>VYXH01010606.1:359021-423763 GCA_013397275.1 Burhinus bistriatus
CATACAAGATTGATGAGGCCACCAGGCGAAGCTTGGGTGAAAACCGCTTCCAGATTTAACACCAGTCTTGCCTTCATACTCCGACTGAAAGCACAACTTTATTGCATGAGCATAAGTAACTCAGGAAGGTACTAGCCACTCTGGAGCCAGGCTCTTTACGTAGTTTTTGTTTGTGATATTTTTCCATCGTGTCTGAGCATAGTCTTAATTTAGTGTCAAAGTGAATCTGAGACTGATAATTTTTATGATTTTTTTTTTTTACTGAGAAAAGACATAAAGCTACTTACTTTGGCTGCGCTTCCTACCCTGCAGAAATTATTTATCCAAGCACAGCAGCAAAGTGGGTCAGGGGAGGAATAAAAAAGCAACTGCCCACAAGAATCTTGAATCCCTTGCAAAAGTCGGATTAAGACTCAAGACATGGGGCAAAAACCGCTTGCCACGTTCTCCATGTCAAGGGAAAGGTGTCAGTTCAGGCAGGGATGCAAAAAGGCTGCAACGTTCGAGCTGCAAAATCCCTCTCCCATGGTTCGCAAGGCTCGCCACAAAGCAAGCGGCAGAGAGGAGGATTCAGCTCTCAAAGTGGCTCTGCCTTTACCTCAAAGGCATGTAAATCCCAAAGAGCCAGTTTCTTCCTTGACTCCAGGAAAATAAAGCAGAGAAAGCGCTTGGGAAAATGTGGGTGAGCAGCAGCGCCCACGGGGAGGATGGGAGGAGGAAGGGGGAGAGAAAGCTTTATTTTCCTGCAGTTTCTACCGCAAACAGCTCGCTTTAACCGGAGAGTCACATCTTTTCCCAGCTCCCTGAAGTGAGGGGGGCTTTGCCGAGCCCTAGGAATGAACTGGGACGCGCACAGATAGCATTGGTGACCGTAGGTCCCGCGCGGTGAAAAATAAAGAGCTCAAGTTGCAAAAAAAGAGCCATCTAGGAGTGAAACATGAGAGAAGTATGTAGTCTGCCTGACAGCTCCCTGTAGCTCCAACTTAACCATCAGGGCTGCAGCAAAACCTTGGACTGACTTCTCGCGACAGGAAAAGCCACTTTGGTGCAGCTGGGAGGACTGGAAAACATGCTCGTATAAAACGATATTTGCAGAGTAACCAGAGAAAGAAGAGATCGCACCATTTGTGAAAGCAATCTGTGCGGATGAGCCGGGAAGCACAAGCAACCCTGGCAGGTCAGCTAATCAAGCAGGATCTAACATTAATAAACCAGAAGTGGAGGAAAGGAGATAAGCCCTGGCACAGCTGTTGGCAGAAAGGGATTTTTCTCGCTTCACCAACAGGAATCCGACCACCCACAAAAACCCAGCATATTTCTCCTTACGTTAGCCAATTAAAACCCCAATCTTAACGCCAATAAACTTCAAGTGGTGCCGTATACTGTTATTTATTTGTGCCTCCCGGTGCTGATGAGCGATCCTACAGGACCGCAAGCGAGCAGTAAGACATTTCCAGCTCCAGTACAGGCAAAGGAAGCAATATCATCCCGGGGCAACTTGTGGACCAAGATGATGAGACAAATGGGATTTTCAGAGTCACTCCGAGCTGAACGAGGTCTGATCTCACTGAGGTTGATGGGAGCCTTAATTCCAGTATCCTTAGGAGCATCATTACCAGGGGTAGTCCCAGCCAGGGCAGAGATGGGGGCTGTGCAGCATCAGGCAGCACGTGCCAAATGGATGCGGCTGGGCAGGCTGGAAGTGCTGCCTCCTGCATCCCAACCCTCCCAGGGAATCTGGCCTTGATTAAGCTGGCAAAGCGCGTTCTCGGTGACACATTGCTGGTGACCTCCACGGGCTACGCAAGGCATCAGAGACAGACCTGCGAGCACAGTCCACCTCTCCTCACCCTCCTGGAAACATCTCAGAAGACAAAACTCACAAGTGGAAAAGCTGAAAAGTGCCTGAGATAGTAGGAATGGACCTTCAGCCAGGAAAGGGGGTGACTTCTGGGGTAAGAAGACTGGTATTTGCACGGTAAAATTCCAGAATGACTCCAGATTCCCCTGATTGAAGCCAGATTTGTTCTTTCACTTCCATGTAAGTTGGCTGTCAGGTTGCTTCTTTCCCTTAGGTGTTTCCATGACTACTTAATGAAACCCTCCCAGCCACTTCTTACTTGAGAAGTAGGAATTCAGACAAGTTTGAAGAGCCTTTTGGGGAAAAAAAAGATAGCTGAGCAAGTCTGGCTTCTCTGATCATACACCATAGTCGTGCTGTTGGTTTCCAGGAAGTGATTAGAACCAGAGGTGAGACCCGTGGGCAAATTGGAAAATATTGTTCAGCTCATCCCACGTGATCTTTCCTCACCAAAATGTTAGGAAACCAAGCTGTGTGGTATGGAGCAGCCTCAGATTGCTCGCAGATGTCAGGATGAAGAGAAGAAGTTCATTTCCGTCTGTGAAGGAAAGGTCACCGAGGAGCACAGCTCATGGCAGCTTCCACAAGTGCATATGTACCCACCAAACACGACAAAAGTCTGCTATCGGGGACATTTTCCACGCAAACAGCAAATTTCGCAACTCCAACTTGCGTTAGGGCGAGGTTAGGTGTAAGGGCGTACTTAACCTCGGACACCCACTGCCCTCCAAAATGTTTTTAAAGTCTTTTTCCCCCGATATTTTCAAAAAGCAGCTCCTCAAGGTGGGTGATTTCCGAAGAGGCTGATTGTGCAAACAAGTCGTGGCGGATGGGTAGAGTGGGGAAATGCACAGCTGGAGGAGTGGTGGGGCTATATATTTTGCAGTGTTCGGACTGTTTGTGAGCGCAGCCTGAGTCAGCGGTCTGCGTTTTCTCCCAGGCAATCATAGATATTTCATGCAAACTTTGCCATCCTGTTCTTGTTTCCTGTGTATAAGAAATGACCCGAAGGCAGAGAAGGAGACAATGCAGAAAACTGCGATGCATGAAGGGTACTAATAAGCCAGGAGCATTTTAAAAGGAAGCTTTTCAGCATCTGAATTATTTAGCAGCAGAAGAGTTGGAGAAAAGGAGGGGGTTACTGGCTGACTGTGGAAACAGCCGGCGGCACTGTGGGAGTCAACAGGGAGATGTAGTTGTCACTTAAACATAGTGGGGAAGAGGAAGACAAAGACTTTATGCCCAAAGTGTGTTGGTGTGCACCGCTGTGGGGATGGGTGGTGCTCTGGAGCAGGGTGAAGAGCTGGTGAATAGCTCTACTTGGGCCCACAGGATTATGTATGCCAGTAGCTGCTTCTGTGCCCGATGAAGGCAAAAGAGGTCCCATCACCACGTGTGTGCTGGGCACCTCTCCCAGCTCCATTCGCAACACTCCTCTGCTCTGTCCGTAGGTCTGGACTGGGCTGGACCAGGCTGGACCGGGAATGCCCCATACAAGGGTTTATGAATTTGCTCCTGAAGTCGGCCCTGAAGACAGGAGTTCAAGAGTTTTGAAGACTGCATAGTACTGATGTTTTTGCCATCAGCAAAGCAGTATATCCACAAGACCTTCTCACTGTGGGTGCCACCTGTCAACACTACTATATCTGATACTTATTTTTTTACCCCTTCTCCTTCCATCGCGTGCACAAATCCTTTAAAAATCCAGCAATTTCAGCCAAAAAAGAATTCTACTTTTTTAAAAAACAAAAGCACTTAAAAAAGCCTGTATACAATGTACGACACTGAATTAATTTCCTTTGTTAGAACTTCCTCTCTGAAAATCGGCTCGGCTTTTTGGGGTCTGACTATTCACAAGGGGTAATGCACAGCCTGAATCCGAGCCAGCCAAAGCTCAACACCTCGGAAAAGTCAGCCTTGACTCCGCCGGGAACCAGAAGCTGAACAGCCCACATGAGAGCTACCAGGGTCCTCTTCTGGAGGAGGTGCAGAGCTGGTATCTGGCTCACACATGGCTGGGACCATCCCAATGGAGGCTTGCAAAGCCTGGTAGTCTGGACTGAATTTCAGATGGGGATTTGTGTTAACGGGGTCTGGGGCCGGACTTTCTGCTGGCTCAACTTCTTCCCATCAGTGACTCCCTCAGTACTTTTCTCTTTCCTGGTGTATGTGCCTCTTTTGAGACTGCCATAGATCAGGAATTCATCTCCAGATGAATTGCTGCTTGCCCAGAGTTTGTCACTGCTGTGGGATCATCAGCAGAAAAATGCCTCAAAACATTCATCATCATTATCATAATTATTACTGTGATTGCTGCTCACTCCTGGGAAAGCAACAGAAGTTTCTCACACGGAAATCCCTGATAAACCATCAGCAAATCTCTCTTTTTTTTTTTTTTTTTAAATATATATATGTATATAATTTANGAAATAAAACCAGTTATGAATAATCTAATAAGCTTACCAACCACCTGTGAAACGCGGCTTCCCAGCTGCAGAAAATCAAATGCAAGAATAGAAAACAGAGCATTCTCCGAGGCAACACACATACACATTAGAGGCACGTCATTCCAAAGCCACAGAAGAAAAATGCGTTAATGCCATTTTTGGCTCACGGTGTACATGCCACTCTGTAAAAAGTATCTCGGAGGAGTGTTTATTTAAGGAACACAGAGAATCTGCTTTAAAGTCAAAAGGTAGAGGGGGAAGATGGAAGAGGGAAACCTGCTCCTTGGCATAATTTCAAATGAAAAAATCAACATCATCAACAAAATCCCACATAGCATTAATTTGAGGGATTGCAGTCCAGCAGGCAGAATTACTCAGGAATAATTAAGCATGTTTCCCTGATACAGAGATATTCAGGAATAAGTGTTCAAGCAAAGTTAAAATGCAGAGCTTATAGGCACGGCTTTAGTCAAGAAGTAATTCATTTTCCTGGTATGAAAAGAGGGTTATGTTCGCTACATTTTGGAGCCACCCAGCAAATGTCCCCGTGAAGGTGTTTTTCATGGGAAAGAGCTATTTCACGGAGGGGAAAAAGGTAACATCCTGACATGGAGGGAAAAAAGTGAACTGTATTTTCAAGGCTGTTTTGACATGTTTTTCTTCTACACAGAACCAGACTTCAAATACAGCTTCTTAACCACGACAGCTAAATGACCCACCCAGAGAACTCTTTTTTCCACAAACAATATAGCGTCTGGAGAAGGAGCCTGAGAGGAAAAGCAAACAGTCCTTAAAGCAACTGCTTTATTTGGATAGTTCTGAACCACTGGCATTGGGGGCAGATTTTAAGTTGGTGGGCGTGAGGAGAGGAAAGCTCATGGTTTTGATTTGAAGTAGCCACATCAAAACCTGTTTTAGAGAAGGGAATGGCAGTATTTTGAAAAATACATCCTTCTTAAGGGGATGTTAGGGAAAACAATTCCATGGCCTGTTGAATGATAAAAGCCAACATGTTGGCTGAGGAGAAAAAACCATTTGCCTGTAAGTGAGGTTCTCGGATAAATCCAAGGTATACCTTCCTTGGTCGCAGCAATACCTTTAGGTGAAGGAAATTGTCATGCACACATGTTACTAGTGGGCAAAGAAGGGTCCGTGAGCAGGACTGGTGTCAAAATGTTGTTCTTTCTTTCCCACCTAATGGACTGCAAACCTGCAGTGGTGCATGCAGTGCCAGCAGAACACTAAAACCCGACTGTCCCACCCTGAAGAGATCTGGACCCTCCATTATGGATCCACCTACCCATCCTGTCCAGTTACCTCCTATCAGCTGAAAGTCCCCAAGTCATTGCTGATGCAGCAATGGTGGATGAGACACAAATCTGCATGCTGGCTGCTGTGGGATGGTGTTGAACAGTAACATGACCTGAACCAACAAAGACATTGAGAGGGACTGCTGCAAAATTAGGACATCTCTTGTAGAGTCTTCCAGCCTTTGACTTCAGCTTTCCCATGCACTATGATAACTATATCATAAGCCCACTCTAGGGTTTTATTTGGTGACGGAATTTCATTTCCCGTGCTACCACAACATTGCATCTTCCCTGGATGGCTGCTTCTAGGGCCAAAGGAGCTTTTCTTATTTTTTGTGAACCACTTTGCACATTTCAACAGGTGAAGAAAAGCAAGGCAAAACATCAGGCAGTTCTTCTGTACAGCCAGAGGCTTCTGGGCAGGCAGGAAATGAGAACAGAGAGCAGCAGAAGATGGGTGATTTCCTCACCAATGTCCAAGCATGGGGTGGGTGGCCACGGCATGGCTGGACCAGCAAAGGACCCACATGCCAGCCTCTTCTCTGATAGGCCATGAAGTTTCTGGCTGAGGCAGCCAGAGATCAGAATTGCACTTCCACAAAGGTTTCTGAGGTCTGGAGATGTGTTCTGATTCCGGTGTGGAACAAGAACCAAACTTTTCAAATGCTTCCCCAAAGTGGATTTGGTTTTTTGTTGTTGTTGCCATTGAAACATCTGTTTTCAGATTGAGAGGACCAGGGTTCTTGTTTAGATCCTTCTCTGCTTATAAATTGACCCCAGAAACTCTGAAAACTTTCCCATGGAAATGTTATTAATGGGACTGTTGCAGTGCAAGATGTTTTGGTTTGGATGAAGCAGCATTTTCCAACAACAATGACAACAAATCTCATTAAAATGTTTGAGTAGCTCCAGTCCCCAAAAGCACCAAAATGGTTTTTCGAGCATCTTCGGGTCCTGCAGCATAAAACACATAACAAAGTAACATTATTGTCACCCATCAGATAGGCAATAATACGGTATTCACTTTGCATATCTATAATAGCCCTACATCAATGGATCTTTGTTTGCAACAAATCTCTCACAAAAATGGGAAAAGGAAAATACCATGAAATACCTCCAGACTTTCAATGCCATTCAGCAAGGATGCATTTTGGTCATTAATCACCCACATTTAGGCAAGCAGTTAGAAAAGCCCAGCTGTTTCAGGCCACAATGCTTTCCTTTATTACATTAACGTCTCCCTGCTAAAAAGACAGCTTCCACACATGATCTCCAAGAAGGGCCATAATGCCTTATTCCCAACGTGGTCATTGTGGCATTGTTTTAGATTGAAAAGTTCACGGACTTAATGCCTTTAAAAAATCCCAGTTCAGCCTAATTATCTTCTGAAGAGTTTCGTACAGGCGATATCTGGTTTCAAACCAGTGCTGTGTTTACCCGACAGCTCCCAGGACAGCATGGGGTCTCTGGGGACTATGAAAGTGAGCTCTTGTTTTCCCCTAAAAACCTTCACAGAAAGCACATGCTGGGAGCGGTTATGGATACCCCACTCCAGAGATACACTGTTGGGATGGGGTCAGGTATGGAACAAGCTCTGGGCTTCAAACAAGTGGGAGCTGTCTGATGCGTTTAACCTGTGCTTCGTGCCACATCCTGCTAAAGCACTGACCGAACGACACCTTATTCCTTCCCCTTCCAGTAACGCGTAGTGCAGAGCTGCCGCGTTTCCTCTGCTCGTCTCTGATTCAGGCTCTTTTTTCCCATGAATCAGACATCCTGCTACCGGACTCTTTTTTTTCCCCTGATACTCACACCCACTGCTCCGGCAATGTGGTCCTTTCTGCTTCCCACCGCTCGCCCTCCTACTCACCGGTGTCCAACTGCGCCTGTAGCTCCCAAGTCTGGGTTTTCCCAAGAGATTTGGTGTCAGGAGGTATTTGGGCACTGCTGAGCCTCACCTGCCGAGCATTTCCAGGTAAAGGCATATTTTGCTGGATCTGGCCCATGAGCATCCTCCGGCGCAGGACCACGCTCCCTCATCCTCACCCTGAGGCTGCGCGTCTGGAGCTGCTCGCAGCCGCCCCCTCTTTTGGCAGTACCTCTCCCCATCGATGCCTTCCAGGGACTAAGTGCTCCGCTGTTCAAACCCACAGCTTTGGAGTGGGTTTAAAATTTCCCAGGGCACATTCCTATGGCCTCTAGTTTCCAAGCTCTCAGGAATTTGCCACACAAACATGTTCCTTCCCTCTATTTGTTTCTTCCAAGTAATTAGATGGGGGATTGTTTGCTACCTGTCATACCTTGGTTTAAGCCATTTGGGAACAAAGTGAGAAAAGAAAAAAAAAAAAAAATAAGAGGCTTGCAGTGGATTAAGACTGCTGATTGTAGTAACAAGAGGAGGTATTTTAATGACAGGTTTAAGACTTGCTAAGTAACTGCCATGAGGATTATGAATACATTTTGTAACAGGGTAAGATTAACAGATAATCCTCTACAAAAAAAAAAAAAAAAAGGGAAAATGTTTTTTTTAAAAGAAAAATAAACTCCAAAAACACCAAAAGCCTTTGGAAATTCCACATAAGAAAAATTTTCCCTAGAAATGTTGACATCATGAAAAATTTTCAGGTCACTGTCCTCGGCAGGATTAAATTGGTGTGTCTTAATGTCAGTGGAACGATGTTGATTTATACCTCATTTAACTTGGGCGTTTTTTAAATGAACTAACAAGCTTCTTGCCAAGGAGCAGCCTGGCATCTTCAGTTGAGGGGAGTGCAGTCCGCAAGGAGCAAGCTGCCTTCCTTAGAAAATGAGCTTTTGCTCCCAGACAATGCTGTTATTGATACCTAAATGTCATATGGAAATTTCAAGGACACTTGGGGCCTTTCTCTTTCCTGACTCTGCAAGACTTAATCTTAACCCTCGCCAAACTGAATCTCTGACCAGCAATTAGCTTTTGGTTTTGACCCTTTCATTCTGTATTCATCACGACTAACACAGAAAAGGTTGTATTTTCACTCATTATTAGCAGTGGGAATGTACTCGCTGTAACACCTTCTTGGCTCTGCATGCCACAAGATCCATGCGGGCAGATCTCTGCTGACAATGAATGAGTTTCTGAGTGGGTTTTGCAGCTCTCCGAAATGAGCTGAAGACTGGGATGCTTGTGCTTGGTGAGGGACGACGTGGCCGCTCAGACATCTGCCAGCTGTAAAGCAAGCCCAGCATTGATGGGGAGGACTATGCCTATTCTGTGGCCAGCAGAAATTGGGACTGATTTCCTTACTGTCTTTTTAAAATGCCATTTATTCCAGTATGAAGAAGAGTATAAATTTAGAAATGAGTTAAAAGTGTTTTCAGGAGATGTTATAGGCTCTTTCAGTTAGCTTGAATCTGAGCTTCCCAAGGCTATTTTCCCACTGCAAAATCAAGGAGCCACTGGATGCAGCTGGACTTGGATTCCATAGCGGGAATCTCTGGTTTAAAGTGTTTCTGAGCTATACCTTGGCAAATAACACCATGGTTTTTCCAAGAGGGAAGTGCTGATATTACCATACCTTGTACGGTGCCCATGAATGACAGACCCCAGTAACCCTTCACTTAAAAACAGCAGACAAAAAACACTCCATGGAAATAAAAGTAAGAATTAATAGATCATTTTTGCTAGGAAGTATCTCTCACTCCGCAGAGAGAGATGAAGATCATCGCCTGTCACACTGCAGGATAAATCCCAACTGCCAAAGGCTTCACCGGTGGATGGGTCTTTTCACCATCTCAGACACAGAGGCAAGACTCAAGCTATGTTGCTGCTGGGGCATTAAATTGCACTTTGGGGCTGCAGAAGGGCTTTCTAAGATTAGAGAGAAATGAAAGCAAACTCTGATTTAAATGAAGGTGGGAAATGCAGCTCAAAAGGACAAAACTGTCTGGACATAACCTTCCTCAAGTTAAATCAGTGCAGCCATTTCACTTACCAGGACAGGTTTTGCAGCAAGCTTCTGGTTAAGTGTCCAGTTATGGTCTTTGTCTGGTCCATGGCCACAGAGAAGCAAAAACTGCTTTTTCTCTGAGAGAAGCAGTTTCTTGCCAAGTATCCCCACACAAGGAAAACAAACACACGAGAAGGCACCATCACAGATACCTAGGGAGATAAGCTGCAAAAACATGTGCTCTGGGCAAAAGTGCAAGGTGCAGAATGTGAGTTCATGATCTACATGTGTTCTTCACTCTGCTTTGTTTATTTTCACTTGGTTTTGATGTGTTAAATTAAGGGATAGTTCATGGCCGTAAGTCATCTTCTTGCTGTTGGAAGCCAAATAGTGGGAAGCAGGTATCTTGCACATCAGAGGCCAGCTGTTTCACAGGGAGACTTCAAATGACTGGAGTGAGAACATGAGCAGTTGTTCTGTGGCTTACAGCGTTGAAGTACCTCCAAAGTTTTAGGAACAAAAAGTGCCCTAGGTCTCAACTGCAAATTAGAAAGGGATGAAAATATCTGCTCCTCAAAGTGCTTCAGTTATTGAGATCATTAAACTACTGGGGTGCGTCTGAGTTTCCGTGATCCTTTGTGGTCCAGTTCCTGCTCCAAAGGCTTTCCTTGGAGCAGGACCAGCCTTTGCAGCATACGTGGTGGTAAGTCCAAAGGGGCAATTCTGGCCACGTGGTTCAGAATGAAGGAGGGGAACAATGAGACTCCTTTACCTGCCTCTGGCACTCAGGAAGCAGAGACACACACTAGCCTAGCTGTGTCCCAACAGATGGCTGTGGTGGTCCCTTCTCCCACTGCCATTGAAAGGGGAAGGTCTCCTTCCCCCATTGCTCCTCTCTCCAAATGCTTTTTCCTCCTCCCATCTGCAATAGCTCATGCGTGGCCAAACTCTGCTTTCTTGCTCATCTGCTCCTTTAACAGCTATTTTCATCCAAGGTGGGGACAAAAAATGATCCGTCCTTTCCCAAACAGATATTTCCTGCTAAATCAGTGAGTCAAACCGGCTTCTGAAGCACTGAAACTTTGCAGCCAAGACGAGGTGGGGGAGAGCACCTATTGTACTCCTCAGTGGCCAGTCTGGCCCAAACCACGACAGCAATACCCAGAGATGAAAGGTCTTGTGAAGGCACAAGCAAAGGAATCATGTAATTTGGAGAAGAGATGGGCGCTCTCAACACTTACAAATGGACAGTTGAACATTTTTCTTTCCCTTTTTCAATACATCTTTTCCCATGCAGCAGTTGGCTGCATTATAAAATTAGTGCAGTACTGATCTGTAAGTGGTCACAAAGACACCTTAAGGAATTTTAGATAAAGTCACAGAGGACTGCCCTGCACCTTCAGGAGTCTGGTTGTTGGTGTCTGAGAACCAGCATGTATTTTTCTGATGTGTGTTTTCACACTGCTAGTGATCTTATTGACAAGGGGAACTTAGGCAGCAACAGCAAGATGAAGAAAAATCAAACTTCCTACAGAATTTTCCCTTGCCACAGCAAAAAAACTGACTATATACGACTCGCAGCTACTGACATTTGGAGTCCATCATCCCTAAAGTGTAGTGATCCCTGCTGAAGCAGTAAACTCTGTGGGTTGTCACGACCTGGCTACTAGTGCATCTGGCAAGCGTGCCGTCAAGCACGCTGTCAAACACCAGGCTAAAAGCAGCAGCAATCAAGGCTACAGGATGATCAAATAATTTCTATTGTGCGTTTCATTGTGATCACCATTTTTATCTTTGGTTTTGTAAAAGAACGTTTAAGGAGGCAGTGGGGAACTGGTGGAAGCCAAAACCATGTCGCAGGGCAGGGTTGCACAGACAGTGGCTGTGAACCCAAATTTTGTCCAGTGTGTGTGCAACAGACAGTGGCTGGATTAAGTAATGCAACAACAACAAAAAAATTTGGGTTTTTTTTTCCCCAAAAATAAACAGTGAAGTTCTCAGTTTGTTATTATGTGTTTCGTAGCTTCAGCTATTCTCTGGCAGTGTTTCTAATTGATGAGGTCCACCAAAGTTTACCATGAAGATGACTTTCCGTATAGAATTCCAGAAGTGAGCTATTCATTCCTGATTACTCAATATCCAGTTCCCCAAGCAAGAAACAGAGGGTTTAAATCATCAGTGGCACACTGGGACTTCAGAGAAATTAAGCTAAGCAGTTTTTTAACACGCTTCAGTCGCCAAATGAGTTTGCATAAAATGCATACCAATAATGAATGCTTTCATAGACTCATCCATCACTGCAAACAGGGATTGAATTCATCTGTTAATTTTTTCCCAATAAATAATCCAATGTGTTCAGAACAAAAAGGAGTCACTACGCTGTTTTTCTCAGCCATTAAGTATTTCCCCTTTCCATCCACCACAACTCATTGATACCTGCGATGCCATCAAAACCACCAAGACAGAACCAACTCCACCAGCAGTCATTTTGCTAATGCATAGCTCAGCATCGAGGTTGTAGCTCTCCTGTATGTTTTCCCAAATCCAATTGGAAGTTGTAGCATACTTTATAAGCTTCAGACAGAATATTTAAATTCAAAATATTTTTTTTAAAGTTTCATCTTTTGAAATGGCAATTGGTGATATTCAAGCCACATGTTAGCCACTTGTTTTTAGGATAGAGGGTGTACCTTAGTACAAACCTTTCTCTGTTTCTTGAAAAAACAACAATAAAACACCCTTTGCCTTTTATCCACATCTGGCTGCAGCAAAAACAGTGACCCATGGAATTCAAAATTTCATACTTCAGTGCTGCAGGCAAAGTCCAGAGGTTATTCTTGCTGCGTTTGTGAAAGATGTAGCGCGGTCAGAAGGACAAGTGCTTATTGAAAAAACACACGGGGTTTCTGTTTCCAAAAATTATGGAATTAGCCAGTGATAAGAGACTTTTTAATGCCCTCTAGCCATTCATGGGACTTAATAGCGAATGGTTCAGTTAATTGCAAGAAAAGAGTAAACAGTCCATGTCAGATCTTATGCATGGAGAATGCCACCACCACAGCTCAGCCGATCTGTGTTGCAGAAGGAGTATGTCTCCAAGGGTCTGCAATTCCAAGGACACTGTTAGACACAAATAACAAAATAATAGCAACCTCGAATTAAACTTACGCTAAAGGTGTTGTAATACCATAATGACTCAAGCTTCCTGTGAATTCAAGGAGGGAAGCAGTTATCAGAAGGAGGATGGTGAATTTAAGCCATTTACTCAATGCCACCATCCGTAGATCACCCTTCTGCATTCCTTGAGGACCATGAACTTAAATTTGGTCTGAATTGAGAAACTGTGAGTCATACTCAAATCCATATTCATCAAAGCTCTTACTTTGTCAGACAAAGCAACCTGCTATAGTTACTATAAACCCTACTTGTGAGAGGTATGAGTCCAAAGACCACCATTATTATTCTATCATCCCTCTAACTCATTATTGGAGGTGCCCAAACTCATCACTCGTGTTGCTGTCCTCTGGTGAAAGGAGTTCCCCACATATAAGGTTAGGCATTTTTGCGGATGAGAAAATACAGTTGGGTGGACACAACGCTGTGGGACTAGAGATGTGAAAAGCCTCTGTCAGCCTCCCCATTCCCAGATGAGTTTTCCCCTATGTAGGATATAGATGGATGATGGAGCAGTAAAGTAGGCGGTTGTCCTTTGTTGCAGTGGGATTCAGGGTCACGTCCTGCAGGAGAGGTTGTGCCCCAGGAGCGGCGGGAGTAATGCTAGCACAGGGTAATCCTCCCACCTTTAGCAGGTGGGGAGCCTCCTCTGCTCAGGTGCTCTGGAGCATCTAGGAGAAAGGCTATTGCAACGTGACTGATACCAGCAATTCTGTACAGTAATGAGCCTTCTGCGCAGGAGGGACAGGCCAGGAAACACGTTTCTGCACAATAAACGCAGATATTTGGAGACAGTTGTAACCAAACCTCTCTTCTATTTATTTTCTACTACTTGTGTGGGAAGAGGCAGCAAAACATGGGCAGTGGCCATGAGCAATGACGTGGCTCCCAGGACAGCCCTGCCACTGTGGTAGGGACCCTGCACAGAGATGCCAGCTGATGTTGGGACACAGCAGCACAATGGCAGAGGACAAGGAGCTGCCCAACATGAGCGGGTCCGTGCTGCGCTTTTCCCCAGCTTATCCACTGCAAGATCAGCATGCTGCTCCTTCGCAGTGAAATGTCTGATTCCCAAATCTGGTTTTGGCTGGCATGCAAATCCCGTCATCTTTCATGTGCGTGTGGGACGGGGAGGGGAATGACTTTACAACTTTAATGATTGCAGAAAGATATTCATCTGCCAGTAGGACCTTTAGGAAGCACATTTCCTTCTGCCTTGCATGTGATTCTGAAAAACATTTGGTTGACATCTTTCTTTGAAGCTTCCCGGTCATCCTACGTATCTACAAAACCCGAACAGCAAACCATTGACAGAACCACAGTTTCACAATATTTTGATTAAGGAACAACTCATCCTCTCTGCTTTGATGCTTCCCTGCCTGTGTTTCCTGGAGGCAGGATTTCAAAAATGAGAAGGCCATTGGACCTTGTCCATTTAAAGGGACAATGCTTCTTCTTTGTGGCCTGAGTTCAGGAAAACACCCTGAAAGCAAGGTATGAAGCAGATATTTAAATGCTTTCCTTTCTTGGTACAGACTTAAGGCTGTTTAAGTCCTTTCCTGTCTTATCACCACAAAGTCTCAGCACGTGCCCTAAGAACTACATTGAGTATGTTTCAAATAGACACAGAATAAGGACAATATCTTCATGCTAGCATGTATGTGCTTACCAAACATTATGCACTACAATAACCTTTGTAATTCAAACAGTGACAAATGAAACAAAATAGCATACCAGATTAAAAGATGCTTTACACATACAGTGTCATTGGCCATTCCTATTAGAAGGAAGGTCTGAGTAACCAGCTCCCTATTATTTCTTTTAAACCCCAAGCCAAGTAATACACTGTATCATATTAGTCATATGGGAGCTATAGTAGAAGTATTTCTTTCCATTTGGATTGCCTAAGAGTTAACCTAGGAGAAAGGCAGAGCATACTGATGACACCAAGCCCATGTAGATAAATATCATATGCTTTCCAACTCCATCACATTTGGTTTATATCAGCAGTGCTAAATTCCTCCATAATTCCCAAAATTACATTCCAACTGGTTGACATCCACATTAGCTGGATGTTAATCCAGTTAAAAATAAATGCAAATTTTGAAAAGAAAATGAACTCATACGTGCTTGGAAAACAAACTATTCCCAGTTTGCTCTCTTTTGGGAGACATCAGCAGTCTTTCTTCCCCGTTCCTTTCAAGATCGTTTGAGAAGGGTGCCTAAATAAAGTATTTTAAAACAGAAGACGAAATGAAAATGCAAGAGGGAAAATGACTCATCAGCTTCTCTGAAGGTCACCTTCATCCTCACCTCCAAACCGCGTCCTGTGGTTTGCATAGCAAGCCAAGGGCAATGGTCTTGCCACCCATCGGGGTCTCTATCACACACACTATGTGGATTCCCAGCTGTGCCACCGCAGCTACAGCATTGTTCCAGTTGCAGAGAAATCTGTTTAATGAGAAAAGCTTTCCTGGTGCATTAGCACCATTTCTATAAAGAAATGTTATCAAACTGGTATTCTCGCTTTCCCTTTCCCCCCAAGATCTGCTTGCCCGTCCATTCAGCCATACTCCGTTTTTAGGGTTGTCTATACTAGCACCATCTGGTGAGTCCCAGAGATATTACAGGCTTATTAAGAAAGTCTTAAACTGAAAGAGGAAGCACCAAAGGTATGGGGGAATTCACTCCTGCATGGTGTCCAAGGAGAAGCTCCTGGGGATGACGGAGGAGCCTGGTCCATGCAGCACTTGCCCCCGAGCCTTATTTACTTGCCCAGTTTGCTCCCCAAAGCTCCCAGGCTTCCCATGCGGTAACGCACAGTGGCATTTCCATAAGCCTGCAAGGGGGCTGGCCCATGCTGGGTCGGATTCTGTGTCCCTGATTACAAGGGCTTTAATGTCCATTTCCTCACTCCTTTGATCCTGTCCATGGCATGCAGAAGAAAGGAAAATCTGGCTTTTGTCTGAAGCACATTTAACCCCACTGCCCAGAAATGGGACCTTGTCAGTCAGTGGATTTCATGGGTGGATGAATGAGATCACAACAGTCTTCAGTTCATTAAAAATAAAAGGCCTTCCTAGCTCTTGCTTTAGATCTATTAGGAAATTAATGCATTTAATGTCAGACCTTAACGGCAACAGAACACGGTATTATTACTTTTATAAGACAAATACAAGCAGTAGCTAAATAGCTCATCAGCTCCCAAGCTGAGGTGGATTTCAGACGAGCTCCTGTTGCCCAGCTGGTATGAAATCCCCGATAATAGACCACAGATGATACCGCTGCAGCCAGGGGTCGAGCAGGCGTGCTGCTAAATTGCTCTGCAAACAGCAACCTGGACGTTGGGATCGCATGTCCTCGTCTCCAGCCAGGATTTTCAGAGGAGTTTGATGTCGGGAGCAAAGCCTGGCCACTGCTTTTTTGGTTTTTATTTTTTTTTCCTCACTTTAGAGACTTCCAGAATCCAGCCTGTATTCAAAACTTCTGTAGGCTCTTCTTCTTTATAGAAACGAAGCATTTGTCAGAGAAATGCATGTGTCCACATTTCTGTTTAAAGCAGACACCAATCAAAGTTTGAGCTATGCTGGGATAGTTTCCCAGTAAACCAGTGATGTTGTTGAGCTGGGGGCTGGCACGTTCAAATATGGTCCTCCAAAAACCTCCTCTGGCACTTGTTACAGGGTGTCTGCAGCACGGCATTCCCTCCTGAGAGGGAATTGTGCCAGAAGTGGGAGGGAAGGGATAAAATTGAGCCCTCTGAACTTTTAGTGGTGAGATTCAGGGGGAGAAACACCAAATGCCCAGTATATTATCTACTGCTCTTCCAGGACTGGTGTGTGCCTGGTTTGGGAGCTTGCTAGAGCAAGCTGCCTTTAAAATACATCCATGGCATGGTGTTGGTCTTCCCCTCGCCTGAGCCTATATTGTTGCATGATCTCACATGTCCACTGCCACAGACATGAAGGGTGACGATGATATCGAAATCAGGGGCAAAGCAATGACAGGCTTATTTCTGGGGGTTAACCAATTTCCCATTCAGCTCCCACCAGAGCCGTCACACCACATGTTTGAAGAGCACCAGCATCTCTCCCAACACTTGGCAGTGTGCTGCTGGTTCACGTTGCATTCAAACAGTCACAAAAATGAAAAAAACCCCTCAGCAGCAGTCAGAACCAAAGGTTATTTCCTTCCTTATGCTGGGCCCACCACATAGCAAGGATGGAGTTACCCTGTGCTAAACTCTCTGCCAGTGTCAAGGTGTGTGAGCAAACATAAGACTAATCAAGTTCAACAAAGCCAAATGTAGGGTGCTGCACCTGGGGAGGAATAACCCCCTGCACCAGTACAGGTTAGGGGCTGACCTGCTGGAAAGCAGCTTGGTGGAAAGGGACCTGGGAGTCCTGGTGAACAACAGGCTGACCATGAGCCAGCAATGTGCCCTTGTGGCCAAGAGGGTTAATGGCATCCTGGGGTGCATGAAGAGGTGTGTGGCAAGCAAGTCGTGGGAGGTTATCCTCCCCCTCTACTCTGCCCTGGTGAGGCCACATCTGGAGTACTGTGTCCAGTTCTGGGCTCCTCGGTTCAAGAAGGACAGGGAACTGCTGGAGAGGGTACAGCAAAGGTCTACAAAGATGATTAGGGGACTAGAACATCTTTCTTATGAGGAAAGGCTGAGGGACTTGGGTCTTTTTAGTCCGGAGAAGAGAAGATTGAGTGGGGATCTCACCAATGCTTACAAATACCTAAAGGGAGGGTGCCAGGAGGATGGCACCAGTCTTTTTTCAGTGGTGCCCAGCGACAGGACAAGAGGTAATGGGCACAAACTTGAACATAGGAAGCTCCATCTAAACATGAGGAGGAACTTCTTTGAGGGTGGCAGAGCACTGGCACAGGCTGCCCAGAGAGGTGGTGGAGTCTTCAACCCTGGAGACATTCAAAACCCGCTTGGACACCGTCCTGTGCAACCTGCTCTAGGTGACCCTGCTCTGGCAGGAGGGTTGGACCAGATGAACTCCAGAGGTCCCTTCCAAGCCCAGTGATTCTGTGATTCTGAGAAGCATCTTGCTACCAGAAGGAAAACTGGGGAAAACAAGAAAAACCTCCATGGTTTGTCTGTAATAAACAGGCTGGAAGCAAGGGTCAAAATCAGTCATGGCCAAGGCTGGAATAATCTCTGTAAGAGGTATATGCCCATCTGAAATTTCCTGGCTTGATAGCTGCATGCTATGTGCACCCATGGGGAGTAAGCAGCTTCTTCCTTACTGGCTAGCTGATATAGTCATCTCTCAGATAAAGAGAAACCCAGGTATATCAAGCAGCTGGAACTGAAACGCTCACAGCCAGACACTAGATGTGTTTTAAGCCATGAGTGTAATTATTCACTGGGACTCTCCCAAGGGATGTGGTTGACTCTTCATCACTTGAAGACTTCCAACCAAAATTGGGTGTCGGTCCCAGAGCATCATTACAATCCTGCACGTGGGCTCAACGCAGCGCTGCAGAAGATGTAGACAGCGAAAAGCAATCCCTTGTGATCTTAAAATAGACAGCTCTAGGAGGGATCAGATCTCAGAGTTCATGTGTTGATACGTCAGCATTGAATTAAGCTGGCATTCAAATCTTCCTAGTAAATCCACCAAGTGTTAACATTTATTGATGTTAATTAAGACACTGAATGTATGGCTGCGGAAATGCTATGGTTATACAAGTAAAAATCAGCCTGGCACTATCCAACAGGCTTAAAAGGCACGATGCCTAATCCTTCGTGTCCTCCTATCTGAATTGGGGTGAAAGCAAGGTGTCTGTCAGCGCTTGCTTTCTGCGCTCGCATAGGTTTTTTACTGGCACAGAGACAGCATTGCATCTCCCCTCTGTGCTTTAATTGCAAATAGCTAAAACATCTGATTCATACTTAGCCTAATTATATTAATCCTAAAACAAATAATCCCAGCTCTTATGTTGTCAGCATGTAATTTTGCCGTTATTTCGAAATCACAGAAAATGGAGCTGGAAGGGAGCTCGCAAGGTCACACAGTGTGACCGGGTGCCAAAAGCTCTCCGAACCATCCCCGCGAGGCGGAGGTGCCCTGTGTGGCTGCCTTCACACCAAGCAACAGTGGCAAACCCACAGCCTGCCCCCAAAATCCACACCAGGGCATCCCTGCCTTTAACCTAAATCTCTTTTGCTACAGATTAAGCCTGTGATTTCTTTCCTCATTCCTTAAGCGGACACAAAACCAGTTTATTAATTTCCTCTCTATCTAAATATTTGAGTTATAATATCATGTCTTCCCCCTCTGTCCTCCCTGCCGAGGACAGCACAAGCTCGGTTCTTGCCATTTTCCTGCAGCAATCATATTTTCTAGACCTCTCATCATTCTCTGCTGAACTCTCTCCGGATCTTCCTTGAAGTCTGGATTGGAAAAGCTGGACCGTGCACTGCAGCTGAGGCTTTGCCAGCCCCGAGCAGAGCAGAAGGGATACGCATCTGTGGGAGGCGGATAGACACGTATACGGCATATGCAAATCTGATTTACACACTCCAGAGCTCTTTCTGCATTTTGTACAAGTCATTTGGCATATTGGACTGTCTGTGTGGCATTTCTGGGACAGTCATCCCAGTCTGTGGCCCAATCCAGCCCTTTTCTGCAGCAGGTTCCCAGCTCCTTACCCACTCTCCCCACCTGTCCTAGGGAAGTGCCAGGGTTTGCCTTTTTCCACACTAAATTGCATCCTTTTTATTTCAGGTGGAGCCTCACTTTGTCCAGATCATTTGAGGCTCTAGTCTTGTCCATGAAAGGGCTTACAACACCTCTTGCCTTGTGATCACCCAAGCATTGTTGTTTTAAATTATTCTAGGTACAAGGGAAATTTATTTTGTTTTGTTGTTATTGTTGTTTTTTAATAAACCAACAAAGAGAAAACCCAAACAAACACCTTCTGGCTTTCCAAACCACCCCGCGTGCTGAATGTCGACATACCAATGACAAGGGTAGATTTTCTCAAAACTTATCCGGCACCTCCAGGCTTTGGCTTCCTCTGATGGAAACACTGGAAGAAATGGTTTTATTTATAGTAGTTCATTATTTCCACTTTCTTTCCCAACTTTTACACACTCTGAAAAGTTTTGGACACATTATTTGGGAGACAACTCCAATCTAGTTTTTATTTTAACTAACTCTGTTTGTTTGCTGTTATTTAAGTGCTGCGTTGAGCTAAGCTTAATACTGGTGTAGTGTGAAACTAGGTTAAAATGAACTGCAATGCCTGTGTAGACATTTTTTAATTTTAATTTAAACAACTCAGTAGTATGGAGCTGGCCAGACCTAGAGGTTTTCTCTGCTGCTTTTGGAGCTACCTCAAGTACAGGAGCAGTTTAGGTACAAGAAACAGTATTTTAGCTCAGATGAATTGCTAAACTTCATGACCTGGGCTATTGCTGAACACCGCAGCATCGGTACCTCTACCCAGCCCTGTCCTTTAAAGCTGTCTTACAGGGGTTGGGATTAATTTGGAGCACAGAGGGAGAGAGGAGAGTTAGCAAGTGAAAGAAAATAGAGCCAACTATGACACTAGAAACAAAACCAGGGAGTAAGTGTTTGGAGAATGAGATCTTTAAAAACAACTGTGGTGCTTTGCTCTCTGAATGATTAGTCCTGATGGTAGGAAAATGTGCCTTATTTCAAGCCTGGACTAACCCTGAGGACTTAGGGCTGTTGCAACAGGGCCCCATTCTCCCTTGGTGAGCATGAGGATGAAGGAGGACTTCTGCACTTCTGGGAGAAATAAACCCCATGTGTACACAGAAAGACAATAGTAGTTGGCTAACACAGTGAAAACCACCCAAAACCCTGAGACTTTCCAAACCCTGATCAAACACCTCATGTGCACTGCCAAAGAAGATCTCAAACCATCTGGGGCTCTGAATTAATTTTCTTTAGCTGTCCTGCAACCATGAGGGCACTAAGATGGAGAAGAGCCTCACAGCAAGGGCAATCATTTCTGAGCCTGTTTTTAAAATAAAATTGGATCTGTTTATGAAAGGGATCATGTGAAGTGCCAGCATGCGATGGACATTTCAGCCTTGTGATCCATCCACCAGGCAGAAGCAACACTACAGCAGTATCTGCTAAGAGAAAAGAGAAAAGTAAGGAAAAAAGTAAATAATATAATACTACACTTGTGAGTCACTGCTACACTGTGGGGGTAAATACACAGGACACTAAATACACATATTACACAGTCACAGAAACATAGAATCATAGAATGGTTTAGGTTGGAAGGGACCTTAAAGATCACCTAGTTCCAACCCCCCTGCCATGGNCTGGGGCCTGAGAGCTGGACACAGTACTCCAGGTGGGGTCCCACCAGAGCAGGGTAGAGAGGCAGAATCAGTAGGGAGGCAGAATCAATATTGCAGTCAAAAGAAAACAAACTCTTCCAAAACAAAAGCTGGTGGGTACAGCTGAGCTTTGCAGAGCTGTGTCCTCTGTCTCAGCAGCACTGCGTTGCGGCATATACATCTCAGCATCTGTCATGTGTGTTATTAACCCAAACTAGAGCAGATCCCAGCCGAACTGCCCTGCTTTCCCGGCTACTTATGAGAACCAGCCGAAGCTTAACAAGCACTTACCACGGTTTTGATGTACAGCCATAACCCAGGTCTGCCTGGTTTGCAAAGCTGAGTGAACTCCTAGCTGGACTGGGATGAGTCTCATGTTTCCCACCACCCAGCAATAATACTAATCCGCTTTGAAAGCTTCAGTCTTTACCACCCGAAAAAATCCAGCCTTGTGATTTTGTTTTTTCTCCCTTTGTACAATAACAGTATATCCTGGAGCTAAAAGCAATGTTGGTTTTTTTTCCAGGAAACAACAACAACAACAACAATCTTAATCGAATTAATCAATTCCATGTGCATATCTAAAAGGACATTCATCTCAGCAGCTAATTGATGTGCAGCTCCGTGAAACCTATTCCCATCACAGCTGGCACTGCCTTCTGGGCTGGGGTTTCTCCTAGATGCTCCCGGTGCCTTAGACCCCATAAATGCTGCTGGGGCTTGTCACAGATAAGAGAAAGGAGACTCTGAGTTCTGGAAACACGTACGTGGGAGGAAAATCCCTGTTGACCCGTTCAAGTGCACAAGTGCTGGGTCCTCAGCTGCCTCAGCCCTGCCTGGGCTTCTCTGGATGGCAGAGCGGACAGCCAAGGTAAATGCAAATGCTGAGAGTGAAGCTGTGTTTTGGGATTCATCATTGTGAGATCCTTTTAGGGTGACGTGAAAAACTGATTTATGCGTGGAAGCATGCATAAGAGTAGAGATTACACCTGCAATTGTAACAGGTAGGAGAGAAATGCAAGGCAAAGAGCCAAGATCAAGGAAAAAAATACCTCCCTGTGGTATATTATTGTGCAATTAGGTATGTGTGATAGGTAGCAGATGAGGATCTATCTTGCTGTGAAATGCTGTAGCAAAGAAACCCTTAAAGCCCAGTAAAATGTTCCCATATGACAGTCCCTGAATTCCTAGACATGACCCATGTCTTGTCTTCAAAGATACATCTGTGGAGTGCACAAGACTTTTTTCCCCTGTCACCATGCTTGAAAAATCCCCACTCGTGCTGCTGTGTTAAGCCAACCACGATGCATTCATCAGGAATACGTTTGCGTGCCGTCTTCTTGCACGGGAGAAAAACATTTTTGGGAGGCCAGGAGCGCAGCCTAGGACTGAACGTGGGATGAGAGCAGTCCAATAACAGAGGCATGAGCCCACATTGCTCCACCACTAAATAATCTCCTGTACCGCTGGGGATTCGCTTTTCCGCTAACCACCCCCTAATTAATGCCGTTAGGCACTGCTCTAATTCCATGCCTGCATTGCAGTCCGAGCCTAACCCTACTCCCACAGACATCGATGGCAAACCTGCCATTTATTTCAATAACAGCAGTATTGGGCCACAAATATCTGCCTTCACCTCACCTTCTACCTGCAAAGGAGTGAAAGCTTCTCTGTCTCTGGCTTTGCTCTTCTCCTTCCCCTGCCAGAAGATGTTGGAGGCCAAAAAGGTTGCACCTGAAATGCCACCAAGAGCTGCTGTGTATGCCATGCATAGCCCTCAGCATGAAAAGTGCATAAAGGGCATTTTAAGAGAGGTATCATTTAATGAAAGTGTAATCAAGGGTTTCCAAAATTAATAACATGGGAAAGGTTTTGCATGGTCCCAGAAGCGTGCCACATTTTCCAGTAATGCACCTCCCATACGCTACAGAAAACCAGCCCGAGCCCAAACTTTGCTGCCTCTGCTTTGATGTGGGTGATTGGTGTGGCCACAGTTTCTCCCTCCTGGCCAAGCACTGCTGCACACTTACCACGGCAATCCAGCACTACTGAGCGGTAGAATTCACCAACCTCCCCTTTACTTCTCCCAATTATGTATTTTGAGGGATCTCGCTGGCTTCAGGTGGCAGCAAGTGTGCTTGTGGCAGCAAGGGAAGAAGGTTGAAGCCCTGACCATGGTCTTCAGGCACCCATGTGTCAGTCCCAAATCCAAACCACTTTGCTGTGACCTGATGCCCTGGTATACCAGTTTACAGTCTTCTCTTAGATTTTTTTTCAATTTTTATAAATATTTGTAGGCTTGAGTTTAATGAGCGAAACCACTCATTTTCATAATTCTGGTCTTCCACTGGAGGCAATGGTGGGGTTTGCATGGCTGCAGCAAGATCCGAATTGTTCTTCCATTTGAAACACCATCATGAAATAATAAAGTGTCTTTGTTGAAAGAATAGAGTCCAACAATCTCCGCGAAGGCAGCTCGTTAGGGCCAACTTGCCTTTCTCAGCGGCATTGACACAGAGGAACTTGAGCAAAGTCAAATTGTGGTAAATTGGTGTGAATTCTGTGCGACTGTCTAACAAATTGAGTTCTGAAATGGGTGGTTTTCTTCTTCCCACAAATGACATTTTTCCTTCTCTAAAATCCCTTTCGTTAAATCCTCCCGCTGAAACGTTCTTGGTGTTTAATAATAGATGTATCACATGTTTAAAAACATCTGATTTAGTTAAATTAGTTCTACTGAGAATTAGCAAATTTATAACAAATATCTCAGTACTTTCTTGTTGAATGTAAATGAAACCAAGAGTGTCAGATTCTCTGCCCTGTCATGGTGGCAGAAAAAGGGAATAAACGTAGTCAGAATCAGACCCAAAGGTTTCTGATACATTTAAGACATTTTACGGCTAGATTTTCTTCTCACTTATAGTTTTCGCACCCCAGAAGCCAGGAGACAAGCATCTTTATAAGAGAGAGGAGATCAAGCCTGGGTTAAAGAACCAGATGCCATTTATTCCCAGTCGGGCAAAAGACCCCAGAGTATGTGGTAAAAAGTGTGAATAAAACGACGCAGACCTCCTCACCAGAGACTAGTGAGTCTATTTACTCAGCTTATACAGTCCTTGTTTTATACTTGGATGCATATGAGCAACAACAAAATTTTAAGCCTGTGCCACCTGGTTTGTTTAAGACTCTAACTACTTTTACACCCCGGGCATGTTGAAAGGAGTGGCAACGCCTTCCCACAATGAAACCAACCCACCCACCAGTCCCCATCAGAGAGCCTTGGCCCCTCTTGCCCTTATCTCATTTCTTAATGAGCTCTCTCCTCTCTTTTAAGCACTCTACAGATCATGTTAAGGTACTGAAAGGGCTTTACACAAATGACCAGATATATTTTCATAATTTCCTTGTGCTTTTTAGATGATACTTCCTATAGATCTACTATGATATAAACTGAACTGGGGTTTTCCCAGGGTTTTTCTCCTTCCTTGAACACTTTTTCAACGGCATCGAGCATTCAAGTGAACCCATCTCCTCGTTCTCTTCCTCCTGTGCTCTGCATCTCTCCCAGTTTAGCACCATCCCATCATCTGTCCTCCCCAGATCTTTCTTTTCCAATGCCAAGCCCTGGATCCTAGCAACAATGTTCAGCTGGAAAGACATTTGACCTTTAAGAAGTCTTATGGGATTTACAGGTTTTAAGTGAGCAAGGGAAAGGTACAATTATCAATAGCTATTATTTGTCAAACCTTTTATGCATCTACACTTTACTGCTTTGTGTTCTCTACATTTCTTCTCAGTCTCTCATGCCTCTAAACAAGGGAAGAGTCTTGATGACACACTCTTTTTTCAATCCGCTATATAGACTGCTTTGCCTTGATGAATTACAGCAATTGTGTGTTCTGAGGATTTGACCTGGATCAACTATTTCACTGCATGGGATATGGTTTTTTTGACAATTTTTTTCTAGCAGCCCCAGAAGCAACCTGAAACCCGAGGTCTGTCTGTGGACACTGTGTGTCTGCTTGACCCTTGGTGTGACAGACATCATCTGCCCTCACTGCGCATCCTATTGTGGCCTTTCTGGATCATACGGTGGGACCAACAGGGCAAGGGGGGAGGTGAAAGTAGCCAGGCATGACCCATCTTGGTGTCTCCCATCCACACCATGGGAAAGTGTCCCCAGAAAATTAATTTTGCTGAATTCACGAGTAAAATAGTTTGATTGTGATTGTTCAGTGGAGTAATGTAGACCATGAATAAAAGTGCCCACAAGTTTCTTTTCAGGAGGTTGCACGCAACACGGTCAGGGTCAGGGTGAAGCTTGGAAAAACACCTCAGTTAAACATTAGAGGAGTTTCTGTTCACCAGCCCTTATGGCCAGAAAAGAGATAATGTAAACCTTTTTGTTTCCAATTATCCCTCATTTACTAATCCAGAGTTTCTAACATTTGTAGTATTCTGCTTTATTATTATGCATTCCCCTAAGCTTATAATGAACATGGTATGAGATATACATGGTGCAGCATATTATGAACAGCTTTGATTGACGGTGCCGTGCAGTGATGACAGCACTGTGTTTTGCTTTCATTTTTGGAGACTAAGTGGCTTACATGTGGTCCCGTTTAAAGGACGTCTGGGTGGCAGCTGCATTCTCCTATGTGCTTAGGAGAGGGAAATGAAGTTTTCAGTCCTGAAATACTGTAAAAAGGGGTTATGTAAAAAGGCTGGATGCAGCTATTGAAAGGGGGAAATATCCTCTCCAGACATGTGACTTCCTGTTTACAAAATACAAATGTTTTGGACGTCGCTCTGAAATGTCACGCAAGTTTTTTGATGTTTTCCAGAGCAGTGTCCGGCTTGGGATCGGGTAGATTTTTTGAGAGCACTACCCTCGGAGAAAGAGACTTCTTTGGGGCTATACATGTGAAATGACCACTCCATTTCCCAAATTTTAACCTCTTTAAACACAGAGGCCTCATGTTGAGGGGTGCTGAGCCTGCTCCCATAGGAGCACTCTTCCAGCGGTGGGGAGCCTATTGCCCTTGACTGGGAGGCAGCCATTTACACAGATACCCGCGATTTCTTTCTTTTCCATTTGGAGACACTTTGCAATTTAAAAACAATGCAGCACTGAAAAAGATCAAACCCATAGCCCTGATGTACAGTTAGGATGGGAAAAAGCAGTTCTACTTCTGAATGCAGGAGAAGGGATCAGTCCATTCAGTTTCTGGACACAAAGGGAGGAATGTCACTAGTGTGGTAAATGTTGTGAGCCGCCATGGCTGACCCATGAAATGCCTCTCTTTATCAGGGCCAACGGGTATTTATTACTGTGTAAGGGTATCTTAAAGCCCATGTGGAAACCAATGGTGAGAGCTATAAGCACCCCCTGCAGTTCTTCCTGCAGGCCATGGTTGAACAGGGCCTGTCAACGTAGATCTCCTCTCTTTTCCTGGGTGCTGACAAGCAGTATTTTTTCCCTTTTCCTTTTCTATGGCATGGACTGTCCCCACAGCTCAGCACTCATGTGCAGAGGGGAAGCCAAGGGCAATTGAGGAGCTCTTGTTGTGCTTTGGCACCAAACAGCAGAGCTGAGGAGCGAGTGAGTAAGCGGACGAGGCCTGCCAAGACAAAATGGTCACTTTAAGTGGAGTTGTGGCCTCCAGTGACAAAGTACAAGGAGGCTGCCAACAGAGGGCTGACCCAGCAAAATGTTAGTTTATTTATACATTTCAGTGTATGCCGAACGCGTGCACCGTACTATATTCCCGGAGGCAAGATGTAGAAGGAGCAAGGAGGAACCATGTGATGAAAATTATACTCCGTAAAACACACATGCTAGGGCTGCACATCTGAGGTCTGGGCACTGATTTCCCAAAATCTCCCAAGGGACATCCAGAGGTGCCTACCTCCCTCTTGGGAATCAGAGGCTGACACCAGCGAGGGTCAATGCATATAGTATTTATTATATCTGGTACTCAGGGGGAAAATGGGCTGTAGGCACTCTTTACATGGTCTTCCCACCCCTGGTGCTGGATGCGGACATGAACCACCAAGCTCCCTCCTGCACCCGCCACCATCACTCAGGGCACCCACGGATGGACTGCACAAGGCACTGCCTTGTGATGGCAAAGCTGAGCAGCTCTGCTGAGTCTCTACCATCAAAGGCCACTCATATTTGGGATGAATTCCTTCTCCTTTCAGCTGTCTCTGTCATGCAAAGGGGAAGAGATAGGGAAGGAGATTTGGTGTCTATGGCACAAAACCTGCACCAGTTTGGATCCTGCCTCTCACACATGTATAAGGATAAAACAGAACTATCTAATTTTCTCTGGTTTATTTGGGATTTTTGTTTGCATTGTTATTTTTCTTGTTGTTGGACTGGTTACTCTGATAAGCTGTGTCCATGAAGCAGTTAAACTTGAGCATTTGTCTTCAGCATGCACAAGTCACTGTTTGGATCATTTTCAGCATGCTCCTTAGATAGTCAGAAAATACACAGCGTCCACATGAGCTATATGTGCCTTTTTTTTATTTTTGCAGCACTAGAAAGCAGGCACAGAGAGGAGGAGACCTCTCTCAGGCTCCTTGCTTCTGTCTGCTGCCTAAACAACACATTAATCACCCGGATAATGTAACTGAACTCCAGACTGCTGCCTTCTGCCTTGAAAAATGCACTATCATTTCTGAAATATTAGTATCTGGGAATCACAGTCATTGCCATTGTGTTTTTCTGAAATCTGACGTAGTCCGGAGAATCTCTTCTCTTGAGAGCAATGACAGGGGCCAAGGGTTTGTCTGAAGAGTGCATAAAATCTTCCGCGCTGATAAGCTGAGGAAGACTGTGGTACTCCATCCTCCACCACACCTAACCTGGATGAACCTTGTGTTATGCAATAGACAAGTCCTGGTTTTGTTCAAAGCAGCTATTTTTATTGTTTAAATTGACTTTTGACATTTTTCATCCTGACCCCATTACATTTCTGCCCACACCGCCATTAAAGGCTATCTAATTCCACCCGAGAACTTGTGAGTTTCTCAAAGTGCGTAAAATGTCAGGCTGAAATGAATCGTGAATGGTCCAAGCAGAGTATTAAGTTGTGTACGAAGAGAACGTCCTTCTCCTGACAAATCCCAGAACCAGCCTGGCAAGGTTGTTGACAGAAAAGTCAAACCAAAGCATGGACAGTGTTTCATGGGGGGGTCTCAGCCACAGTAAAACACCACGGGGATCAGTGAGAGGAGGAGAGGCATGACCTCGGGGTGTCCCAAAGGACCTTGGTGGCCATGGGCTGGCTGCAGAATGGCCCAGTGGAGGGTAATCAGGGAACCTGTCTTCCTCACAGAAGGGACAAGAGGAGCAAAACAAAATGAATTTCAAAAACTGAGTTTGCATCCAGATCTCAGAAACAATAAACAGGGGAAAAAAACCTCCTGCAAAAGCATTGCCCTGCTAAAGGTCTGCTGGGGTCAAGGAAAGAACATGTCTGTGTGATGTTAGGATGCAGTATCTGGTGAGAAGGGAAAATAAGGGTGAAAAGAGAGAAGGAGAAAGCACAGGGGAAATCTGGAGGCTGACATCATCTCTATGAGGTCCTGTTTGTTTCCCGGGGCTCTGTGCTCTAGATGATGGAGAAAGCCACACAGCTCTCACCTTCTATCTACCAGGGCTGCAAGTCTTAATTTAAGATGGCAGCTAAAATTGCTTTCTCTGGACTGTGACAAACCCACTCAGCTCCAGGGCAGAAGACCGAGACATTTTGCAACGAATATCACTTACTTTGAGTGAACGGCTGCTGGAGTAACAGACAGCTGATTTAGCCTGTCACCCTTTTGCAGAAGCAAAGAGGTAGCCAAGAAAGAAAAATTACTAGTAACAACATGGTATCTAATAAAGGGAGGCAAAGGGAGGCAAATGGAAATGTTAAGTGGAAGCTACTGAATGGGCTTTGTCACCTTTGAGTATTGCATCCTCCATGCATGCTCATGCGGCAAAGCATCTTGCCATGGTGCCAGGCAAGACTCGGGTGAGTTGAGTCTTCGCATCCTTTAGAAGTGGCAAGGGACATAACACCGCAATTCCCTGTGGTACATCCCACCCTGAGTGACTCTAACACCTTCCTCACGGTGCCGGGGAGACAGCAAGGCGGCGTGCAAAGGGGAGCATACCATTCAGATACACAAACATATGCTTGGCTGTCGTGACGAGTGTACTGCATGACCCCGTCACGTCTGCCTCAATCAGTCTTCATTTCACTTTGAACATCGATAGATGGCTCAGCAGGTTTTGATTAAGGCAATGCAATCAGGACTAGTGATGAGCTGTGGAAAATTCTTCCCCGGCACCCCTATCTCTTCATACTGAAACATCCAGCAGGTTGGATGGGGCTTTGAGCAACCAGGTCTAGTGGGAGGTGTCCTTGCCCATGGCAGGGGGGGTTGATCTAGATGAGCTTTAAGGTCCTTTCCAACTCTAACCATTCTATGATTCTATGATTCTAAACAACTGGCTGGGCATTGTTGATTTTCATGCTGCCGGTGGAATGATCAGGCTAGGAAGGCTGACCAGGGACCACCACACTGGGAGGGAGCAAGGAACGGATTTTCCTTGCCATTTCTTGCTTTTAACACTAACAACCTGGTAATGCCTCCCAGCTTGCTACTTGCTGCAGCCAGGGCTGCCTTTGTGGTTAGTGCTCAAGTTTGCCCTGCTGAGCAATTCCACTTTGTTATTTTAATATTATAATACCAAAAAAAAGCACTAGGCATGATTTTTTAGAGCAGGGAAGAAGCCAATCTTTTCCACATTTGATGAAAATGAGACGTTTGCTCTACCAGCAGTTACAGGCGTGATGCCGATGCTGCTGAGTGAAGCTGGATGGTCCGTGTAAGGCAGGTGGCTGCGCTGGAGGGTCCTTCTGGCCCTGAAATGGATTAATAACCCTTTTAAAAAATAATTTCCTTTTTTTTCTGCACCTTAGAGAAAGCTGCAATGAGCTCAAATGAGTACCCGGGGAGTATTCACACCCCTATGGCTTTGTGCGGCCAATTCGTCTCACTGCCAGTATTAAACTGGCAGCATTTATTGGTTTACGGCAGTGTCTGTAGACCTCCTGGTGCTGACGTGCTAGAGACCTCTTGCTGCCTTGCTGGCCAGTGCTTCCCTGCCGTTTTCCCATCTGCTGCACATGGTGACCAGACAAACAGAAGTTGCCCACTCTCAGCTGACTTGCCAGCAAGGACCGATGGCTGTGTGCTATTCCCACGGCGCAGGGGGGCTGCGGAGCCGCTCGAAACCACCTCTGCTGTACTTTAGCAAGGGGACCCCCCATTTGGGCAGCACCAGCAGTGGAGGAAGGGCCCGAGTGCTTCCCTGGCAGGGCAGCTCTTGCTTAGGGTATGGTCAGGCTGTCAAAAAAAACCCCTAAAATGCTGTGTCACCTAACACGGGGCTGTGACGTACTCGTTTGGAGCAGTGTTGACAAGAGACTGCTCCAACTTCTAGGGAAGCGCAGTGCCAGCACATTGACTCTGCCGTACTGCTGGGCGGCAGCGTGTTTGGGCTCTCCAGTGGCAGAGGAAGGGGAAGGATGGCATTTGCTGCTGCTCGCAGCTGCTAACACTGCTTCACTGGCTTGTGTGCAGCGTCTTTTGGACCTTGGTCCAAGTTTCAGCAAAGAGAAATACCTCGCATACCAGTTGTTATCATCATTATCACCTTCTTCTACAGAGTGAAAACAAACATCAAAGCTCCCTTCAGCTGGGACACAAGATGCTGAAAGTGCAGCTTTTTTAATAGGCAAATATGCAAAAATTGGCAGTCTTGTTTTTTCTTAGATATTCTAATTTTTTACAAGACTGGTGTGGCTCAAGTCAAATTTGCTGGGATGAAAAAATGTACAGCTCCCACAGCCTGGAAAGGCAATGTTTCCCTGAGCTCTGAATCAGAGCCCTTGATAACAGGGAACCGATGATATGTTTGGAGCTGCGCAATCCAGAGGCTAAAGAGCAGCTGCAGACCAAAGGCCAGTTCAGTGCTTCTAGGCAGACCACAAGCTCATTGTGGAGCAAGTCTCATCGTGTCGTTCAGGGGCCAACTCAAATGGACGCAATAAACTTCCAGGGAGCCACTCTAGAGAGGATGGAGGGACGCTCAAAGAAAGATGTCTTCTCCACAGCTTCATCCTCTCCAGGACATCTCCTCAGCTGCACCCATGTTAATAAATGAAACAGGACCAGAGCTGAGCATCCCACAGATGCCTGCACTAGTCTGCACTTCTCGGTTGCTCACATGCTACTGTTCTACCTTCACATGGGCTGCCCAATTCTCCTCCAGGGAGTTCAGCTGGAGCAGAAGAAAACACAAATCATGGACAGGGCAGGTCCCTGTCTACTTGCAGACTGGTCCCCAGTTTGAGTCCTGGTGGCGTTGGGTCTTCTGAAACTAAAGACTGCCAGTGGCTGAGCTGAGGCCAAGGCTGCTGGTAAAAGCTGGTGTTCCTTTCTGTCCTGCAGTCCATATTGTCTTCAAGCCCGAATGCCTTCCAGGAGATGAGGGATGCCATCACAGCATGTCACACAGTTCCTCTGGCCCTTGCAAAGCCCCTGTGGGAACTCTTGTACCTTGTATGGCTTTATAAAGCATTAGTTAGACTTTGGGACAGTGGGGATTTCTGTAGGATGGGCATGCAGGTCTCCTTTCTTTTCTTTTTTCTCATGCATGAATGCCCTGGAGGATCTCAGCCAGGTCAGTGAACACTGAAGTGCCCACTTCCCCCACCAGCAATAAGGATGCTTGAGATATGAAGGGATGCTGTCATCAGGCAGGTCATGGTCCCCAAATTATTTACGAAGTTCCTAGTGAATTACTATATTGTCTTCCAATTACCGAGCCATCGCCACTCAATTTGAGCACAAAGTGCTGCTTCACCCTGAATTGTCCCAACTTTGCCTCCTGGGCTCCCCAGCCTGTGCCCTTCCTGATCAACACTGGGACGATGATCACAATTGCAAGGGGCATTTATGCACTTTCCACTTACTTATGATATATGACACCTTATTACAGGGAAGTCTGTTAAATCGAGCCAAAAACCCAGTAAGATATCACTTAATACACTACTAAAGCTGCTTAGGCAGTCTCCTGGAGGTGCTGGTTGGATGTGCTCTTTCTACCTTCTCCAGAGTGAATCTAGTGCTTCCCTCCAAATACACACAACCTAGATGGGGCAGCGAAGACGCAAGTTCATTCCTCTGAGGCCAGTTGGCTGGAGGCTCTGAAAAATGCCTGTGATGGTAAGGAAATGTAGAACAGTCCCAGGTGGCACCAGGGCTTTGCCAAGCCTCCTCTCTTCCCCTCCACGAATTTTGCCACCTCGGTACTCAGAGCAAGTCGGGAACAGATCAAAGGGTCACCCTCGCAGGCTGGCGGGGCTGGCTGCCGGCCATCGTAACTAAGCACCTTCCCATTCAAACCACAAATGGCAAGGGTGCGACAGACTTTTCCCCATCCTTCTTTTATTTCCCTTTTTCTTCTGGTTCAGTGTGGATGACAAATAATGTTTTAAGCTCATCGAGGAAATGACCTCAGATTTTAAGTTCTTTCCTGGGGCATCTTTGAATATTTAAATATATGTATGTGCTTTTCTGCTTCTTTCTTCTCTCCTACACATCCGATAAACAGCTTCCCCTCTAGAAGTGAATAGAAGATGATATCATAGCTCAGCGAAATGCACTTGTTGCTTTAGCTCTCCTTGTGTTTCTAAGGGCTCACTCAAATTTCACTGAAGTTGGCTCTATTTCAAAGCCCCGGATGATGGATCACTGGGCCAGATTTCTCCTCTTGCTTTTACCATTCCAAAGGTATATAAGGTAGCAAAATTAATAACGTTGTGATTTTACTAGGGAATGTTATACATTACCAACCCTATGCTCTTGAATGTAGGTATTTACCATGACCGCCTTGCTGGCTCATTTAAGCACTTCCTTCTCTGTAAGGTCTGGGTGCGTGCGGCAGCTCTGTCACATGGAGATACATGCATTTCTATTTTAGGGAAGGAAGGAAAACATCACAATTTGTCACAAGGACAGGAGTCACCTCACCTACCCATAGGTACCCATATTAGCTAGCTCCCATTTTAGTCAATGAAGAGATACTGGCACCTCCGAGGTGTAGATCCTAGATGTTTCACACCACACTCTGGAGACTTCTCCCTCTCTTCACTGAGTACAGATGTAGTTGGGGTGTAGTGAGATGAAATCTGCCATAGCTGCCTTAGTTGAGGACCCACATCAAATGTTTATGGGATAAAAAGGAATTAAATCTTCTCCCACACCTCTGAGCTTCATGGTCACTTCTTCAGAGTCCCAGCACTTGCCTGTGAGCCCAAAACTCAGTAAAGCCCAGTTCTCTGGGCCACCTACAGAGAAGCATTTACAGAACAGAGACTGAGGTGTTACACATCATGGGAATAATGGTGCTCAAGATTTCACTGGAGAAAAAACCAGCTATCCAAGAAAAGATATTTTCAAGCTGAACATGTTTTAGGGATGATTATTAGGGCTACTGCTATACTGAGATAAGTCTCTTCTGTTGCATAAAGTAGGGAATATTATGCAGCTTTGCAGTCTTATATTAGCAATAGCCCTCCCAGGCCAGGAAGCCAGTGTTTTATGGAAAGACACGTGACACTTTGTAAAGGCTAGTCATCACAAACGACTCGATTTCTTCTGATCCTATCCAAAGTCCTTCTGTAAAACTGAAGATTATTAAAAGCCTTATTTAAGAAAACCGACACTTATGGTTTTTCTTTTTTGGGGGAGAGGGAGGAAGATTTACAGTCCATTATAGCTTCCCTAACATGATCTGCAACTCCACCATGCAATCACCAAAGTAAAAAGAGGGAGACCCACGGTGCTTGGTGTGCTTTGTCTCAGGGGTATTGCTTCAATCCGCACCTTGGTAAATGAACTTCCTTTCTGTAAAGTCTCTGAGCACCTAACACAAAAAAAAAGTCAGAATAACCCTGTTTAAGAGTGATTCTGAAGAAGATGGGTCCTCTGGAGTGCTAAGGAGGGTTCAATATCAGGTTTGCACCCAAACCTCAGTCAGTGGAAAAAGGATAACGTCTCCATGTCTACGTTTCTCCAGCCATTTTTTTAATCCCTTTGCCACATGGATGTAAAGCGCTACTTCCTCCTTACTCCAAAGGATTCAATTATCTGATTTGTGCACCAACCATGTGATAAAAAAAAATGTACCTTTCAAGTTAGGCTCAGGATGAAGATATTTAAAGATAGGCAGACAAGCTGAGGCATGGGCAGCTGGTTATGGGAGACTGCTAAAGGCCCACAGATGAGACAGGCTCATTGCCTTGAGACACTACGTGAATAATGTTTCAGGGGTTATTTGTTGGAGCTGATTTTTTTGAATGGCTCAAATGCATTTTTTATATGTACAGGCACCATTGTGCTCCATCCCACTGGTACACACACTGCACCCATGAGGCAGCCTTTTGAGGTTACCAGGACCTAAGAACTCATTTCTTATCCAAACCATAACTGGAGAAACTTTGTGGTGAAATCACTGCAGCTGACGTCATTTGAGATTTTAGACCGGGATGAACATCAGTCCAGGGCAGTGGGAATGGAAAATGGGGAGACTGATAAACTAAGAAGAGTTATGGTTAAAATGACACCGTACTATGCCAAGTCTAACTGAGCACAAATATTCATGAAGAGAGACAAGGAAATAATACACCTGAAAACTCAAATAACGTGAAGAGTTTCCGGTTTGTAGCTGGAGACGCTGGTTATCTCTGCACTGTTTGGACATGTTGAGTACAGGAGACGTCCTACATCTGAAGACACACACCTGAGAATTTCTTTTAGTACAACTCTAATGAACCGCTCATATTATCAAGGAAGAAACGAACGAAGCAAAAAAGGTAAGCAAATGAACTCTCAACCCAGGACAAAGCAGCAAAGTCGTAACTGAAGAAAAAAAAAGAACAGTAGACATCAAAGTAAGGATGATGTGATCTTCAACACACCTGGATTTCACTCCTCCCCCCTACTCACCATCGATGTTCTATGTCAGCAGAAATATGTTGGACCCCTCAAGAGCAATAGCAAAGACTTGGGAAGAGGTCCAGCGTGCAGTGAGAGCCTTTCAATAACCGTGGTGATCATGAGCTCAGGCTCAGTGTGATAGAGTATTGGTTTGCTCATTTGGGTTTTGTTTCTCAGGTAAAACTTTTCACCTCCTCGTTCGGTGAGAACAAGTCATTAGACATTTTTAGGATCTTGACTTGCTTGCGTGAGTTGACAGCCCAGGAGTATTTGCCAAAAGTTGGGAAAAGGCCAAGTTTTCATTAAACCTCTTGTAAACCCCAAACTGCCGTCCTGCGAGGCTACATCTGGCAAGGAAGCCATCTGCAATTCGTATAGTCTTGCTCCAACAAAACGACAACAGTGTGAAAAACTCTTTTCTCTGGTCGGCAGTGAACTGTAAAAGTAACATTAGTAATAGCTTCTGCAGGCTCAGTAATGACATAATTGACATTGGCTGAAAGCACAAGCCCCAACTGCGAGGTCTTGCCAAGGCTCTGGATTGATTCATATCATCCTTCAAAAATACAGGTCATAGTCAATAGCCCTCTTGGATGCTGCGTCTCATGTCAGTGTTGAGACTGCTCTCCTTCTGAGCAGTGTCTGCAGCGAAAACCTCAGAAACAGAGTACGAGCCTCCTGACCCAGGCCCTAGCGAAAAAAAAAAGGGCTGTTCTGCTTGACTGAAGCCATTTGCTTGATCCATAAACAAGGTCTGTATTTCCAATTGTTTAAAAACCTGCAGTTTCATAGAGAAGTGCACATTGCACCTAGTAATCTCTTATATCTGTAGCAACATGACCCGGTGCATTTTATTTAATGCAGAGCCCTAGTAAGGAGACTGGGCTCTAAGCCATCTGCACATATGTTTCTTGGATGCCTGATATTTTCATTTTGCTTCAGATGAGCTGCACTGTTAGGGGGCTCCCATTTATAGCATCCGGGATTTTTTCCAGTATATGTTGTGCTCACCCCGTCTGCAAACCTCTCTTTCCCCCTCAACCCCCTTCACCCCCATGACTCAAAAAATACAAACCCCAGCAGATGTCCATAAAAAAAAAAAAAAAAAAAAAGGGAGACCAAAAGCACTGATTTGCTCAAATCTCTTGCTAAAGGAACCGTTCCCCAGCTCCCTTTGTGTTTAAAAGCTTGAGGCCCCTGTTTTAGAGAAATCCTAGAAATACAATTTAAAGACCTCGGTGGGACCGTGCAGCGCTGAGAGACTGCCTGCTTACTGATGGGGAATGTTTAGAAAAACAACACCTAATGCCACCAAGGTTTCCATTCGCACCTCTCCTGTTCTACACGTTTCGTGGAGAGCCTGGCCTGAAATGCAGGAGGTTTTCCTGCATTATTTAGACAAGTAAGTGACAAAAAAACACTGGACCATAGCCTGAACTCTTTACTAAGTCTTTAGACCTTCCTGGTTCACGCAGCAAGGAAGTGAGAGTTTAACCAGCTGAGGGAAGACCAAAAGAAGATGAAAAGAAAAAAAAGATAACAAAGGACTATTGGGTAGTTTTGACCCTCCCCTGCGGCATGAGTGAATCCACATTTGTGAAGATCAGAGGTGGCTCTTTGCTGAGTGATGGGCTCCAGGATGCAGGATGGGGACAAAAGACCACTGATAACATGATTTTTGTTTTAAAAGATGTCAGGGCCAAGTGGCCAAATCCGGAGCTGGTGTCAAGGGGTGTACCTCTCTCAAATTCCCTCCTGCTGAGAGTGTCTGGGAGTTTGATGCGGGAAAAGATGAAAATATCAAAGCCCACACCTGAGCTGAGATGTGATGGGTCAGCTCTTTTTCTTATTGGTGATATGAGGGCTGGGTTGGCTAGTGAGACATCTCTCACTACGTTGCTTAACATTCTCATGGTGTCACCTCTGCTCCTTCTCTGCGCTGACCTCTTTGCAACCCAGGGCTTTGTCCCTGCGCTTGCGAGACTCCCAGGGCCAGATTAACAAAGGGATTTCTCTGAGGTCCATTTCTCCTGCAGTTCCCTTCTCCTGCCAGCCCCGATGCCAGAGGCAGAGCCCACACAGACTGCCAAGACTGACTGTGTTTCCAAAGCCAGTGCTTGAAACCAAGGTCGGGATGCTGGGAACTGACTCTCAATATGCCCTTCTATGGCTATAGTGTCCATTGGCTCTTGCCTTTGGCGTGGTTTGAAGCTCCCACGGGCCGTAATCTGTGGTCTCTTTTTTGTTTCACACTGGCTCTTCAACATGAGCCTTCAGGGTATGTTCATGGCCAGCTTGTTGGGTGGGAGACAGGGAGTTCATAAGCTTGTCTGCCAGAGCTCCTGGCTGGCATTGCAATGCTGCTCCACAAAGGGAAGGTCATGGTTCCTTTTCAACACGAATGCTGCTGGAAGGTTATGCAAGCCTGTCACGAGGCAGGGATGGGTCCCCAACATGGTTTTGTAACATGGATATGCTGAGACAATAGAGCTCAACTGACGCCTTCCGAAAATAAAGGCACCCTCTCCACAGCATGGCCTGAAGGATGCAAGACTTGAAAGGCTCCAGTGTCTCCTGCACAGCTGCTGGCTCTGTTGAACACCATGTCTCTGCTGCTGAGGAGGGACCAAAGCCACTGGGAATGCCAGACAGTCTCCATGTCATAGGGACAGCCCAAGAACAACATTTCTTGGTGTGCCCAGGAAAGCCCCGTGCTTTGGGGCACCACTGGCCAGATTTCCCCAGGCAATGGGGACGTGAGGCCGGCCACCCTGGAGCAGCCTTCCTGGTACATCAGAGACCTTTCTGCACTGAGGATTTCAGCTCAATGATACCCTGCAAACCATTCCCCAGGCAGACCCCTGGCCCCTCCAGACCACCGTTCTCACAGGCTGGCTGAGTATTAATTCATTAGCCCTGCTAAAGCTGATTGCAAAAGGGAAAAATGTGTAATGCAGGCGGGGAAACAGGACACATGACTAGAAATCTAGTCAAGGGTGGTCACTTCCTCCATTTGTATGAGGATTCAGGAAGTCCATTACAAAGTACTCCATCACTGTCACTTAATTCCAGCTAGATTACAAAAGATCAATAGTTCAGCTCCTCCTACCCCCTGCCAGCTGTTGCAGAGGGTGGTGTTATCAGTCCCATGGCTGGTGCCAGGTAGAGTTTCCCAGGACTTTGAGAAGCTTTCTTTTACTCTCTAATACCTTAATAATCAGAGCCAAATCATCAGGGGAGCCATTAGTGTCCTTCTGGGCATGCCAATGGAGGCAACACACAATGGGAACAGCAGACGACCAGCGTCATGTCTTTGGGAGGCAGGATTGAGGCTGTGGTGCCTACAAGTGACCTGGCTTCACTGACTGGAGCAGGGAGCCTCTTTTTATTAGGTTGTCCCTCAAGCTGTTGTTATTGTCACTGCACACCAGAGGCCGTTAATAATTCTGGGGTACAGCACCAGGGCAATAAGCAAGGCCATTACATGTCGCATTCCCAGCATTGGCCCCAACCTTGTGGTCCTGAGGAATTCAGCCTGATCTCCAGATGATTTACAGCCTCTTCTTTTGCTTTTTCTTAATCTTTTCCCAAGTAACTTGACTTTGATGTGAATTAGCTTTGGGTAGGGAAGCCATATGAGCAACCACAAGCAAAAGTGGATATTTGCCAAAAGCCTCACACTTCCACTACCTATTTACACACCTCAGACCCAAGCATCAGGCAGCCTGGTGTTATTAGCTGGGTATCTTGTTACTGTTCATATGACCTCCGTAATTTCAGCAGCTCCTTCCACATTCCCCCAGGACTGTGATGGTGGCTACCCACCAAGTAAAATGTGGTGTGGGTCTGGGTGAGGTGTTGGTTCATGGAGGAGAAGTAGGGCAGACCCAAGTGGCTCAGCCACATCTGCTCCCTGTCTGGGGCAGTGATAACCATGGAGGTTGGCAGGGCAGGGAGGACTTTCTACTGTAAGTTCATCCCTCAAAATGGGACTTTGGGAAGAGAAAGACTGTGAATGAATTCAAATCTGTTGAAAAGTTTGTGTGAAAAGAGGGAATACTGGCCCTTGAAGATATCCCTGCTTTTCTATCTGTTTCTTAAATGCAAAGATTGGCCATGGAAATGTTGCAATGCTTCATTTTGTTGTTTTCTGAGTATTCACATGTTTCAGATCTGCTTTTCACAGTGCTTCAGTTTCAAAAATCATTAACCTGAACTAAAGGAAAAGGTTATCCAAAAAGATTATATAGCCCCTTTGAATGAAGTAAAACATTGTATCTCATGTTTAGCCAAAAGTTTCAGATAGATCCACTAATGAAAGTTCCGAGGGTTGTCGCTTCCATTTCAGTGCTAGAAGGAGTAAGATACGATCATTGGACTAGACACAAACTGGTATTCCCTCCCCGGTGATCAGTGGACTGTAAGAACTAAAAGAGAAGAAATGTAAGCTGAGAAGATGTATTATTAAGTATAATTATTAATTTTGCTGCTGTAGTAGCTACTGGTCCTTGGGTGTACAGGCGAGTCTTGGTGGTAAAGACGGGTACACACCTCCCTGGTCTGGGGTCCAGTGGCATGGACCTATTTCTATTTTTTCAAGGCTGGTCTGACTGGGGATGCCAAAATACCCTTTTTGCTAGGTCTGGTTGGCTCTGGCACAGGGCAGCAAGCAGACAGATAATGAAAAAAAAAAGGATCAGACAGCTGGGAGAACAAAATGTCAGACCAAAGATCTTGGACACAAATGTACAGGTTGTTTTGATCAACCCCCTTTGAGAAATTGTCTGCTGAAAGACTTGGGCGCTTCTGTACCTTATAGTTCACACGTAATAATTTATGTACTTTGTCCAGCATTTTTCATTGTCATAATCATATAAAGGGTCTTAGTTCACTGGTGAATCTGGATTTTGTGGTCATAGCAAATGCACGGATAAGCCCTGCACTTTAACAGAAGAAAAGCATGGTCCTAGAGCCATTTTTCCCACATGCTTCTTCAGGGCTGGCCCTTAGTTCACCGCTGGCCAAAAAAACCCCACAAAGCCTTTTTTTTTCTTTCTTCTTCCAGAGTTTCTTATTCCACTAAGGACATATTATTATTTTAAACTTAATGGGAATTTAATCAGAAAGGAGTGACGCAGCGACTAGTCACCAGCTGAGCTCTGCAGAGCTCTGACGGATGGGGGCCAAGCCCCGGTCCAGCCTGCCAGAGCTCTCTTTTTGGTTTGGAAATCATTATTGCTGCCTCCCGCGGACGGCTCCATGGTCGTGGCAGCTGATTACAGTAACAGGGGAGTTAAAACCCTTCACCTGCTGTGGCTCTCGCTCAGCTTCCTTCCCGGCCAAGTGCTATCTTTGCTGGTAACAGCCTGCAAAAGCCCACAGCATCTCAAAACTGCGGCAGATGTTTTGCTTTAATAGGGGGGGAGGAGAAGGGGAGGAAAGGGAATCGGTGACAGGCCATGAAGAAGAAAGGTGGCAGAAAAAACAGCAAAATGGAACCATCCCATCTGCTTTTATCCCTCCATTAGCTGACACAGTAAATAAGGGTGGTGTGGACTAGTTTATCTGGGAGGGATGCTGTGCTGCTGAGTGGAGAATGAGCTGAAGGTGTCCACCAAGTACCTCTCACTAAGATAGAGCACTTCAAAAAAAACAAAAAAAAAGTCCAGAAAAGCCAGGAAAGTCCCAAAATTTGACCCTAAACTAAACTCAGATCCATTTGGTGCCTCCTTAATATCAGCCTAATTTTCTATCCTGGTCTCACGCCTCTGAGTTCAGTCTGAGATTTTGTTTTTAATGTCTCTGAAAATTGCGCTTGTTCAGGTCAAGGGTTTTGCTTTGGCACTCGCTTAATTGTTCCTGGCTGTTCCTCTGCCATGGGAGGTCTAAGAGTATTTCCAGGTTTATCAGCAACATTTCTTCTGAAAGTCGCTCCTCTAACCCTGCATTTTTGTGTGCATTGCTGATAACCCGTGTCTGAAATAATGGTGTGACTGTGTGCTTGGCTGGAATCCACCTGGATGTAAAAAAAGTACATGCCAGAGTGCTCCATTTTTGCCAACTATATTCCCACTGAGGAGGCTTCTGAGCTAATGAAGACATTCAGAAGTAACAAAGCAAATCCTCAGTGAAATCCCAGGGGGCTTCAGAAGCAGAGTCCTGCAGCAGTGATTATTTTGTTGAGCATTCCTCCTCTCCTCTAATGTTCTGCACTTCTCAGGTGTCTCTTTTAAGCAAACAACAAACTCCGCTTCTTCTCCCCCATCCCCATCAACATCTCTGAAGATGTCCTCTGTTTTCTTCTTCAGCTTTGACACTCCCAAGCCAACAGCAACATCAAAGAAATCTGCAGAACTTCTGAAGTTAGCAGCAATGGAAAGGAAAGGTGGGATGCCAAAGTTGTTGTGGTATGGTAGGGAAGTAGGAAAGTTTTGTCAATCCAGTTAGAAGAAACTGTAGACACATACAGCTGGTATAGGCACCAAAACCCACTTCCAATAGATCTCCAGCTCACAGAACTCTTTTAGAAGACACACTGATTATTGCTTTTTTTTCAGACGGAAAACAAGAAAGCACCCTATTTGTTCTCGTGCAGAAGAAGAAACTTGATGTGGAGAAAAACCCACCTGCTTTCCATTTTTAGGGCATTTTTTTCATTCTTGGGAAAGACTGTGGACAATTGTGTAACTATATAAAAGCTGTTTTATTTCCCCTCGATTAGAAAAAAATGATATGCAGGATTTGCAACTGTTCTGAGGACAAAATGTGTGACAAGAATGAATGACTCTTTTTCATTAATATGTATGTCTTTTAGCTAAGCTTTTAGTGGAAAAACTGCTCTAAAGAAGTCTAAATGTGACTTGAGGTCTGATGCTCTGCTAACTTGGCAAGTACCTGAGGATGAAGTATGGAGAAGAACTAACCTATAAAATATCCTGTATTTTAACAGCCTGTTTCTCCATTAAGCATTTTTAGACATCAATAGAACAAATTGTCCTGTATTGTATGTTACATGTCTGTGTGCTGTAGAAACATTAAGGTTTTTGTCAGCTTGCTACTTTAACCCTTAAAGACGTTACTCATGGCTGGTGCAAAGTTGCTGTCCTCTGGCTTTTGTTGGAAAGCTGCTGCTGATTTTATGGCTGTGCAGCCACATCGTCATTTGTTTTCACCCTCAAGAAGATCCAGATGCTGGTGGTGATTTTATTACAGTTGCTGCTGTTATTTGCTTGAGAGCTCCTCCGTGGACCAGGGTGCTCTCAGCTGAAGAAATACATAAACGTCAAGCAAAAAGATACCAAAGGCTTTTGTAACTTCAGCCTCAGCAGGACAGGTTCTACAAGGCAGGGGCACCCCTGCAAAATGTTGGCAAAAACCCATTAGTTATATACCTGTCCTTGGGCTCTTTCACAGGAAAAAGTAAAGTTAATTCTAACCTTGGCAGCTGAAGGTATAGGAGGGGTGTAGGGGTAAGTGGGATGACCCTGTGTGTACTGTTAAGAGGAAGCAGAGGGGTTTTAAGATTTGTGCAAGGGTGAGCTCCAGATGGGCATTGCTACAGCCCAGGTCTCCCTCCGTTGACAAGGGTTGGTTGCTCTGGCCAGACTTTGAACCTTCTCACCAGGATTTTTGGCGCCATCTTCACTTCTTCCTGCTTCGTTCTGGGGCCGGGTGACTCCCTGCATGTCCTGCCTGACCTGGCAAGCACTGATAGCCCCGCCAGCAGCTCCCACTCACACAATATTCATGTCGTCCTGGTTGCTTCCTGAGCAGCTGACCTTGAGATAACCACCGTCCACTCTCTCTATGGGTACAGCCTCTCGAGGGGGTTCCCACCAGGCAAGGACGGCACTTGAGCGGTGGCTGCTCTGCATAATTGTCCATGTCCTCACCTTAATCCACAATAAATGCAAGTTAACGCGCTCCAGTTTCACTGAGTCACGAGGACCACCCAGGTCCCATCGCTGTTACCCTGGGACCATCACTGGGGCAGAGCTGCCACACTGGAGACCACCTTGAGCTCAATCCTGCAACCACGTTAACCTCACAACATGCCTCTGCTTGCAAAAAGAAACAAAAGAAACTCCTTCCTGCCCTTTCCCAGTGCCCAGGGCTTGCCTGTTCTTCACAACTGCATGTTGGGCTGTGAAGAAATTATCCTCATTGAAACTAATTCTTTTTCTCCCCCTAAAAATACTGATTATAGCCCAGATCATCTCCAAGATCTGGCTCACTTTTTGGCTGTATAATTTGGGCAAGGGGGGTGGTGCAGGCAACGCCGTTGTGAAGATGAAGAAACTGTTTAGGTTGATCTTTTATTACAACAGATTATTCACTTCAATGATTCAATCATTCATGTCAACCCTCTGGGGAGAGTGCAGAAGGCAAGAGCCCTTGGCTGGTCTCACTAACCACCAACCCAGTGGTCTTCAGGCTTCAGCTATGGACCACCAGGGCCATAAGATGTGGAGAGAAGGGCTGTGAAATGATTGCCAACTTTCCTCCCCGTGCTGGACAACCAAACACAAAATCCTCTCCACATATACGTTCTCAAGAGTGCAAGCAGAAAGAAAAACCAAACAGCCTTTTGGGAAAATGGTGCAACAAATGCATCTTAGCTGCTTTTTCTGCTAGTCTTATAACAAAAGGGGAAACACGATGGCACGTGCATAAGGTGGACTCTGAGTCCTCCTCAAAAATGCTCCATGAACCTTTAGTTGAAAAAAATATTAAGGCAAACTGAATTACTCCAGTATTTGTGCCAAGCTTTTAATAAGGAAGGGGTAGCAGCTGCAGGACTAACCAGGAAATAACTGAGTAGCCGGTGCTTGACCAGCTTGTGGAAGGTGTTTGTGAGGAGTTGGTGACTGAGCCCCGTGATGTAGGTGGTCCCTTCCAGCCCGACGTGCCTGGGAATGGCTGTGGCTCTCTCCCAAGTGCCATCGGCATTAATGTATTTATGTTCCTTGCCATGGTATGTGGAGCAGCTTCACTGGAGCCAACAGGTCTTATACCTGGAAGTCCCATAAGTGACTCCCACACAAATCTGAAGAATCCACCGAAGCACTGAGGTGGTGGTAGCGACAGCAAGGTCTGCAAGCGCTGCCACCGTGCTACTTGGTGGGGAGAAACCCAGTGCCACGGTGTCCCTCTTACATCCCCCTCTCCCCTACCCCTTTTTTCTTTTTTTTAGTGTTTTACTCATGAACACACGGAAATCTCTCTGTCTGCTGGGGAGCATTTAGCAGAAGAGTAAACAGGTCCTCCTCTCTCTCTTTGTGTTCAAACATGGGAGTTCACATCCTCTGCCTCTTCCTCTCCGCCGCTGGCCCCCTGGAAGAGCAGAAGTGCACCCCAGGGACGGCACAACAAACAACGCCGAGGGGCAGCGGGAGCAGAACAAAGAGCACTTCAGCCCTGTGAAAAGTTTGTCCTGGAAAAGGGAGTCAATCCCAAGGCAGTACCTGTACTGGGATTAAAAAAGCACCAGGAAAGCAGAACAAAAGCAAAGATAACGAGGCTTCAACAGTCTTCTCGTGCATGTCTTAGACTTCATGCGTACGTGGGTTTCCATATATATAATTCCAGAAGGGAAATACGAGCCTTGTTTATAAAAATTACAGGCTTGCTTCCCGAGTTTAACCTCTACCCTTTAAACAGCAGCCTAAGCCTAGGAATTGCTTTGTGCAGGGCAAATTGTTCCTCTGCCCCAATTTGGGTTTGAAAGGAGTAAGCAATTCAAGGTTTTCTCACTTATCTGCCATCTGCTTTTGTCTCCCAGCATCCCAGTGAAAGGCAAGAGCTTTGCAAAGAGCTTCAGGACTTGTTGTGATTGCATTATTCCCATCCTGGCATCCGCACACCGGCTCTTCCTGTGCCCTTCACAGAGCCAAGAGCCTTGTACCTGCCTCTGGTACCTACCCTTGTAGCCACCTCTTGTAGTTTCCTTTGTAACTACCTTTTGTAGCTATTTCTTGTAACTACCTCTTGTACTTACCCTTGTAACTACCACCTGTAGTTATTTCTCATAATTACATTTGGTTGCCCTTGTACCTGCAGCTCTTGCTGGCTGTAGACACAGCTCCCAAGAACTATGACGTCTATGATAAATATATATATATATGTCTAAATGCCTAAACCATGCAGTGTAAAAAAGTGGAAGGGTTAGATATTTATCTAATATATATATTAGATACATATGTGTATATATATGGATTTTAATGGTGCTGTCCCCCCTTAAGCCTGGAATAGGCTCTAATACATATATATAATATATATAAGATACACATATATAAAAGATACAATACATATAAATATATATATACTACATAAACACCTAACTCTTCCACTCATTTACACTGTGTGGTTTAGTCGTGTAGACATACATAGCCGTAGACAGGAATTCAACCCAAAAAGAACTGCCTTTGCAATGTTGCACAGAAAAAGCAGAAATCGGAAGAGGTGGGCAGGGAGCTAACGTAAGGTGCTGCCCATAGGGATGTCCTGGTGATGTTGCGGGCAAACACAACTGCTCCGGTCAGAAGAGAAGGTGCAGGGCTGTAATTAGGTGTGAGCTGTTGACCTCTTGTCCTGAGGAAAAACAATGCCAAATTGGGTTATTTTTTAAGAGCTGAGATGGTATCGGGGTATAAGGATTCAAATTTCTTGTTTGCATTTAATCTTTGGATATCACGGGGCAATGTAAATTAACACCATACTATGCCTGGGATAGGAGCCCTCACCCAGGAGCTGTGCTTTGGCACCCACCCATGAGAGTCCAGCTGGGGCTTAAGGAGGGGCAACACCATCAAAATCCGTTAAAACTCTTAACTGAAAGAAACTGGGTGTTGTAATATTGATCATTGCCCTTCTCTCAGGCAAAACTCCTGCTGGGAGCACCCAAAGGTTTGCCCAATCTTGTATTGCTACACCAGAGAGCCCGGTAACAGAAGAATCAAACCCGACAGTTGCATAAATGTGAATTTTTTTGCCCTGAATCTGTTGTTTCAGTTCGCATGATTCGTTGAATGATTCCATTGGAGGCTGTAAATAACTTCCCCCCCTCCCCATTATTACCCTAATAATTCTCCTGAGATTGAAAATGTGTTTATTTTGACTCAGAGATTGTAAAACCACAGGATTAAAACAAGTTTAGGCTGCCAGCGCTTTATTTAATTTCTTGTTCTTTTGCTGAAGCTCTGAGAATAACTTCTGTTTCCTGCCGAAGAAGGAAACAGTGTTTTCCTTGACTTATGTAAATATGACTTCCCCGCTCGTACATTTTCCCACTGCTGGAAATAGGCAGGAATCTTCCCAGTGCCTGAAGTTTGCAGCCCCTGTATAAGATTTCGCCCTATGCCCAGTTCACCATGGAGGTGAACTGGGAGGCTTGGAGGGGTTGGAGTTTCCCCGGACGGAGGTTAAGTCCTTACGGGTGTGCAGAGGCTCGGCAGAGCAAGAGGAGGTGCCCGCCAGTTCTCGGCAAGGACCTGCCTCCCGACCAGAGGGCTCTTGACTTCATTTTGACCTCCTCTGTGTTCATTTTTTTTCTCCGATTTAAGTCATTTGGCCGTAACGTATAATCAAGACTTCCCTTACTGAGAGGAGCTGCAGCAAGAAGACAGGGAGTAAAATATAGGCTAGCCATGTAATGGGAGCGTGTGAATGTGGGATGGGAAAGGCACAGGGGAGGACGGGGAGGCAGAGATGCAGTGTAGAAGCAGTGCTGACATCAGGAGCTGTTTCTCTGGCATGTATATAATCATACGATAATATCCAGTTGGGAGAACGTGGTAGAGCGTTTCAAACAAAGGAAATGGCCGGTGCCTGGAGCTCCTCTGCATATTTATTACATTGACATAGTGATATAGAGAAATAAAAGAGAGGCAGAGGCTGGCATTACCAGCAGGCAAGTGTCCCTGCTACTGCGCGTAGCCCGGCTGGGAACGTGCCTCGGTGTGGAGGCCAGACTTGGGAGAGGATGTCGGTGAATTATTGAGGGTTTAAAGAAAGCAGGCTTGAAAAGTGACGTTTGAACACCTGGCTGGGGTGAGCATCTCAGAAGTTCCACCCACTGAGCTCCCCGAGGAGGAGGAGGAGGGCAAGAGGTGGCTTCATCACAGCTGTCTCATCCCCACAGCAGGGTAAGGGTTGCTGATGGCAAATCAGTCTTTTGTTGAGCCAGGAGAAACAATGCCAGGGCTGGAAGCTCAACCCAGATAAGATCAGGCCGAATGAGAGGTGGAAATGTTAAACCATTTCTAGTCGTGAACCTTTCTAATGGGTGACTGTAAAGAGTGCTCAGGGAGGCAAGATGCTTCTCGGGGCATTTAGGTTGGTTTTTTTTTCTCAAAGACACACTCAAAGGCAATCAGGGAATTACAGGCTTGATGCAAAGATTATAAAACTTAATTATCTAGCCTCTGTTATGCAAGACGCCAGGAAAGATAACATTCCTGCCAGGCCTTTAATCAATGATGTGCCTGTTTGCAAAAGCACTGCGCGATTTGGGGCTCCCTCGGTTTTCAGGGGTCCTGCTGCACGAAGCCTGACTTTCCCAGGGGAGGTACCAGCTGCTTCTGGGAAATCTGGCATCTTCCAAGGTTCCTCCATCTATCTACCCAGAAATTAGGCCACGGAAAATTGCTGTTCACTTCTGAAAATGGTGTTCCCACCATTGCACTGACAAACGAACTCTAGGTCTAGAAAACTTAAAGCCCTAGGAACCCCCAAACCCCCACCTTTTCCATGAAGACAACTACTTTCCTATAGCTTGGCTCTTTCATACAAAGATTTCCCAGAGTGCTGTCTCCACAAATGAATCTTTTCACCTGAGGAAGCCATGTCTCTGCTTCCCTACCAGGGCCATTTCTCTTCTCAGTGCACTCCCAGCTATCTTGCAGTTATTTATCTTTTTTTCTTCTCTTTCTATTACTGCTGAGGTGATGGCAATTCTCTGTAACAATATAATCCTATGTAATTTATCATGATAAGTCTGTTCCGCTAATGCAATGGAGTCCCTGTTAGCTAGGAAAAAAAAATTTACAGGCAGGAAAAATCAGTGTAAGCCATATAGATCTTTCACATTACTGCAGCTGAAGAGCTGATGGGGAAAAGCTCGCCTGCTGCTGATAATCAGTGCAATGTATCGCTGCTGTGGTCTACTCATAACCCTTGAAATGAGGTTTTAATTCCTGAAGTCTTGCACAAACAAAAGGGTTGCAGAGCGAGAGAGACACTGAGGTGGGGGGAGAGGAGCAGTGACCTTTGCAAGTGAACTCGCAAGGAAACAACAACGTGCCTCAGCCTTAGCCTGATTTTTCTAATAATTTTTTTTCTCAAAATGAAGTTGGCTGTTGGAAACCCAGAAGCGCTGGCTGACAGACACCAGCCAGATTCCGAGAGCTTTGTTACTCCAGTGTTTAACCCTAGATGAGGCCAAGCCACATTCAGATTTTAGACATGGCAATTGGGTCTGGGTCCTCATTGCTCTGGACTCTATTTCTGGCTGGTCGGCAGCTCAAGAGGCTCTGACCACCCGGTACCCTGGAAAATGTAAAAAGAGGTGGCCAAAGTGATGAGCAGGTTTTATTGCTGGAGTAAACCTCACCCATACTCTGGGCCTGGCGTCCCTGTGCAATGCACAGATTTCTTTACAGGATCTCCTTTTTCCAGAAGACTACAAATTAAAACATCCAGAAGGAACAACAGTGAGGCACATTATCCCATATATATTATACTTGTTATATACCATACATCATGCATGCAGTATTATGATGACCACTTTTCTTATTGCTGGTGATGATCCACAAAAAATAATTTAAAAAACCCAATGATTCCCCAACTTCTCTGCATCTTCTTCAGCTTCTTCCCCTTTTTTCTCTTGCTCAGAAAAATGTGCAATACTGTGACAGGCCGAGGCTCCGGTCTGGGGGTTGTTTTCCCATCAATTTTCTTTTGCCGTCTTCTAAAAAGCCATTTATTTCCCCCTTGCTCCCTTTTTGTCTAGGCTGCTCGTCATGAGCGCTATCGCCCAACGTCCCCCCCATCTCCGCAGCAGAAACTGCCTCTTTGCTGCTATCGTTATTGTGTGAGATCCCGCACTTCTGAGAACAAACAAAAAACACCCAAGTTGCCGTCTTTGGCTCCGAGCTTTTCCCCAATCAGCTCCCTGTCTCCGCCGAGAGCACTCCCATTTCAGCCCTCGCTGGAGCTCCTCGGGGTAAGATTGCAAGCGCCAGGGATAGACACATGGTTCCCATTACACGCCTAAGTCTTCGCAGAGCCCTGGCGACAAGAGATCTTACAAAATAGCACTCGGTGGAAAGGGGCCGCAGGTCGGGGAGGGACTCGCTGGTTAGAGGGGCAGATTCATGGGAGGGAACCCCGTCATTAATAAAATAGGGAGGGCGGAGAGGGGGTAACAGAAAAACTTGCAGTGGTTCATTTTAGCAGCAACGGACAAAAATAATTAACTTTATAAAATGCTTTCCCAAGCTGGCCAGGTCTGGGGATATGTTATTCACAGCATTTTTTCAAATCCATGCTGTATCATATGAAGCTGCTGCAAAAAAAAAAAAAAAAAAAAAAGTAAAAAAAAAAAGAAGTAAAAAAAAAACCCCACCCAACACCTCTGTTTCTACAAATTACTTGATTTAACCCAAAAGTCATTCTCAGCGCTGCGCTCAAATGCCACTGTCCTGTTCCCTCACCCCGCTTGGAATCACTCCCTCGTTTCCAGGGTTGTGTTACAATCCCATTTGTTTCTCACTATAAAACCAGCTCATTACGTGGCTCTTCCCATCCCTGCTGTTACAATACAGTATGCAATTTTGCATTTGCTTGTGACACACCATGATCCAAGCAATATAAATATCATAGCTGATCTGGTGTTAATCATCTCGGTCCCGTCCGATGGGAGGGCAATTGAAACTGCACTATGGCTCTGCAGGTTATTCATAGCATCAGCTCACTAATTTTTACTGGAATACATTCGCATTTGAATGACATGTTTATTGGAACTTCTTTTGCAGTCAAAGAGAGTTATTGTGGGCATGGGCTAAATGCATTCAGCCATTATATTCTGCAAGCTGCGGTTAAATGCCAGACTAGGGTTGAGCTGGGTTTGAACAGCCTGTCTATAAAATCTCCTTCGTGTGTCATCAAAACAGACTCGCTAAAGAGTCTACAGGCTACCAGCTTAATGTATTAGCCTAATACGTTAGCTCTTAGCCTAATATTAAAACAACAATAATTGTCAGAGGTACAAATGTGGCAGCCAAGCAGCGAGCACTTGGAAAACGCAGCCCTCGAAGGGAGTGGGTCATCAGCCAAGAGAAATAAATTACCTTCAGCTCCCAGCACACCAGCTGTATCTAAATCAGCTTAAACGTACGACGTCCACAGGCTGGTTTTATCTCCTTGGAAGTGGAGGAGGGTTTGCGGTGCCGCTTGACGGCAGGCGGCTATCGAGGGGTTTGCTTTGCAGCATCCTCCGGGGACTGGGGACGGCAATCACCTGCCAGGTCAGAAAGCCTTCGCCTCCCAGACCTGCGGGCCCTATCTCCCAAGGAAATCTGGCTTCTCTTCCATTTTCTGCCTCCATACCAGATCCTAAAGTACTCGGCGGTTGCTTTGCATGACAGTGTGTGCTCCTCCAGCTCCAGCACTGGCTCTCTGCGTAGCTGCTGTTGCTCCCACCCCGGCTCCTGAGCCGTCCCGACATTCAGCCATGGAGGGGATTCATTCAATGCAAAGATCCTTTTCTCTGCTAGTTTTTATAGCCTAAATACGTGCTGTCATGGAGGACTGGTATTTAGATGGGCTCTATCGGAAAAGAGACTCCCTACACTTACCCACCGTGATGGTTTTATTAGGCACATTAACACCTCCATGCCGGATCCTCCTTCGCTGAGGGCAAGCGGCCCCACTCGGGATGGGATTTAATTCCTCTCTCTGCCCTTGGGAGCTGTGTAAACCAGAAAACAACACACATTTCAGGTTCGCTGGGGACATGAAACTTGGTGAGTCTTGCACAAGACTCGGTGGAGACACAAATCTGTCCCGGGAGCTGCCAGCAAGCCCGGCCCTGGCCCCCCAAATAATCGCTGCTACGCCTCGCAATAAAACACTCTGTTGCTGCTGCAGGACACGAGGGGGTTTAGCCTCCAGTTCAGGATTTTGGTTTGAGTTTGTGAGTCTGACACCGTTTGCCTTCTAGTAGGCCAGCTGTTTTGGGGGGGGAAAAAGAAAATTAAACCAGTGCAAAGCACAGAGCTCAACAGAGCAAATAATTTGGCTTTTGTTGTGAACCTGCCTCTTCTCAAATGCAAAACTGAATGAATAGAAACCAACCTAAAACAATTAAAAAGTTGCAAAGCGCACCTTTGTATTTAAAAGAACCTGGCATGCCAGTCTTTCTTTTGTTCCTAATTTGCAAACACCTCATTTTTTAGGGAATACGCCTGTTCTAGTGAAGGAGGCCAGGACAATAACAGCAATAAAAGCTTTCATGGAGTTGATTCAGACAACTGTTAAATGAAGTGTAGACTTGCGAAATTATGAGAAATGACTTCTTCCCATCTTTGAGATCTCAGTTCCTTGCTGACACCAAAATGTGAATCAAAAACTGAAATAACTCTCACTGGGTTATTTTTGCTGAAACTTTGCACAACTACAGGCAAAAGCCCAAAGCATTGCTGAATGCAAAACACAAATGACTTTATGCATTATAAAGCACTCCAGCTCAAGTATTGACGAACTGCTCAGAAAGAATCAAGAAGAGGGGTGGTTTTTTTGGTTTTGGTTGGTTTGTTTGTTTTTTTTTCAAGAAGGCAACATTTCTTATTAAAAAGAAATTACTATTTTTCCCAGACCTCAATTTTGGAATGAAACTGCAGTCTGATTAAAAGTGATGTGAAATGGAGATGTGTAATTGGATAATGCAATATGAATGTCTTTCTGAAGATTATAAAGCAGAGGACATTTTTAGAGGCTCGTCTTTTTCGGTTTTAATCTCTTCTTTTGGAAGCCTTGTTAGACGGAGTGACAGCAGAAAGAGGCTGTGCAAGGCTTAAATATAGGCAGGAAATTTCCCACATGAGGACAGGCAGAAAAATTTGCTGAGGCACCAAAACTTAGCCCTGCTCTCTGGGAAGCGGATGTGAGACCAACACCTTTCAAAGCTTTCAGATAGGAAGAGAGCTTGTGTCTTGTCCCACAACTGGTCACAATCCAGACATTGGAGGATATAAGCATTTTAAACACTTTTCTGAGAAACTGTTAAAGCAGGAGTCTGCTGGCGCTAGCTGCTATGTATTTTGGCTCGATGAATCATGTGTTTGTGAGCGGCCTGGACCAGCTGCACCGTGCTGGTGAGACCATGACTAGAAGCTCTTCAGGGGTAGGGAGATTTGGCCATGAGGGTCTGACACAGGTCTGGGGTTCCCACATTTCTGTCGAGGGTCTTTGTGGCTAAAAACACACACTTTTGGGCCACAAAGTACCTTATGATATCAAGAAACCTTTTTCCAGGAGACCTTTGTTAGCTGGTTCCTGTGAAATATTGCTTTTTGAAGAAAACAAAGTAAAAATAAAGAACAAAGCAGAAGTGGTTCATCCCAAACTTTGCAGCTGTCTCCTCGCCATAAGATTTTGGGCAATCTCATGCTAATCCATTTGGGAGTGTAGGTCAGTAGCTATAGCTTGTCCCCAGAATAAGGTCTCATGGGGCTCCTAACTCCTGCCAGCCCCCTCACATGATCCCTAGTTTGGGACAAACAAGGTGTTTACCCTCCCTACACCTCATTTTCTCTGCTGGTAATAATGGGAAGTGATGATTGCTGCCTGCTTTGATGGAGTCTCCTGTGATCTACAAGTGAAAAATGCAGTGTAAATGCAAGGAATGTAATTATTATTATCACCAAAGACGCTGCCTGGTGACCTCGGAGCTGGTTTATAGATTCATAATTGGTTTAGATTGAAATGGCGATGAGGCAACGTGTTTAAACATGCCATCGCATTCTCAGCATTGCCAATCCAGTCTTGGGGGACAGTAGATATTGCAAGCGTGGTTAACCCATGTTTCAGGGCACTGCAATATCTTCACCTTTGATAATCCTCTGAGCTCCAGCTGCCCCAGTGATACTGGGATTTGGAAATTCCCAGCCAATACTCATTCTGTCATACAAGTCAGGTTAGTTTTCAGCCTATGTTTTGCTACAACGAATTGTGTGCAGACCTCAGGAATGAGAACCAAATACTATTTGGCATTTACGGAGAGTATTTAATTTTGGAAAGAGGCTGTGTGCATAGTAGAATCACACAGCAACGAAGACCCCCTTCCAGCCTGAAAAACAGCTGCTATTTAACATTATATTATCACTTTTCACTGCCCTCGAAAATAGAAGGTGGGGATTCGAAGGCTGCATCCTGTTAAAATTACAGAAGAAACCCCTATAGATTGAAAGCCATTTTCCAAACGGGAGTTCAGCTGTAATTATGGGTCAAACAACTCCTCTTAAGTAAAAAGTCCCCTTATTTAATGATGTGACACAGCATCACTGCAGGGGCTTTGCTCTTCAGCAGTTTTTTCCTACCTCTCATTTATTAAACTAATCTGGCCAGAAGAAGAAAACAACACAACCATGGGGAGGGCTGTAAATCTTCCTGCTTTTGAGCAGAAGTCAAGCCCTAAGTAAAGAGAGGTTGGGAAGCCACTTCCTCCATCAACAGGTTATTCCATAATTATCCTGTCCTGGCCTTTCTCCACCTTCCCCTGCAGCCTGTAGCTGGAGTTAGAGCCAAGATCCTGGGCAGAGTGGACACACCACCAGGCCCCCTCTTTCCCAGCGTTGTGCAATGCTGTCCCTGTTATCGGTGTCCTCAGGATCTTCCCACAGCTGAGACAAAAGGTCTGGGGTTATTTGTAGATGTCTATAATTTGCAGGGTCCTCCCTTCGTTTGATTTGCTCTTAAATATAGGACTGGGAACTCCTGTAGAGAGTTGTCCCTCTTATTGCTTGGTGTTTCCTGTGTACTGAGCGTGCTGTCAAAACAAATATTCCCCTACCCTTGTTTACCACGTTCAAGTCTTTGGCATCTCATACATCAGGCCTGGCTTCCTCCCAGCTCCTTATAATCACGATTGCCTGAATAGGAGCTATTAAAGGCTTTTAGCAGTCCTTTTCCTCCCAAGAAAATGAACCCAATCTCTAGGATGTGACATTCGGCTTTTTTTTTTGTGAAAACAGTGGTTAGAAATCCACTTTGCCACTCGGTAATATCGGGATCATCTGTCATTAGCTTCCAGCCCATCCCCCTGTAGCCAAGCTGGCTCCTGGCTGGTTTCCTCCGTGGATATTTAAAGACTATCGTAGTATTTATCTCTCCTTCCTTTGCTATTTGTGTGCTAGATCCTCAGGCTGGTGTTTCATCACTGTTTTCATCGCTTTTCCCGTCTTTCAGTAATAGGCAGAGCTTACTCCCGAGGTTGTGGATAGAGGAGGAGACCTGTGGACAGGCCATGCATGGCAGGACCGGGACTGTCGCATCCTGCAACTGCTCCCAAGGTCCCACATAAGGTGGGGTTGGGGTCTCCCACAGGTCCAGCCTGGGAAGCAGCAGTTTCACACCAGAGCACAACCTCTGTGATGGAAACTATTGAGCTTAGGCTGAGTTTTTTCTCCTTTAGGACCACAGGCTCTTCTGGACTTGTGAGCTGCAAGGGGACAAACCTGATGATTTATCCACTAAGCCACATAGGCCCCTCAAACAGCTCCTTAATGTGAAACATGTGCTGCCGAGCCCTGGCAGTTACTTCTCACTTCGGCTTAGCCCCTGTTTGCTCAAATGCCGAGCGCGTTCGGACAACAGAGATTTTGCGGTAAGAAAAGCAGCATTCCTGGAAATCCCGCTGCTGTAAGAACATGCTCTCTCTGCTGGCACTTATTTTGACTCTGGCCTGAGTTATTTACAGAAGGCAAAGGACATTTTGCTTGACTTTTATCTAATTATGATGGGCTTATGCAGATTAAGCCTTATATGACTTAGGCTATTTATGGCAGGCACGGTGTGTCGGTAGCAGGACGTGGGTGCAGGGTTCATGCTCAGGACTTGGGGCTCTTACATAAAAGGTTATTTAGATGCCTTGCTCCCAGTTGGCACCAGCTCCTGTTAAAATATGCAGGAGCAGAGCACCAGAGTAACCTTGTAGAGCATCAGAGACCTTTAGGTGCTCGGCAGGTGCCGCACAGCAAACTGTACGGGAAACCAGAGCTGGGCAACTTGTATCGCTGGAGTCATTTTAATCCCCATCACTTCATTATCGCTGCCATCCTAACTCCCACTTTACCTCCCAGCATTGCTCTAGGGAGAGGAAATGAGTCGTTACAACAAATACCACCTTCCCCGGAGGTTTTAGCACAGGGATGGCTGCATCATTTTTAGCACCTGCTAAGCCCTTAGGAGCGATTAGCTCAGGGTGCCTGTACAGCTCCAGGGGAAGGAGACAGGTAACTTCTGCTAACGAACCCGGCAGCTATGCTGGGAGGACCGCGTTTTACTGAGCTCAGGAGCAAGGCTCCAGGCAATATCTCACAGGTTGGTAAGCAAATGCACTTGCACAGATGCTGCCTCCGTGAACATGAGCTTAGCTCACCACGCTTCTCCTTCTACCCCGGCTGGTGGGCTGGCCAAGAGCAAACCTTGCCACCACGCTGACTTAAAAACAATAAATCTTCTTTTGCTGCTTGTACCATGTCTTGAAGTACTAAAGAAAAGAAAAATATACTCCTTGAATGCTTTGAGGTTGTAAGTGATGTTGGAGTCAAGGACGCTTCTTCAGTGCTTAATGCCTGCAACTATGGGGGGCTGCACTGTGGATGGGCAAATAGACTTGTACAAAAATGTTTAATGTTTCCTAATGGGGATTGATTGGAATTTCCCATTCCATGGGGGACAAAAAAAAAAAAAAAGATAATATTTTGATTTTCTGTCTCAATTCATAAAGAAAATACACAGCAAAATATTGGAATTTCTGAAGGGAAACCCCAAACTCAAAGCTGCCTTAATAAAGTGAGGAATGGCTAGGAGAAACCCCAAATGTTTTTGGTAACTAGAAACACCAGCAGATCAGCTTCTTCTGCATAACGTTACCTACCTTGGCTGATAGTGCAGATAGAGGGAAACACCATACAGATGTCCCTCGAGGATACACTTCCCTTCTGACTCTTGACGCCTGCCCTGGTTTCCTGGAGTACCTACACCCAACCATGAAAAGTTTTCCGTGGGCACAGAAGGGTGACTGCTTTAGAGCCAAACCCATCTCCATGCCCTGACCTCCCCCCACTCCTGTCCACCCTGGCACCCTACAACTAGTTTTGCCTCTCTGTGTTCTTAAGCTTATTTTCTGTTCAATAAACCCCTTGATTGCCTGGCTTTTATCAGCAAAAATGTATGTATTTTCCCTCATAACAAAAACTAAAGTGCAGCAGCCGCTGTGATGTGAACGACCCCAAATGTCTCCCCTTCCCCGTTGCAGCGGTGGGTGCAGGGGCAAGTGGACCTCAATCCATGCAACTTTTTCCCTTCTGTACTTAAGCAAAAATAGCTGCTCATAAATATAACCAAACTGGGAGAAAACATCCTGAGGCAAACTGGAAGCTCATTACATGTCCTGTGCTGGAAATGTTGGTGTTAGGTTTCCGTTGAAGCACAGTGTGTATTTTGGGAGGCTGGCTACGGGCAGCCTGGTCTCTACCGAACCCTCTGGCTCCTTGCAGAGGTGCCAGCCTGTCGAAGGCTGTACCGCTATGTGCTAATATCTTCTCCCAGAGAGGTCTGACGGGTGGTTCATTAGCTTAAGCACTAATCCGTGCTGCCTCGTATTTATTTGTACGGGGACCTGCTCTGCAAGAAACCTACTTTCCGTGCTCTGTGCTCTGAACAGTTAATCCACCTGCTCGGTGCCTAGCCTGGCCCACTTCCGCGGGGAATTCTCCCTTCATGGCAAGATAAGACATGCGTGGCTTAATGCCTCCGGTAAGCTTGCCTTCTTTATTCAAATCTTCCTGCAAGAGCTTAGAAAGGCAATTGCCTTCCTGTTTTCAGTGCCGGTTCAGACGAGGAGCAGGCACACAGTTAGTTGAGTATTTTGTCCTTAATAAGTAAGACTGAAGATGTAACCCTCTGCCCAGCATCCCTCCCCGTGCCCCTCTGGCCTATTAGCATATGGTGGGTGGAAAGTCTTCTGCAGCCTTTTGTTCAGCTGAGGGTCGCTGGTGTCTGTGCAGTTATCCCTTATCAACCCAGCGCGCTGCTGTCTGCTTTCAGCAAGGTCAGATCTGCATTCGGCTTTGCTCTGGCTCTGCTGTATGTCAGCTGCAGTGCCAGAATTTAGCATAGAGGTAACTTCTGGTTCCTTTGTAGCTCCTTTGGAAAGCTAAAATGGTTACAGCTAGTTGTGCTGCGTGAATTTTAAGGTACGTGGATTGACACTATTGTCATGGATTGTCATGGACATGGATTGTCAATCCATGACAAAACCGTCTTTCCAAGACTTCTTAACCCTCTAGCTTCACATCACCCTGAGCAGTCATCTCCAAAACTCTCAGACTTTTGCCATATGTACCTTAGCTCACGGTGGCCCAGTTCACATGCCTAACAGCATCACCCCGGATTTATACCAAGTATAAAGCGAACAAGAAGTGACTTACCCTCCAAGCTCAGAAATGCTGCCCACCCATCAATGTTGCTTGAAGAAACGCGTCTTACACATGGGCACAGAAGTCATTAACATTCATTTTGAAAAGAGGCCTCTTCTGCAGCTACGGACAACCCCAGGAGAGAGCGTTATCTGTTTTTCAGAAGTACCCTGAGGTCTAGCAGATAAGATGCCTGACTGAAGAAGGCATGAAGGAGAGCGAATGCTATCAAGCCGCGGTTCTCCCGGGGCCTGGAAGGTGGAGAGGTTAAGACCTGATAAGGAATCTCTCCTCTTGGAAAGCACTAGATTAAATCTGACCTACAAGCAGAAGGTGCTCCTATCTGATTGCTTGTACAAAGAAAAATTGGTCCCCAGCTAGTCCCTTCCCCGCTTATTTCACGTTAACTCGCAGCCTTACGTTCTTGTAGGGGAAGAAGAAGTCTGAGCTAAAAGTGAGCAAGCTTTAAATTTAGAAGCATTATTTTATGAGCAAATCCCACGCAAATTTAACCAGGGGATTCAGCTATGGGAAAAGGGCATGGTTTAATAAGAGCGAGGTTTTTTTTGATAATAAAAGCAAAGGGATATGGGGCATGGGAACACAGAAGCAGTTAGCAGTGAAAAACAAGGGAATTATTAACAACACGCTTTTAACAGCAAGGCCAGGAGCCAGTGGGATGGCTGGTCAAGGGATGTGGAGAATCCGATATAATTTGGCACCTTTACATCAAGCCTGGCTGTCTTTCTAAAGGACGTGCAGTACCTTAGTCAGGGGCTACAAGGTTGAATGCAAGAGCTGCTGGATGATTTCTAAGTAAGGGATGGAGCATCCTGCTGGCCTCGGCATTGATTCATTTGTTTACGGTCGGTGCTGGTGACTCGTGGAAACGGTGAGTCGAAAGTGCCATGTCTAACCGGCCCAGCCTCCTACTGCATCCATTCAAGGGGACGCTTAGGTTGCCTCTGCTGAAAAGAATTACCTCTCTTGAATTAAGTAGTGTTTTTTCAGCTGCAATCGTCTCATCATTTACAAGCAAAACTTTCACAGATTTTTCTTCTAGTTTTCATTATTTTTCCATGGAAAGAAATAATTTGGAAAGAAATAAATCAAAGTAAACCCCAATTTTTTTTAAAAAAAAAAAGCTTCAAAGGGCTTTTTCCCCCCCTCTAAGCTGTGTTAGCTATTCTTCCTTTAATTTAAGCAAGGCTTATATCAGTTGAAGTTTTACTTGTGCTCACTTGACTTGAGGTAAACAGGACTAATCCTGCTTAAAACTGAACTAAGAATATCTACACAGTTTAATGAAACGGATTAAAATTTTGCCTCATATTAAACATTAACAACTTTTCTTGTTCAGACAAGCCCGGGGAGGCTGGAGCAACGTTATTCATTTGCCTCTAACATCACTAAAATTTCTTTGAAAATAAGCAAATTATGCACTTGTACAGAAGGCAGGTCTCTTTGAAATGATAGTGCTCACGGGAGATCTGGTTCTTTTCCTCCTTTGGATCTAAAGAGAGTTTTTTTTCTTTTTTAGGTTTTATTTTATTTCTTTATTTTATTTTAGATTTTATATTTTATTTTTTTTCTGAGTTCCCTATTGAAACAGCACAGTTCTTCCTGTTCCATTCATGATGATTCTTCAGGGGAAAGATCAGCCCAGCATGAATTAAATGCTCCTCTATTTAATTTATATCTCAGGCTGACCTCAGCTAGCGTGCACTCACACCACACACCTGGAAATGGAGATGTCAAAGTGGGGCTGGAAAGCCAAGCTTTTCACACCAGTTCCTGCACAAACTAAGTGATGGCTTTGTTTCATTTTATTCATTTTTCAAGCGGGAAAGAGAAGTCACATTATTTCAAGTTTTGGTATAATTTTAATCACATCAAAGACTTCAGGAGCAGGCTGAATTCCCCTCAATTCCCGTTTCTCCCATCCGGAGATGTGTGCGGACACATATTTTGGTGTTTTGGTGGTTCGTTTTCTCAAATTTCTGCTGACACGTGGAAACACTAAAAGGTGTTTTTCTTAAATAATAGCCCATTGTTCCTGCTGGTTATGAACCCTTCACATGAAACGAGATCAAACCCTGTAGAGTTCATGCCTTTAAACCCCGCAGATGCTGATGCCGTTGCCACCAGCAGTGAATTAGCTGGCAGCCTCGCACTTCACGTGTCCTGAAACACAGCCCTGAGAGTCACCTGATGAGAGATAAAAAAAGAAAAGGGAAAAAAAAAAAAAAAAGGCCAAGACGATTATTTTCTGGGTTAAAGACAAAAATTAAATGCTACGCGAGGCTGCGCCACTATATATTTAAAGCAGCGTTGCCTGCGAGCTACCGCCGCGGTGGCAGTCGGCGGCTATGGAGCAGGGCAGGAACTCGCAGAACGAGACTTTCTAAGGAAACTGGGAGATTATCCCGGTGACTTCGCTCCCTTCTAGCTACAGATAGGATGGGGTGGGGATTCATCACAACCAATCTGATGACTACTACCCAAACACATACATAGGTGTAGTCTGTGCCCCGAGGAAATTATAACTCAAGACAAGCTAATGCAGGCACTCCCGCGCCGACTGGTGCCAGTGGGGGTGGCGTGCAAATGTGATAATTGAAAGTTGTTGGGTTTTGAGGTTTGTTTGTGTGTTGTTTTCCCCCCTGCTGAGTCAACAGGAGGTTGTTTGCTACCTCCTGCTTCCTTCGGTGAAGGTGACAGCTTCTGTTCAACCTTGATGTGGCTTGGTAAGACAAGCAGTTGGCCACCGGGTTGTGCCAGGACCATCATCCAGCACCCAGGGGACAAGGGTAGGAAAGTCTGGAGAAGACGAGCAGTGGCCCGTGTCTGTGGACAGTCTACGGACCATGTTTGCAAAAGCCAGGAGGCAAGTGATTCACTTCATTCATAAGATCTGAACCTCTGATCTGGTCTCCAGAGGTAAAGATAAACACAAGGTAGGAATCACTTGCCTTATGGGAGGAGAGCAGTGGATGAAGACGGAGGGTGTGTCAAGAGAAAGGGGAGATGGGGGGGGGCAGAAATGCAGCCAATGTGGGGTGCCAGCCCCACGTGGCTGTGCTGCACCCCAACCATGGACGTGGGCTTGACATCAGCCCTCCAGCGCTGCGGGACCTCAGCCCGAGATGTCCCCCGGCTCCACGGCTGAATGTTAGTTTCATCATTACAAACAGCTGGTGGAGAACTTCAGACACCCAAAACAAGGCAGGCTCGGAGCATGAGAAAAACAGGTCTCTGCTTGCGGGATGAATCTCCTCCCTCCCCCTCCCTTGATTGAGAACTTCATATCTGAAAATCATTGAGCAGAAGTACAACAGCTTCAGCCTCTGAAGGCTGCCAAGCATTCTTGCTGAGTGAAGCTCTTTAGGTACACCAAGACACGGCCGAACCTGGGGCTTGCGTAAACGTTTCTTCCCCTGGAACAAAAGACCTGCTCCCATGGCAGTCAGGTGCACGCACGAATCCCTGCCTGTGAAAAACACGCTGAACCGGTCTCTGTGCAAAAAAAGACAGGTTTGACCAGAACAGTCCCTTGTGCAGAAAGGATCTGCCAGCCAGGCCCCAGCATCAAAGGCAGATGCTGCACTGGGTGCTCCACAGCTTCCAATTACCATCAGCGTGAGCAGATCCCAGATTTTGCAGCACTGAAGGCCACAACCAGCATCCAGCCTCTGGCTCCAACAACGCGCCTTGTTTGCATGAACGCATCGGAGTTTGTTCCTCTGTCTCCTTCACTGGGATAGCTGCAGCATAAGGACCAGCACGTGAACCTCCAGCCTCAAAGTTTCCTGGCCTTCTGGCATGTGCGCTCATGTGAAGGACCAACATCACAGCGGCGCAAGGTGCAAGCTCCAGCCGCATCTGCAGACGCCGCTCAGGGACCGCTCGCAGAAGCGGTTGCCTCAGGATCCTAGTGCTCGTACGGGTTTGGGTTTGGTTTGTTTGTTTTTTTTTTTCCATTTCACCCATTTCTCTTTCACTTCCTTCCTGCCCCGCAGGAAGCGATGACAATAGATACACCCCGTCGCCATGCTCACGGCTTGCGGTACCTACACCTCCGCTCCTTCGGCTTTCACTTCTCTCTGGGGTTTCATTGAAATGCTCATTTAATATCAGCGCTCACTCCTCCTGTAGCTCCTAAACGTTTACGCCACACTCTGCTAACCTGGAAAGGTCTCTGCGGACTGTGCCACCACGTTACACCTTCTCCCATCCATGCCTCCAGCAATTTTTCCTCCCTTTTAACTTATTTCCCGAGTGGTCGGCAGGGGTGAGCCCCGGCAAAGCTGCACCCCCATGGGCACAGGCTGCCGTGTGAAGTTGTCCTTACCCTCCCAACCCGGGGGGGCGCGGATGGGACCGGACAGCAGGGAGGGAGGCGGACGGGAAGCAGAGGCGGAAACGACAGCACTAAAACCACCGCTCAGCCAGAAATAGGACTTGGCACTGCTGATGCTCAGCCCTGCTCTGTAACATTCAAGTCTGTTGCCTTCCATAAATTTATCCGTGGCCTTTTCTCCCTCTCCCCCACCTGACCCACACATCCTGAGCGAGGTCCCACGACTCGCCGGCCCCTGCCGCTGCCCCGGCTCTTATCGCCTCCTGTGCCGTTTCCCCTCTTGACACATCTCCAAGCCCTCCTCTTTCACCCAGACATCTGTATTCCTGTTTTTTTCCCCCCCTGCCCCGAATAGCTGGGGGTTAAGATGCAAAACACGCACTTTGCTCAGCCCAGCGCTTGCTGCACCCGAGCCAGCCCCGCACGTGAAGGCATCCCCAGGTCAGGCACAGGCAGACGGGGCAGGGTTTCCTCCTCCCACCCGGCTTACTTAAACCCAGGCAGCGTTTTTCGGAGATAAACTGAGGATTACCAAGCAGCCTGTCCTCACGGCCATTGCCCTGAAGCTGAAATCTCGCCTCCACAACACACTCAACCCCCCAAACGCTTTCAGAACAATGCGCGGCACCATGAAAACTCCCTTTGCATTCAGGACAGGTGCGGGTTTACAAAGTTTTTCCACGCGTAGTAAAATATTACTACTAATTAGGATAATAATAGCAACTGCTAGCTGAGTTCTGCCTGCTTAATTTCCACCTGCTATTTATTTGCAGTTTGATGTGGTATTTGCTTCCTGTCATGCATTCTTGCAAATTATTTCTGTGCCGCGTTATCTTGCCGATGCGGTTCACCCAAGGAGTGGCCGAAACGCAGCTCTGACAATGTGTCACCATCGAGAAGTTCATTTTCTTCTTCTGTAGGAGGAAAAAAAAACCAAAAACTTGTAACTGTACGCTGTGCACATGTGCGTATCTGAGCACATGTTGTTGAGGGGTTTTTTTTGGGTTGGTTTTTTTTTTTTTTTTTTCTTCTTTTCCCCTTCCACCCACATCTTTGCAACCTAGCGAGCTGCAAGTTTTTTGTTCGGCTGCAAAGTGTGTGTTTTTCATGGAAAAAGCATTGCTACGGAGCGTAGTTGTGAGCTCTCCTAGGCAGGGGCTTTCTAGGCGACCCGGCAGCCAGGCTGTGGCTCTTCAGACTATTTTCTTTCAATAATATTTCTTTAAAGCTCATAATATGGCTAAAGAAAAAGGGATGCCCTCAATAAAAAGGGATTTGCTCAAAGACTGGGCATAGCCAAGAGCAGTTCAATGCAAACCCATGAGTGTCCCCATCGCACCCTCCCCAGCCAGGAGCTGGTGGGACCTTCTTGCACACCCATTGAACATGGCATCTGGTCCCTTTCTACCCAAATGCCCTCATGTATCATCAAATCCCAAAGAGTCACACCCCAATCATCCCGCTGGGCAAGGGGAAGGTCAACCCAAAGGCAGACGGCAGCTGGCACTGGGATGTTTAGTTGTGTTATGAGCTTTTATTTAAAAAGCACATTTATACAGCAATAATTTCGCAGATACAAACTTCAATTTTGTATTCTACAAAAGTCTTTGAATATTCTTCTCTTTACAAAATGGAACATTACAAAAATACAGACAATTTAATATGATTTTTTTTTATACAAATGTCTCTAATTGTAGTTATTTTCATTAAAATATTACTACCACAGAACTACAATATTTTAGTCGACTATAAAAAAATTAATTCAATGCTTTTTTAAGCAGCAAAATGTAAATAACACAGGTCAGGACACAGTTTATAGTCATAGTGGATATATCTAAAATTGTTTCAGAAATAATATTTTACATAGTTAATTTTTAAGGTTTTATACATTATTTATATAATATTTATATATAAAAAAATCATAGCTTGCTATAGTTGAAATGATAGGACGGATTCTGTGAGAAGGATGTGCAAATGGCCGTTCTGCATGCTTTGCGGGATCCCTTTGCAAACGCGCTCCATGAAAGGGCTGCAAACCAAGAACCTGTGGTTTCCGGGTGAANCTACTTAATATTAGCTTACCTAATAAAACAAAGGATCACAGCCATACCAGAATCAACAAATTAAAACTAGGGATGCAGAAGACAAGCCACTGAAAAGAAAACCAAACAAACCCCACACAACCCCACACAACTGAGAGAAAAAAAAATAATAAAAAAAATAAAAAAAAATAATCACACTCGATATAGGCACGACTGATTTACCACCAGTGTCACCAAGCGGAGCACAGGACCTGGTACCTGCCGTGGCGCGAACCGGGGTGCCCGAGGGAGAAGGAGGAGGATGGAGATGCACAAACCAACTGACGCCCAGGCTGGGACGTGCCGCCCAGCAGCCCGTCCCAAAACTGCAGAATAAAAGTTTCCCCGGGACTCAGCCCCGAGGGTCGAGGTGCGAACGCGTCTTCGGCAGAGCTACCGCTACCCACTTGTGAACTGCCAGCTCCTGTGGGAGCACAGAAAATCTGCTGTCATTTCTAATTTTTTTTTTTTT
>VYXH01010606.1:437158-447277 GCA_013397275.1 Burhinus bistriatus
AAAAAAACAAAAAAAAAAACCACACCCAAAAAATACCTGGAAGGATAACCAAAATCTTGCTGAGGATTTGGAGAGAAACCACCACCGACTTAACAGGGACTAGCAGTCCTCGCTGTTTCCAAATGCCAGGTTTGAAAGCATCTCGGGGCTGACTTATCTGACTGCCCACAGATCTCCTCAGAAATAAATAAATGTCGATGTGAACGATGCTTTCCAAACACAGCTCAAAGTTTCGCGACGGTGGCGGCAGAGGGCTGAGCCTCCTGTGAAGCATCACCGGGGCAGCTCTGTATTATAACGTGGCCAGGAGGAAACAGCCAAAACATTTACTGAGAAGAAGAAAGTTTGAGGTTTTTTGGTTGTTTGTTTTGTTTTTTTTTTTTTAAAAAAAAAAAAAAAAAATTTAAAAAATTTCCAAAACAAAAAAAGGANAAAATCTGAAAAGTTTCCAAGAACAAAGAAGGAAAAAAGGGGGGGAGAAAACAAGGAAAGAATTTCATATGCTGCCCCCAACAGCCTGGAAAGCTCAGTAATGAAATTACAGACACTACTCAAAGGGAGGGGGAATCCGAGGATGAAAAGGTAGGAGGGAGCACTGGCAACTTATCTTTTCAGAGGGTAAAGGGTTGGGGGGAAAGCGCTGCTCACAGATAACTAAAAGCTCACGTTTAATGTTTTGATCAATGCCGTGCCGTTCCTTTGCCTGCTCGTCTGAGCTTACAGGAGGTAGGGGGGCACAAACCTTGGAAGGAATCTGAAACCTTTCTCCCGATTTTTTTTTTTTTTTAATTAATAAAAAAAAACCCCACCCTCAAACACTAACCGCTATCCAAGAGCCTCCCAAAAGGCCGGGTGCGGGTCCAGCCCCTGGGGAGGGGCAGGCAGCATGCCTCCCGCAGCCCCGGCAGGAAGCACCTTGGCAGCCGCCCTGGCCCCAGCCCCGGCGCAGGAAGGGTAGAGCCATTTCTCACCGACAAAGAAAAACAAGTCCCAGCCCTCCGCTCCAGATCCCGGCGGGCAGAGGCTGCTCCACCTGCTCCTCTGGCACATTTGGGAACCAGGCTTCACCCCCCCCTCCCTGACAGAGCCGCGACAGCGCATCTTCCCTCTCCATTGATGCAACTTTTTGGCTCGCCCTAAACTCTCTTCAGTGGAAACCACAACGTGGGGTGAACAAAATTGCCCAGGTCGTCCACAGATTTAGTAGGATTCAGATTTAATCGCAGCCTTGGCTATATCCCAAAGCTGCACAAGCTCAGCTATCACCCCAGGAGTCTCCATCCCAAATAACACTGCAGGGGCTGAGAGTGGATCTTCCACCATCAGGTTGTTCAGGGTCCTTTTTTTTCCCCAACCAACTTTCTATCTCCAACACTCATCATGCCGTTATTTCTACCGAATGCAGGCGAGTGCCTCGGGAAAGGGGGACAGGGGATCTTCAATCTTAAGCAAGGCTGAGGTTACTTACCACCAAATACAGCATGGTGTAGAGGGAGAAGGATGCGTGCCCGGAGAAGAAGGATTTCCTGCAAAACAAAGCAGGTGCTAAGAACCAGCCACTATAATCCTCAGTACTCTAATTTTACATGTAATACAGTGACTTGCCTGCTGCTACCGAGAGGGTGTGAAAGCCGAGGGGCCCACAACCCCCAATCTTTCGGGTTATAAAACGCCCGTTATCCGCCCCGCTCACCCGTGAGGCAGAAAGCGAACGGATGGGCAGGATGCTCGCATTGTTCGTCCCTTCCTGGTTTACTCATGGGACAGCAGTTATTTCCAGGATAGCCCGATAACTCACCGTCTCGCCTCAAATAACCAGGAAACCGTAAAGAAATAAGAAGCGAGCAACTTCTCCTGTTGCTTAATCGCACCACATGAAACGCAGCCCTGGAAGCGTCAAAACTGAACATCTGATGGATTTGATAGAGCTCGAAGAGGAGGTGCTGGTAGCCCTACCGGCATGGAGCCTCCTTGGAGGACAAGCCCTCTACTCCACCGCACAGGACAGCTCGAGCCATGAGCTCAGCTTTAGGGTGAATTCCCACATTGAGCAACCACTCGGGGAAACAATAGTGTAGGAGGTAAAGAGAAAGGAAAAGAACCACTATTTAGCCAAGTCCCGCAATTCCCAAGGGAAACTGCCCGTCGCTGGCAGATGGAGTTACAGCCTTCGCAGAGAAAGCAGCATTTGAATCATCTATTGCTGGCAGAGAAACCCCAAGACATATTTAGTGTGAGACACCATTTTGGTGGTGGTAACCCATCGCTTTGACACCACGGGCTCTCACCTGGCTTCCTGCACCTTGCTGTCACTTCCCCTGCAGGTGTAGTTTTGGATGTAAACTCCCTTAGCGCAGTTGATGGTGGAGAAATCCAAATTGCAAACTTCCAGGAAATGCGGCCGCAAGCGCCCGACGGACACTTTGGCAATGTCTGTGAAGGACTGGCTGATGGCACAGCCGAAAACGAAGCAGCCCACCTGCTTGTAGAGAGCCGCCACGTAGGGGTTCTGGATAAAGGAGTGTGACTTCTCCTTCAGGTAGTGGATGCGGTAGAGCTCTCCCGTTATAATCTGGGGGGGAAAACGCAACAGAGAGGTTAGAGAGTAGGAGAGACGCCGTGCAAGGTCAGTGATGGGTGGCAAATGCAGGGGTGAGACAGTTCCTCGTGCTCCAAGCTTCTCAAACCCGGAATCTGCTTCTGCAGGGAGGGAGGTGAGCCTACAGCCCAGCATCTCTCCATCCTCCTCCCCTTCCCTCTCAGGAAGAGATTGCGGTGCTTGAAATGTTGTTTACGGAAAAACTCCGTAAACAAGAAGAAAGAAAAAAAAAAAAAAAAGCTAGATTTTGGTTTAGCGTGTTGACAGAGCTTTACAGAAGTGAAATAGGGCCCCAGATCTACACCAGCATAGTAGGGGAAAAAAAAACAAAATTAACATAAACCAGATAAAGAATTGGGGTGTGTCTGGAAAGGAGAGGCCAGATTCACTACCCTCTTATCAAACTGATTTTGGAGGAAAACAAACGAACCACCTGCTTATCTTCCTCTCTAAAAACCACAAACACAGAGGAACACTCAGAAAGCCCCAAACTTTTCAGATTTTGGCCCAAAATTTGCCACCACCAGACCCAATTCAAGCCACTCCAAGCCTCCGTAAACGCCAGCTATTTCAGGGCATTTCAAGGGGTCTTGCCATTGCATGGCAGCAAATTATGTATTTCTTGTGACAGGGGTGCTGGGGTTTGACAATATCTCCATAAATCACTGTCAGGGAGCAGAAAACCCGGCTTCTCATAATTCCAACTCTTAAAAGGCAGGTTAATGAAAATCAGACTGTGAAATGAAGTCCAAATGTCTCACCTCTCCCAAAGAGGCAAAGGCTTAAATTGTTCTCCGTCACGTTACACACCTAGGTTTTGAGCTCCAGATTTACAGCTTTAGGATTTTATTCATTACTTTAAATGTTTTTATACCCGAGTAATAAATCGAGGCAGGTTTCGGGTTGGTTTGTTTTTTTCAGTCGCCCCCTTGTCCCTGCCCCTCTCTAGTCACAAGGACCGTGATATGTAAAATTAACTGTCAGGAAAAATGCCTTCATGTTAATCCCTTTCTGGAGCAGCCAGCAATATTCCTCCCGGCGTGGCAGCCTGCCAGCGGTATGCAGGAGACAAGGCTCCCCTGCCTACCTTTTTTTAAAAGCTTGGCACAACCTTTGGAAACTAATAAACTGGAAAAGTATGGCAATTAGACTAAGACGAGATGAAGCTGTATCATTGTTTGAACTCACTCATACCATGGCTTGAAAAAACAAAGGTTGACCTAAGGCAGTTGAAATTGCAGCTAAGCAGGCTTTATCAAAGAGAGATACAACTATAATAATAAAAAAATAAAGGCCAAGCGCTCTGCTACCATGTGCAGAAATACTTTGGGTGGCTGCTCCATCATCCAGGGTTTACATGTCACCACTGAGATTTACTCTTGGAAAACTGGTCGTGACCAAAAGTTGTCCGGGTAGCTGCAGCTAACCAGCCCAAGCATTGTTTTAATCCTCTCAGACTCCAAAGACCACGGTTTATCTCCATTTTGGACCACCTTCCAGCATGAGCTGGCAGCCAGGAAACCTACTGACATGAGAACCGCAGAGGGAGGTTGGAGCATCTCCTGCTTCTCTGGCAGGAGGCAAGTCCGGGGTGTCCCAGATGGACACGGATGCTCCTGCACGAGAGCACAGCCACTGCCTGCAACCTCCAAAAGCCTAAATTTGTAAGAGGGGGAGCCACGAGGCTCAAAACTCATGGCTTTTGCAGAGGGGAGACAGGCTGAATTAAGGATGCCATCTGACACCAGCGGATGGACCATTACTCCAAACTCACAAACAAATCCACGTAAACCCGAGGCTCTTGGCCTGGGAAAGGCATGTGACCATTTTAAAGAGGGACCAACAAAAGTCTGGGGATTAATATTTTTCTCTCACCGTTGGTGGTCTGGGTAATTGCACACATGTAGCAGATTGTAAATTGGAGACTTCATTCCCTCGCTAACACGCTGCTGGGCAGCCATGAACCCTCCCCGCTTAGTTAAAGCCATGGCTCAACCTTAATGAGAAGCTAAAAATTGGGTAAACTTGTTTTTTTGGCAGTGCCGTCCCAGATAAAGCAGGATGGTGAAAAACTAATGCAGCACAGATGTGCATGAACTGAAAGGACAGCCTGAAAAAAACCCAGCAAGTCTTAAAGATATTAAGCTCCTCTCATGCCTTGCATTTCTGGTGAGCCATCCACATGGGACATACGCCATACCTACATGATGGGCACAGCCCCTGGGGGACTGTCACACACGTTTAAGAAAGATGGTCACTAGAGAGAAGCCAATATCAAACTTTTCTGTCTGTGAATGCCTTTTGCAGACATTTGGTTGTCATGCCTGTTTTATCGTTATCATAAGGTATCACCAGCAATCCAATTAGCCTGTAATTACTTTTAGAGTTTTTCTAATGACTTATGTCTCTGGTGTAATGTTCTTTGTGTCTAATCACATTGAAGCGTATCACCTTCAACTGTAAAACAACCAGCTAATCCAGCCACGTAACTCAGATCATCTAGGAAATTAATTTTCTTAGGTTTTTTTTTTCCACAGGCTTTCAAAGACCTGTTGGGTGTGAGGACACAGGGCACCACACTGCACCCACACGAGGCTCAGGAAGCGGAAAACGTCACCTTCCTCCGGCCATCCTGAGGACCATCAACATGCTTCTGCACCCAAGATGACCAAATTAACCATCTTCCAGCAGGAAGAGCAGTCAGGAGAGATGCGAGAGAGCACAGCCCAGGGGCACGAGCCTCTCCAGGGTCATCTGCACGGAAATTTGCCTCAAGTCAGTAAATACGCAGGTATTAAAACCAAATGCATATCCTCTCACATCCTGATCGAAGCAAAGGTCTTTGTCTCTGCTGTTTACTCAACAAGCACTCCGGGTGTCCTCAAGCCGTTTAAAACATGACCTGGACCTTTTACCCTGGGCTAGATTGCCCATGACGCCACGTAAAGCAAGGGCGTGAAATTTTGGCTGTGCCATCCAAAAATGCCAGTTCCCTGGAAGTCCTCCTAACCGCTGTCCTGCCTTGCGAAGGCAAACCTTGAGAGCGAAAGGAGCGGAGTCAGTGCTTTGTGGATTTGGAAGGAATTCCTATTATGCTACAGTAATTCTGGGTTACATCTGAAAAAAGAGGTCAGGCTGACTTGAATTTTCCATGCATGCTGCCACAGCAGAGAAATCTGTTGCTTCAATTCCTCGTTAGCCCTTTGTATCACTCAACAGCAAATAACCCAGCTTTTGAATTGACCTTATTAAGTTACATTTGTTGTGGGCACAGCAAAACCAGGGCAGAAACATCTAACTCTTTGGGGATTTTCTTTCTCTTTTAATTGACCTGCTATTCCGCGGCAGCAAGCTGATGGATCACATAGGCAGCTGATTATGTTTCCAGTTTCTGTTCCAACTCCTGTATTTGCTACCGCCTCATTACTGATCAGAAGCGCACTCCGCATGGAGCCGGCGTGCTGATAGCTCAGGCAGTAATGTGAAAATGAGAGGCTTTTTCATTTCATTTTTATGGCTTTTCCACACTTGGGGGTTATTCACCTGCAGGCTAAAATTCTGCCGTGTTTATAGAATTGGGGGTCTGGCACCTTTTGGGCTTGTTTTGAGGAGGGAGGGGGCATAGGAACAAGGCAGTTTTGGGGACCTACTTTGCTAAGTGAGTATATGCGGTCAGGAAATGACGGAGATATTTACAGCACGAAGCAGCAAGGCTGAGGATGGGGTATTACCAAAGCAGGCACCATGCCATGCTAAAATACCTATTGCCCGTGACATTGCTCCTACAAGGAAAGATGAAAGCCAAGAGGGGAACATGCGCTCCTGACCTCTCCATCTCCATCCCTCACAGATGAAGGACCAAGAGGAAGGTAGCACCGCTGGGAAAGCACCTGAGCTGTACTGGCAGCAGGTGAGAAAGAAGATGTAGGTACTTTTCATAGGGGAATTTCATCTTCAGCTGGAAGTGTTTAACCAACAGCCAGGAGAAGGCTCTTGCCTTCTGTCCCAGCACCAGATACATGCTGGCATAAGGAGGCTCAGCTCCATGGGCTGAATTCAGCTTTTTGGCTGACATATAAAGCTCTCACCGTGCAATCATTTCCTAGCACAGCTCTAGGAAAGCTGGCAGGAAGAAGAGAAATGAGGAGACATTGGGAAAGCAGTGCATTAGCTACTTTTTACAGCGAGAACTCTGGGAATACGCTCCCCGTGGAAGGTTTTAATTGTCTTTTTAATATGGCTGTAATATACCATCTCTTAAAAATCTAATACTAACCCGTGAAACTTTTCCAGGCACTGGTTAGCTGAAAAGATGTATCTTTTTTTTTTTTTTTAAACCCTTATAAAATAGGCAAATACCAAGAGTTATTTGAATAGGGACAAACCATGCCAAGTCCTTATTGACACTCAAGTCTTTTTGCTTCTACTCTGAACTCCTACCGGAGGGTGAAAAAGCTCTTGTGGAGCTCACAGACTTGCCCAAACAGCTTTGGGCCTGTTTACGGGCTGCAAAAGTAATCTTATTCCTCCCGTTACAAGCTTTCATTTTAAATATTTACTGCTCCATGCTCATGCGGAAGTCAGCTAATCGCAGAGGAGATGTGCACCTTGGTAGATAGCATGGACACACCAGCAAGACTGCATTCAACCCCCAATGCTGATGGGACATTGGTGCCATCAGCTAAAGAAGTGACAAAAAGCCATCAGGGATGCCCAAGGGACAGGAGAGGAGGTTTCGGAGGTGGTACTTACGGCGAGGATGGCAATGAGGATGCCCGCAGCACACAGCACTGCGTCGTTGATCGTCTCCATCGTCTTCAGCGGGTACCTGATGCTGTCATCGTCGCAGTAGAAGCCCCGCTGGTAGGGTTGGATTGTGCTCGTTTCAATGATGAGGAAGGGCAACCCGGCTAGGAAGAAGGGGATACAATAATCAAATCCATCACCAATACAGGCAAATACAAATAACCCAAAAAAAAAAAAAAAAAAAAAAAACCAAACAAAAAAACCCAAAAAAAAAAAAAAAAAAAAGACACCCAACTAGAAAACTCCTTGCAAACCACACAGCACTGTTCCTGAATGCTTTTCTTTTCATATTGCTATCTTTCCAAAGGGAATAGCGTCGGGATTTGTTTTTCCAAGTCACTCTTGCGGGGAAAAAGCATCTCCTCTGTTATGGTTATCCGATGTCCGCACTGCCTGGTTTCAGTTAAGCCTTGTGCACTGCAAATATTAACTTACAGGAACGGACCCCTAAAGCAATCCCTCTGCAAAAAGCCATGAAAACGAATCTGGCACCTTTCTCCAGGGAGGGCCCGATGCTCTGCCGAGCACCCCGCGGCAGGGCAGCCCAGAGCTGTGCAAACAAACACCGGAGGATCGAGTATCAGCCCAGCTTCTCCTACCTGGTCAGCCCAGCTACACTCCATCCCCATTACTTTTCTGCCTTTGAAGCCCTCCTCGGCTCCCTCCTCTCTGTATGTACAGGGTGTATATGTATTTTTGTACCTACTAGTGCCATAAGACTACGTGCTTTGAGTAGCTGCTGGACACCCATCCTTGACCCATCCATGCAAGGGGAAGCTGAGCACGCACCCAACCAACCGTCCACAAGAGCTGCTGAACTCCCATCAGAGCCTGTTCACCTTCAATCACATGAAAGCCCCGTCAAATCTGTTTTTAAACACGGTTTGTGAACCCCCTGTGCAGGAGAGCTGTGTCTGCACAGCTCGGCTGGACCTTTGCACCAGGCATGGAGCAGACGTGCCCAAAAACCCAAGGTGGTGTGTTAGGACCACACGCTATGGAAGGGACACCTGGAAATTGCTGTATGTGTGTAACTCCGTGTTCTTCTAAGTACTTCAGAGAAATACAGCGTTGCCTCAAACCTGGAAGGAGAGCCCTGGGGTTATTTCCCAGCCACGACGTTACCTTGGGCAGGACACCTTCCTTCTCTTTGCCTCAGTTTCCCCATCCATATTTGCTATCAAGCCCTTCACAGAGAGGAGCGGAACATCCCCACCAAAACAAGCCCCAAATTCCCTGAAACCCACGTGCAGAGTAAATCACAAACCACAAGGTACAGGAAACCCTCCTCCCACTTGCAGAGCAAAACGCAGGTAAGGGGAAAATAAACGCACAGCGGTTCAAGCTGTCTTTGGGCCAAGACAACAGGTCTCACACCCAGATCCTATAGAAAGCACAAATGAATATTTGTCGACCACTAACTTGCTTAAGTATCTGTGGGTTCGTTTACCCAGCGAGAAGTCTAAGACATTAGAGGGTTTCTTCCTTCTAAAACGAAAAATTAAAATAAAAAATAAAGTGCTGTTGGGTTTGACCTAAATTTGTCCATGGTACATTTCTAGTGATCACAATGTGCTAGATGCGATTAGCAAAGAGTTAAAAAGTGTCATCAAAATAATGTTCCCCCATCTCCATGGGAACCACTTTCTGTATTTCACTTTGCACAATCCATTTTGGCTCCTTTTCCTATAGGTTTGCCTAATCCAGGGTTATTAGGGGTTTTGTTAGTCTTAAGAAATAGGAAAATCTCCGTCACCTGTGAGCAAGGACAACCACACACAGGCCTGAAGCCCCTCAGGTACCCAAGAGTGACCAGGGCCACTGCTCAGGACCCCTTTCAGATCCTCTCTAAAAACTCTGGAAATGGGTTAATTGCAAGCACGGGGCCCCGCGGTGCTTGGCAGGGCAGGACGGTTTCCACTGCATGTGTGAACCAGCGAGGGAAGGTTTCAGAACCACCTGCCCAGCTCAGATATGGTAAATAAAAATAAAAAAATAAAAAATCTGACATCTCATGTGAATCCAGTTGATCTTCATTCTACTATTTAACCATTTTGATGCCTAGCCAGCTTGGCCCCGAAACACGCCTCTGATGCCAGCAATCTGATATTAATAGGCCACTTTAAAAATCCTTAAGTTTCCCAATGAAAAATTGCAGAAGAGCTAGCGTCGCTCGGCGCGATCCAATTTCACATGCACTTGAAGCAGCGGCGTAACAGTTGAACTCGGGGAGTAGACACGCCACGGTTACGTGGCTTATTGTTATTTCTCCAGTTCCTCTTGTTAATAGCTTTCACATGACAGGTCTGTAAAACACATGTTCCCACAGACAATAAAATACATCTGAAAGCTAAAACTGGCTTTAAAAAAAAAAAATAAAATAAAAAAGAGACAGACAATAGTGTTCCTATATATTATGTGAACCCAGGAATAATAAAGATTTGTTTTCCCTTCATTCATTGAACAGCATGGGGTAGTATTTCCGCGTTTCAATTATATGTACGCTTGCCACAGCTATAATAAGAGCAAAATTGACCTCTATGATATACATTTTCTTAAAGTGCGCATAGGCATAGTTTAGAAAATCCAATGGTTTTGTTTTCTCTCCTACAAACTTGCGGTTTAGCGGGATATTGCCAATCAAGTCTTGACATTTTTCCAGCAAAACAGTAACCTCAGATTCCCTTTTTTCTCCCCCCGCTCCCCCCCCCCCC
>VYXH01010606.1:476742-493658 GCA_013397275.1 Burhinus bistriatus
GAGAGTTCCCCTTTTCATTATAAAAAAAAGAAAAAAAAAAAAAAAAGATAAATTTCAAATGACATGATTATGACAAAAAGCTTGAAAGTGTGACCTCCAAATCTCATCTGAAAGGTCAAAACGCACAAGCTGTAGAAAAGGACACCTTTTGATTTAATCTGAAGATTTTCTGAAGGCCAAATCCCACGTTTCAAAGGAGCCTGATTTATGATTTGGGGACACCGGGGACTGGTAACACCTTGTGTATAGTCTTAGTTGTGTCTCTGTCTTCACTCCGCCATCCCTGTCCTCAAAAAAGAGAATAACAGCACCATCTACTGCCCTTTCTCAGCATTTGCTTGGAAAAACCAAACCTTCCAGCTCCATCAAAGCTGCTCCAGCTAAGGTTTCCCACTGCCTGGTGATACCACCCAGTATTGATGGAGAAATTGGAGCAAAATGGGACTGCAAAAATCAAAAGCAGCATCTTATTTACAAAAGATGCACGTTAATTATTAGAAATTCCGGCCCTGAATAATACACCTCCCCAACCGGTGGTATTAAAAAGGATTTCAATAGACCAGTATTTTCATATAGTTCCCTCAAATCCTTTCATGTGTTTATTAGCAGAGCCTTAAAGGGCTGTCTGTAATAATTCACAATTTCTACGGGGCAGGCATTTTCACCGTCAACAACAGTTAATGAAAGAGGTGGTACATCGCCGCTCGTTACAAACCTGGTAAAATCTGGGTCTGTGCTCTGCGCTGGCGAGCTCCCAGAACTTTGTTTGAAAGTCAAGAATGTGCCATGGTTTAATTATGCTGCTAGGTCAGGATCTAAATGAAAGCCCCGTTATAAACAGCAGTCTCAGAGGAAAGGTCCACACTCGAGTTTTTAGCCCCGAATTGATTACCGGTTAACTCAGGGTAGTTAACACATTTGTAATGTCTGGTCTGGACACTTCCCAGATGTTTGTTGCAGGATACAAACATTTGTGGTTTATAATATAAACAAGTACACCTACAATTTTTCAGCCTGGATTGATTTCGCAAACTATCTCAATAACCTGGTTGAAAGTGCTCAGTATCCAAATGAAAAGTGAAAGAAAAAAATAAAAAATATCTTTTTCCACGTCTAGACCAAACCATTTTATGGGCCACCTGACAGCTTTTGGCATCGCCTTCAAAGTGTGAAGTCCCTGATGATGACCATGGGCGACGATGGGGCAAGCGCGTGGCTGGCCACCGGCACCATGGGGCAGCAGCAAAGGCGATGCTGAGCCGAGGAGCAGCCTTGAAGGCGGCGTGCATGGGCTTGCGTCTTCTGAACACGAGTCAAGGTGCTGCTCTGATGGATTGGTACTGGAGGGGTCTGGGCGCGTAAGTGGGGAAGCAGGGAGAGGCTTTTGAAAGGCAACTTAAGCAAAATATATATGGAGCAACGGTGGGGCTTGGCAAGAGGTGAAGCAGCGCAAGAAAAAAAGCGAAGCACGTGTCCCAACGTGTAGGGGTCCCTCTGACAGTCCTGTCTTGCACAACTATCCCACATGGAAATGGAGACATGCCAGGGGAGAGCTCCAACACCCCTCTCGCTGCCGCCTCAGCTGAGACGTGAGGGTCAGGCCGTGTATTTGTATACAATGCACGAGTCCCCGAGCTTATCGGCTCTCAAGTCTCTGTCTCGATAATTCATTGTCAGCGATCCCGAAGTACTTAAATGTGTTTGCGAGGGCCGAGCTGGACTCTCCCCAGATACTTGCTTCAGCAGACAAATTGGGTTTGCTGTAACCCCGGCCATCCCTCCGTGCCGTGCAATGCCCGGGAGGGCATCGAGGGGCTGCACAACCCAGTTCTGCCACGGAGGAGCTTTCCTCCACCTGCACTGAAACTGTGAAGGAACGCCTCACAAAAAAAAAAAAAGGGGGAGAAAAAGGGTTTTTCAGGGATAGCGCTGAGCAAGGCTGCTCCACAGGCTGACAAAATTTGGATGGGGATGCAGCAGCAGCTCCTGGAGCGGCCCAGGAGCAGGACGGAGCTGCAGGACCTCAATGTCCCCATGGGCTGCGAGTTCTGCACCGAGCCTTCAAGGGACACAGCACACACACAGAAATCTCACCAGCAGCCTTCAAAGCCTGCTCTTTGCTCCCATTTATCTTATCTCGCACTCCACTGAAGTACGGATTTACATAATACATACCTAATATATTAATGTTCTATTCATCGAGAGGATCTCGACACTGTTTTCTTTGAAAGCCTTGCCAAAAACGACCAAGCTCCTTACAACAGAAGATGGTTTTATAGCCCTGAAAAGGATTGTCTCCCTTGTTCGTCTTCTGAATACCTTCACCCAGGCTGTTTGATACTGTGATAAGAGCCAGGCCCAAAAACTCAGGAGTGGTGGGATCCACGGTTTGGTTTAGTAGCACATTACAAAACTGCAGCCCTTAAATTACTGACTCGCTATGAACCATTTGGTTCACACCCTCTGTCTAGCTACAATATTTCCCCAAATTATCTTGCAATAGAGCCTTTTAACAGCCAGAAGGGTTCAAGCCAGGCCCACTCCCATTTGTCACGCACAAATTTCCAGTTAAATGCCTTTTGTTTTTTCCCTTAAGTGCACAACCCTCCCTTCCAACTTCACTGTTCCGTGCCACTTTAATTTTGTTTGGGACATTGGATTTCAAAAGGCTGAAGAAATGCCTACGAAGAAGAAAAGCCACTAAAAAAAATGACGTTCAGGTCATGCTATTGACCTTAATACAGCTCAAATGACTTTACAAATGCATGCGAGCTGCCTTGCAGACCACAGTATCAAACCACTAGAAGGATGCTATTTTCTCTGTAAAGCCACGCAGATTCACTGCAATATATATCTCGCCTATCTGCCACTTTATTTTGAAAGGGCTAAAAAAAATTATTTGCTTTTATATGAAGGTTTGGCTGTAAGTTCTTCTAGTCAAAGGCAAACAAAGAAAAAGGAGAAGGAAATTTTATTTTAAACAGTGATAATGATCAAATCTTGGAACAAACCATTGGGTTAGTGGTTGATCTTTCCACCTTCACATCATGCCTTTGTAGAAGACACGCTGTAGCTGAACACAAAGTATTGGGCTCAGTACAGGAGAGGATGAAGTTAGGTGGCTTGAGCTATCCAGAGACTCAGACTATGGACTATGGCATTAATGGTCTCTTCTGATCTTCAAAATCTGCAAATTTGCTCTGAACCAGGGATTATGAAACAGAAATCCCTTTAAAATTGCCAGTAAATGTCAGGAAATACACTTTAAACACACAAAGACACAGGTTCACTGACACTTGTTGCACAACAGATCACAAATAGCTCATGTGCTCCGTCACGGGCTCCTTTATCTCCTTTATCCAGTACTGCCAACCCCAAACAGTAAATACCGAAATCCTTCTGTTGCAAAACTCCGAGATTGTTTGGAAATACCAAGATTCAAAAATGAAAGAAGAAGACGACCCTGCAAAGTGATGCATTTTGAGTTCTCGTTTTAGCTGTCCTCGGCTGTCCGCCTTTCCCCAGCCCCGCACCCACATTTACAGCCCTCCTGCTCTTCGCAAAGCCACCACCAGCTGCTTGGAAAGCGAAGCAAAATACCTACCGCGAGGGGACTTTTGGGGTAACAAACCCAATGCTGCAAAGCACAAATCGCACAAGTGTGACAAGGCACCCTTTCAATTCCGTTTTGTTTACATCTGCTTTTCAGAGATGCCAGCCTGGGTGGCTCTGCCGACCGCATGGGCACGAGCACCCGATAATCGGCCCCAAAAATAGTGGTAGGTCACGATGTGCATGAAGCAACCCAGCCCTGATTTTACTGTTTCCTACTGGGCTTTGATGAAAAGGTCCTGATAAGGGTCCTCAAAGAGAAAATGTGCTATTTTCCTATTTCTTGACCCATTCTTTGTCACATTTTCCATATTGATGGCACCTTGCTGTTGGAAGTTGAGAAGCTGTTGCTCTCTCTACTACACACCCTACCTGAAGGCAAGGGGTAGAACAGACCAAAACAGAAAAAAAAGAAGTGCAAATGAGCTCAGTATTTAAACTCACATGAAAAATTATTGCATAAAAGGGGAATCCTGCTTCCTAAAATAGCTTGGCACCAGGCTGTAACAAGAGACCCTTTTGCTGATGCCAGCCGAGGAGCGTGAGCACAACATGACCACCTGCCCTTACAAGGACTCAGCCTGGACAAGGCAGAGGTCTCTCTGCTGTTACTGTCTGCTCAATACCATTGATATATAAAAAAAAAAAAAAAAAGAAAAGAAAAAAAAAAAAAGCCATAAACAGCAGCTTGCTTCAAAAGTTTTACCGTCCATAGAAATTAAACTTGGCCAGTCCAAAAGGCTATTATTACTGTGCCTTCTTGTGCAGATATGATCTCAAGAAAAACACACATCTAGGTCTAATAATAACAAATAATAAAGCTATTCATACAGCTCGCTGCTTACACGATGGCAATTTCCCCATAATTGCAGGTAAAAGAAACAGGCACACAAACAGCAGTCTGTAGTAACTCTGGGCTACCCAGGGCTTGGGTTGAAGCTATTTCTTGTAGGTACATATACTTTTGGGAAGAAAACTATTTTCAAACTCCAACCGAACCTGGATAAAGCCCTCCTGCATCCCTGCCTGGAGCTGTAGTCACACCAGGAAAAACACAAGAGAGAGAAAAAAAAAAAAAAATAGCATGAGCACAAAGGTGTTTCAGAGGGAAAAATGGTTTCTGGGTGGTGATGAGACCCAACCCATTTCGGTGCTGGACCTCCAGGCGGTGAAGCAACCGTCAAACCCCAACAGCTCCTTCCCCGCCTGTCATGGGAATCCCAAGACAAATTTACACCCAGGAGTGAATGCCTGTGATGAAGCAAGCGGGGAAAGCAAGCGCCTGCCCCCATCCTTTCTCCCTCGCAGGGCTGCGGGGGCGGCGAGGCAGGGTGCTGCAGATACTTGATCTCTGATAAGGTCACGGCAGCTCCTGCCTGCTGCCGCGGTCTGCCTGCCTGCTGCCTGCGCAGGCAGGGCAGCGGGGGCTCTGCGGGCAGCCCGTGCGGTGCCGGAGGGGATGCTGCAGCCCTGAGACCCCTTTGCTCATCTAGAGAGAAAGCGAAAAGGCTCAGGAGAGAGTCACCTCCAGCACGCACTGGGACCTCTAGCTCAGCATCCTCCTAACCAGGGACAGGGCACATGCAAATGATGCCGGTAATTGCACAGCGCTCACGCTCATTAAGTTGTTAAACTCAAGGTCACCTGCAGCATGCAAACAAAGCAGGGAGGGAGCGTCGTGTCCCTCCCATGGTTCCTGCACCCCCGGGCAGCCACCCACAGCCACTTATTCATTTTGGCATCCCGTCTGGCTCCTCGCACCTTTGCGCGCGCCTCCATGCCATACACATCAGCACCTTCGAGCCACAGCTTGGGTGCTGGCTCCTGGCCCCGTGCACCAAACCGGGGCTGAGCCATGGGGCCAGGCGTGGCTGCCTCTCCCGAGGAGCTTGTTCGTGGTCACGTCTTATTTGAGAGGTGATAAAAGCAAATATTTTGATACCCACGCTGGGGGTCTAATCCTGCCTGGAGCTGAAGTTGGATGCTCCATCCCAGGAGGGCACAGACATGGGATAGGGAGAGATGCTGAACATTCCCCCTCCTCATCGCATGCCAGCAGAAAGAAACCTTCAAGGTAAAGAGGAGGAAAAATCACCCGAGCAAAAGCCATCTCTTGTGGTGCTTCTGCTTTCTTCCAAAGCCCATTAATGGCCTAGGGACAACTTGACTTGTTTGGAAAACAAGGTGGATGAAGCAAAGGACATTCCCTCATTAGGAAATGTTTTCCAGCTCAGAGCAGCCGCATTTCCAGTCACCTGCAGCTGTCCCCAGGCTGCGCACCTTAGACGACACCAAGGGATGGGACACGAACAGACAGCAACGTCTGCAGTGTGCTGCGCATCCAAGCACCCAGGAGGCGGGCAGCATTCAGGGGGAAAAAAAGACGATGTGGGTGAATGCAGCCATGCAGGCTTTAATGCACCTTGACTTGTGCACGATGCCTTTGCTCTTCATCTTCTCGCATTATTTTCCCACCCCTGTAGCCGCTGGTGGAGCAGATCTTGGGGCGAACTGTACCCCAGCGGGATGGCAGCAGGAGCTGGAAAAAGTCCACCTCCTTGACCCTTTGGTTTTTTCCCCATCCAGATGGGATCTTCATTTTTGGATCCAGCTGCAATTACCACTTCAGAGCCCAGCACTGGATTTGTGGGCCCAAATTCCCCCCTTGGATGCCATCTAGTGCTCAGCGCTGAGAGTGGAAGAGCCTCGCAGGTGCCGGGAGCTGCTGGGGAGGGAGATCTCTTGTGCTCCTCTTCCAGGGGCTGCAGCCACCCTTCTGGTTTTAAGCTGCTACCTCACACCAGACTGTATTTCCCAAGATCTTGCTGAAAATTACCTGTGATTTGGGTTGATAAAATTTCTTCCATCCATTACCTTCTCCGCCTGTTGTTTTGGTCTCTGCAATATCGTATAATTTCAGGAATAAGCAAAGATAAAGCTGCAGAGACTCAGGAGGTGAGACTCCTTCAGAGGATAACATCTGCTGGAGCCACCTAAAATCTTTTTCCGATCAGTGGAAAGAAAATGTTTCCTTGAAGTGCCAGGCTATCAGATTTATAAGAGAGGGCTGCCAGAGGGTGGGAAGTGCCCGTTTCTCTTCTTCTGACTGTAAAATGAACCAAAATGCCTCATAAGGATACAGCCACCTCTTCAGGGGGCAGCATGGATCCCACGCAGGGCTGTTCTCCTGCTTTTGAGGGAAAGCCTGGGTAGATTTTCATGAGCCAAGGTGGTGAATTCAAACATAAGAACTTTCTTCATGGATTACATGAGGTGCAGGGAGGGTAGAGGGAAAACAGGTAGAAAATAGCCTGGCACTTAAGAAATACAGAAATAGGACTTTCAACCAGAATATAAGGAACGCAGAAGGAAAAATAACCCTAAGGTTTCACATGCATGCAGCTTCTTTCAACCAAGCTCTTTGTATTCTTCTCACCAGAAGCCAGTATTACTTGTTTCTACTATTTTTACTCTTTTCTTGCTATATGTCCTCATACATACAGAGCTTAGAGCCTTAGCACAACCTGCAGCCACAGGTGCTTGAACTGACCTGTCACACATGCCCACGCACCCCTTCCCCACAGCTGGGCACCCAGTGAATGCCGCACCCCTTCTCTCCTCTCACACCCTGTGGAGATGGTTCTGGTCTCCAGGAGATGAACCACCCGACTGAAGGGTTGGGGCTTGTCCCAGCGCCAGGGTATGGGGCTGAGGATCCTCAGTCAAACCCTGAGATTCATGCATCCTAAAGAAGATGGCAATGTATTTTACCCAAACTCCAGTGCTACCACTTTTTCCATCCCGCAGTGCTGCTGGTCACGATTTTCCTGCGTGATCTCTAGGGAATGGCCATCCCACCGGTGAGCACAGCACATGCTAGCCCATAAGGTCTTTCCACCACCCAGCCTCAGTCCCCAAAAGTGTCATGAGACTAACTGAGACTAGAAACCTCCCTCCTCCTCCATACCCCCTTCCCAAAGCCCAGGGACACACACCCCACCTGCCCCCGGTGCATCGCAGCCCCGCGGCTCCCAGGAGCTAGCTCAGGTCTGTCTCACCAAGCCCAGGTCTCACCTCCACACTGCAATGTAGACATATCCTCAGGGCATGTCTATTCACCAGGTTCAGGCTGCTCCGCTCCCGCTCGGAGCTGGCAGGGTACAAGTCAGGTCTGGTTTGGAAGCTGCAGAGCGGCGTTACAGCGCGAAGCGAGCCGAATTTGCCTGGGCACCGCGCCACACTGACGCGGCTCTACAGCACACATCCAGCTTGGGGCGAAAGCGGTGGAGTCTGTGCAGACCTGCTCCTCCAAAGCCTCCTGCTCTGGCTCCCAGCTCTCCATCACCACCGCTCTCCGAGAGCCATACTGCACTCCCGTCCACAGCTAATCCTGCCTTCCTCTGCCTCCGCTGGCTTCTCCCCCTCCCCAAGGTGGCGCGTCCTCGCTCTTGCTGCAACAAGGCCATCAGGAGCATTGCGTCTCAGTACCCTTGGGGTAGTGCATGGTTCCTGCTGGAGCCATGCTCCCATTTCAGAGGCACTGGGACTGAGCCTGCTCTGGGAGAGGCCAAAACGATTCACTTGCAGGCTTGCTTGCTGTTTTATTAATGCCTCTTTTTCATCTGCCATTTCAAATGGTGCAATTTTGAGATCAAAGCCCTTCGCTTGCTCTAATGGCTCCGTGTAAGCCTGGCCTTCATGCGTACAGGAGCCTCTGCCTCGAGGAAAGACCTGAGACTCAATCTCAGCCAACATGAATCAGTTCACAGGGAAGACAAACTGGGCTGAATTTTGCTCTCACTTGTACCCATCCAAAGTTAATTGGCTTTAATGTGGGAAGAACACACCTACTCAACTGATCTTAGTCAGATCAGGCCCATCCCTCCTGTGTATTTAAGAAAACCCATTGGATTGTGCTGCCTGTGAAATAACTGCAATTACCCCTGGCCTGAGGTGAGAAAGAGTAGCTGGAGAGTGTGCTGCATGGACAAACAGCCAGCAGGACGCAACGCAAGGGGCTGCCACATCCTTCCACTCAGAGGAGGGGTGTTTGTGTTGGGTTTCCTGGGCAATAGTCAGCTCAAAGTTTGATCAAAGATGCTATTTACACTCTACCGTGTTTCTTCAGCATACTACAAATAGTCCCATGTGCACCCTTTCCTTCCCTGTTTCAACACTGTTGTTCCGCAGGACGGAAAGAAGTTAAATGGGGCCCAAAATGTATGGCTGTCATAGAACAGTTTGGGTTGGAAGAGACCCTTCAAGGTCATCTAGTCCAACCCCCTTGCAATGAGCAGGGACATCTTCAACTAGATCAGGTTGCTCAGAACCCCGTCCAACCTGACCTGGAATGTTTCCAGGGATGGGGCATCTACCACCTTATCCTGGTTTGAGGTAAAACAGGACCCATTTTCTTCAGTAACTTTACTTTTTAGCCAGGCCTCTTCTAACTGCTGAAATTACCAGCATGTTGGGCAGAAAACTGTTCGCTCTTAGAGTGATCAGACCCATGTTTATAGTTGATGCCACGGAATGGGATGCAGAGAGGCTCTTGCTTATCTTTATNTATTGGACCAATCTGGCCCAAACAACGACACACCTCTCTGGGCAACCTGTGCCAGTGTTTCACTACCCTCATCGTAAAAAATTTCTTCCTTACATCTAGTCTGAATCTACCCTCTTGTAGTTTAAAACCATTACCCCTTGTCCTATCATTACAAGCCCCACTAAAACATCTTTCCCCATCTTTCTTATAAGCCCCCATCCGAAGGAGAACAGAGCTCCCAGTCAGCTGGAGATGTTTGAATGATGTTGGGCAACATCATTCAACACATCAGGAACAGCAGAGTCTGCACTTGGGACAACTGCCAAAGTTTAACCTAAGGTGAACCTGTACAGAAGGGCAGCAGGACTTCATTTTGGTTTAGACCTGTCATAGTAAAGCTTGGCTTAAATTAATTAAGTGTTGTTTCATGATAAAGTGAAGCAAAAACTGTCAGAAAGAAACATCACAGCTTGCCGTCCTTTGTACTCTGAACAGTGGGTCGGTACAGCCGTGCCGGGCAGAAAAATAACAGGGCAAGGACAGTCTCACCAGTTATATCTGAACGTAAACACGGTCCCTACAAGGCATGGAAGAAATCTCCAGCCTGAGGGCACAGGAGAAGAGCTTAAGGTTGTTCTAGCTGGACCTACTCTCCAGACTTAGCTCCCCCTTTGAACATGGTCCCAAGGCAGCCCGCAGACCCCTGTGCAATGCCCTCTCTCCCTTGGGTGCTGGCTGAGGCCATGCTGGAGCAAACATGGAATAATCCCCACGCCAACAGCCTCAGTTATTTGTTAATTTGATTTTTTCCCCCCCAAGACAAACACTTTGCTGCCGCTGCCACACAGCAATGCAACGGGCTGTCCCCTCCTGGAGCTGCGGTCCAGCATCCCCTCCCGGTCCTTTCTGCATCACCCTGCCTGGTGGCATTGCTGGTTTAGAAGACCGCTCAGGTCACGCATGTTGTCAGAGCCAGGCTGGATCTGTCTCTGATGCGCGAGAGCTCATGAATCACTGTGCATCAGGAGCACACCAGCTTCCCTCGAATTTGGAATGAGCTGAATCTTTTTCCTCATAGACCTACTCCATCATTCCCCGTTTACAGAAACAGACTCACTCTTTTCGTGCTCTCGCGACAACCAGCCTGCAGAAGCACCTCACTGAACGGGCTCTCTTTTCCTATTAGAAGCTGTAAGTATATTTGTTGTGCACGATGCCATTTGATGTATGCGTTGCCGATAAAACACGTGTTCTGGTTTAACAAACCAATACAACGGTCTCGTTCAGAGCCCCTCCGAGCAAAGAGCTTCTTGATGTTGAATGTTTCCTTATCTAATCTTTTATACTTCAGCATTTCTTCATTTAAAGCGTTGATAATTAAAAACGCAGAAGGGGATGATCACAAGGAGAGATTAAAGAACTTTAACAAAATATTTGAAATAATAGCAGCATTACATTACAGGGAACAATGTTGTCTTATTAACTAACTGCTGTGCAACAGCGCCGAGGGATCCCAAGCAATGGCTCAAAACCCCTCTGCGTTAGGTGGTATGCAAAGACAAGAGCTGCTATAAAAAGCGTACAAACTCCCTACAGGATGCAAAAGGCAGCCTAGCAGATGTTTACATCTCCAATTTCTCCGAGACAGATCCTTAAGTTTTTCTTAGTTCTTACTGAACTGCAAAGGTTGATAAAATGCTGCCCGAACCAAGACTCTCTTCTTCGAGCTACTCTGCATTTTATAAAGAAAGATTGGCATCAGATGATACATCTGTTAAAAATAACTGGGAAATATCAAGCAATTATAAGTACATGTCCCACAGGTTTGCATATCTTGAATACTAAAATGCCTTCCAATCACGCATTAAGTGACGAGTCTCATTTTTGCCACTGGAAATAGCATATGCAGTGCCTTCTGGTTTGGTAGGGTTTTCATTTTGAAAAGCTGTCCAAATAGACACTGCTCGGTGTTTATGGTAAAGAAGGCAGACCAAAGATCTCTGCCTTGCAGCTGGAGCAGAATGGGATTTGACGTTAGTTCTTGTGGGATTTTTCTCAGGGGTCCCATAACAACCCTGTAGCAAACCCACAGTCACCAGCTTCATCCTTCATAAAAATAGGAAAGCTGGCATGGGACTCCAAATGAAGAATAAGCAGCAAGGACTCAGGACTTCCAGCTATGAGCACCACAAAACCCCCACATGCTTTCTTCACTAGAGCTCAAGAAGCACCAGGACTGCCTTAAGAGTAAAAATTGTCTCTACTTCACATGGAGATCCAAGCGCGTCCTGCACCACGACCCCGTGTAAAGGGCTGGTTACTATGGACTGAAGAGACAGGTGGAATTCAAAGCCAACCTGGATATCACAGCTACTCTGCAAGACAAGAGAAATGGGTAAATCCAGATGCAGTTCAGCATAAAGATCTGGCCATCCAGAGTCATTTCAATGCACAGCTAAGCATGAGGCAGATCTGATTTCTGTTTCTTCCTTTTAGCCACAGTACAGCAAAATCAGCTCACTTAAACCACTGGAGAGGAATCTCTGTACAATAGCCCCAACGTGCCTTAAATTGCTAAAATAGCTATTAGCCAATAATCCCACCTGCCGTTTCCCATCTGTATAGCTCCAATCTCTTTAAAAAGGAGGAAAAGCAGCACCCATTCATTTATGGAGAGAAGACAATTGAAATTAATACAATTCCTCAATTAATCAAAAAGTCATCACAAACATCCTGCGAGATATCCAACAAAGACATCCTAGCTCAGCAGTGAAGCTATGTTAGTCTCATGTTTTTATATAAAAGAATAGAATTAGGAAAAGCGCGACAGCCCAACTGCCCAGAAGGTTTCTCCAGGCTTCAAATTACTTTCTCCTTCTTCTTTTCCATCCTGTCCCCACCACGTCTTTGAAAGGCACTTATGGTCACACTTCTCATGCTTGTCCTCCCCAAAAGATGCTCAGCAGCAGAGAGGACTGTCCCAGCTCTTCCTCACAGGAACTGAGGATGTGGACCAGAGTAGGAGGCCACTCAGCAGAAAGTCTCTTTGAAAGTGGAAGGAATCCACCTAAACTTCATGATCTCAAAAAAGCAGTGCTAGAAGCTGAAGGTCAGGATGACTTGTAAGAATAAACAGTTACAATTCATTCTTTCCTGGATTTGAGAGATCAAAGGAGGGAAGTACCTTAGGAGGAAAAGGAAGCAAAGTTAGAGGGATAAAAGCAAGGCACAAGGAGAGTCTGGGGCTGCCATTCAGAGAAACACGCAGAAGGGGAAGAGGAAAGGGAAAGCAAGGTAGCAATGGGGAAAAAAAAAGACCTAGGAAGGGAAAGGGAGGTGAGAGGGGCAATGGGATCAGAAAAGAAGAGAGTCAGGTGAAAAAAAAAATTAAATGAAAGAAAGAGTTGGACTGGGAACTCTATAAAAAAACCTGAGAATAAACACTCGCAGAAAGCATGGTCAAGTGAAGGAACAGAGAGCATGAGCTGGAGGTCAAAGAACCAAGATGGAACAGACAGTGAGGAATTCAACAAATAAAAAAGAAGCCCTCAATATTAGGATGCGTGAATTTGTTGAACTAATCCCTCTACTTCCACTTGCCCTAACAGAGTTCAGATCTAAAAGAGAATTTGAGACACAGGCAGGGTAAGGAAAAAGCACATCAGAAGACGTGAAAAGGATCAGAAGCAGCATTTTTTCTTCTATAACCTCTCATATTTTATAGCTCCACCTCATCAGAGTGCATGATCATACATGGTATAACCTTAAGGAGGTGAGTTTGTAGGTTGTCCTACATGACATGCTGCCAATCACCGTATAAATCATTGCTCTCTTGATTTTTCTCACGCTTGTATTTCATATGAGACTTTCTCCACAAAAACTGCAGTTCAGTCTCCAAGAAGGTTAAATGGTTTTCCAGCTGATCCTTGGCCACAGTTTCTTTCTACTCAGCTCAAAATAAGGGCCAAATCTGAGCTTGGCTCTGCGCCGTCGCTTTTCAGTATTACTCGATAAGTTCCTTTCGTCTGGAAAAACCCTCAGATTTATCTTCTACTTCTCCCCCCCATACAGAGATAACGGCCAAATCACAAGCGCCTTCGCCGAACATGTGCGACTCAGATGGTGGTGAAATGTAGCGGGGCTCCATTTCCACACACCGGCTTACAAGACCCAAAGTCATTTGTTGTTTCCTACTTGTTAGACCCCCCAGCCCAGTCCAGCTATGACAATAATGGACTTAATGAGAACTCATTTTATTGCTGATTAAGCTTTGCCACTGCAATCACTGGGTTGCACATACATGTTGGTGTAGGGCTTTCCAGGGAAGCTCATGAGATTCCACCTACATCCGCATATTCCAGATTTTTCCTCCCAGCCCAGCACACTTGGCAAAAACATTTTGATTTCTACTTAAGCGGGTTGTGAAAAACTAGCGTTCTCATCTGAGAGCAGGTCTCCAAAGATTTCTGCAGAGGATGCGAGCGCGGCTCCCACGGTCGGGCTAGCCCCAAGGCTCACGTCTGAGAGGGCATCCTCAGACTGGAAGCACTCCACCGCCTTAGCAGAGCAGAGTGGTTTAAATCGGTGTGGCTGATTCACAGAAATGATAAAACCAGATTAGGAGATCTAATCTCTAGGCAGCAGGAAGAACTGATGGGAAGGCCAGCTGTGAAAATCACTTTCATTTACACAGCGCACAAGAACAAAATGCTACTGTGGGATGATGTCCTGTATCATATGAGTTGGTCAGAAAACATTTGCAGGATTTTTAAAATATACCCTTTCTCAAATTAATTAGTAAATTCCTGATACAACATACACAAAAGTCCAAGGGAAAAACCCAACTGCTTTCAGCATGCATTGGAAGGAACTGGAAAATTATACTGATGCACAAACTTCCAATAGGACACAAGTGAAATTATATCCCTGCTTATAAAAGCAGCCGTATCAAGCGGACTGTAAAATTAAATTGATGCACTAACATGCAATACAGCCTAAGCAAAAAATGATATCCCTAGCTATCTAGTAACACTGTTGCATACATCTAGCGGGCACGATTAGTGTGTTATAGGGTTGTTACTCAGGCACACAAAATTTAGCCAAAAGATTGTTATTTCTCATGAAAGAGGTTTTGGGTTGTTTGTTTTTAACGTGGATGGTCAAATTTAGGTTTATTTTCACAATACACTGCTGAGTTATTAAAGAAAGCATTGTCTGGAGGGTAACTCAGAAGCCTGGGAATCAGGGAAAACACCCTTTATTATGTGTGATTTGTGGTTTATCTTCTGATCAGTAAAATATGAGTAACGTCCCCTTGGTGAGGCCCTAATTCATTAAGATTTTTCACATGGAAGTAAGACACGCAGGTCGGAGAGGAATATGACTTCCGAGTGCTGCAAGTCAGAGTTTACCCGCATGTCTGAAGGGCTTTGACACACAATCGCGTCACTGCACTGCACAGTGCTACCCCGCTTTGGTTGATGGCTACTTACTGCCCAGGTGAGATGTCTTACCCTGGTGTGGAAGCAAGGTAACTCCGGTCAGCTTGCTCCATCAACGCCAAGGTGAGCCCAGGCACACCAAGTTCCTGCAGAGCAACCGATGGACAACAACGTCTTTCACAACGGCAACTTGTATTAAAGCCTCTAGCAATTCCTTCTCATCAAAGCCTCTACATAATTAAGTCCTCTCTCCAAAAGAGCGCACGTTTCCCACTGCTGGGTGACCTACATGAACGATGGTGCTGCAGCCTCGGACAAGCCTCCATCTCACAGACACACTAAAAAGCCAGTTGTGTAATTATCCCTGAGCATCCGTTTTGTGGCAGCCATGGCACAAGCGCTACAGACACTGAACTTTTCATCCGAGAAGACGATCCCACCAGGACTGATGCGCACAGTGGGGGGGATACTTACTTTTTCCCACCACTGAGCAAAAATCTGAGTTTCTGAGTGTAGACTGATGGCCCTTTGGCTAGTTTTCTGTCTCTAGGAGGCTCTGTTATTTATTTCTGATCCGGTTGGGATTCAGGCTAATGCAACAAAAGAGAAAAATCTCTACTGCTCTTGCAAATAAATTGAGCCATCCTGTTGCCATGTCATACAAATTTATTAGGCGAGATTTGCTCTCAGCTTCACCTCTCCTTGCTGTGCATAGGTCTAGGAAGATATGAGATCACTCAATGAATGTCTGCAACTTACATCCACTCCATCTTAATGGCACCACAACCTATATATAACTAGATTTTTTTTTCCCCCCTCTCCAGACACATTTTCTTGATTCACCTTCAAAATTTGAGTGGGTGAGCTTTTACTTTTGCCCGGATTTTTTCCTCTCACCGCTGGCTGCCACGTCGCTTGAATGCAGCCGCACAAAATGCCTAGGGGGGTCCCGGTATGCCCATGGCCACGCAGGCACTGTGTGAGCCCCTTCCTCCAAGAAAGCAATCCATCCGTCACTGCTGACTGCGGATATCCGCAATGACTCTGGCTGCTCTCTCAAAAGGATGTTTGCAATTCGGGGAGGAAAAAAAAAAAAAACCAAACAAAAAAAACCCCACAGGTGGGGGTTTTGTATGGGTTTTTTTGTTTGTTTTGGGGTGGGGGTTTTTGTTTGGTTGTTTTTTGGAGGTTTTTGGGTTTGTGTTTTGTTTTTTTTTTTTTTAAGACACTACATCTAGGTGTCTGGGACCAACCAAGCAGCCCGCTTGCTTTCCTTACAAACTCCTAATTTAGCCAACTTTGGTTCAGGGAAATACGGGAGGTTTCTTACAGGAAGAGGAGCGGCTGGATTATAGACACGGCAGGGAAAAGATGCCCCATGCCCCACCGCAGCTACTGCTCAGGTGGTACCACTCTGTGCTCCCTGCTCGGGATAACCTTCCCGAGCGACTCTGAATGAGTCCCACTTAGCAGGGAACTACCCAAAAATCCCAGCGCAAATGCACAGGTAATACAGGGCTGATACTTGCAGAAAAATCACTAACAACTGCAAACTGCTCAAATTCATCCCCCCTGGAAAAAGCTCGCCCTTCCCTCGGCGATTCCCCGAGTGCGCAGCCGAGCGAGCGCATCTCCCTGCCCCTCGCCTGCCTTCCTGACAACCCCCCGAGACATCTCTCTCCCTGCTCCCACTCCGCTCCGCAAACTGCAAACTCACAGTTCAACCCTCTGCCTAACGTTACCATGGTTTCCCAGGTCTCTTCCCAAAGCTCATTCCCGCGGTGTAACCCAAAATGCTTTTCTTAAAAACCTATAGAAGATTCCCATGTATGGATTTCAGTCCCGATCTTTTCCGCAGTAGTTGATTTATTAAAAATAGCTAATCCCAACTGTGCCAGTTTCTCAAGAACACACCTTGATGGTTTCTGAAGGAAAGGTAAGTCTATATAAAGATATCAGAGACAGGATTTTACAGCCCTAATAACTGGGGAAGCATCAAATCTAGGGACATCGAGTTCCTGATTATCCTTGTAGTGTGGGAGATTATTTAAAGTCTTGCATCTTCCAGATTATTTTTTTTTTCAATTTAATAGTATTTGAAAGAAGCCACTCAAGCCTCTCAAGCTAAGATTTCTGATGCAAGAACGCCACACCGCAGACCAAAAATAGCAGAATTATGAGTGCTAAAAGTGTCTAGCAAGGCTTTTTATTTTAATTCATATTTCAGAAAAGTTTCTAGCAGCTGGAGAAAGTAAGAGCTGTATTCATAAAACCCTTGGCTATTTGCCACACAAATGGTGCTTGTATTGGGGGGGGGG
>VYXH01010607.1:6946-60192 GCA_013397275.1 Burhinus bistriatus
CTTTTTTTTTTTTTTTTTTTTGTGATATGACAAAAAAAAACATTGTTTGAGAGAGCTGGGACTCTTTAGCCTGGAGAAGAGAAGGCTGAGGGGAGACCTTATTCTTCCTTAGAAGTATCTAAAGGGTGGGTTGAAGGAAGATGGAGCCAGACTCTTTTCAGTGATTCCCAGTGACAGGACGAGGGGCAACGGGCACATGTTGGAACATAGGAAGTTCCATTCAAACATAAGAAAAAACTTCTTTACGGTTCAGGTGACAGAGCACTGGAACAGGCTGCCCAGGGAGGTTGTGGAGTCCCCTTCTCTGGAGATTTTTAAGACCCACCTGGATGCAGTCCTGAGTAATGTTCTCTAGGCATTCTTGCGTCAGCAGGGGAGTTGGACTAGATGATCTCTAGAGGTCCCTTCCAACTCTGAAAATTCTGTGATTCTGTGACTGAGTCAATGTAGGACAGAGTCATTGCAATACTGTTTTTCACTTCCAGGTTCCGATTCACACATATTCTTCTCAGAAACTCAGTAATGAACCGTCTTGGAAAGCCACCAAGGGGCATAAGGCAGTGGCCATAGTGACTACTGAGTTGTCAGGTACTTTGGAAGGTGAGAGCAGTAGCTTCCAGGCTGTCCTCCCACTACTTGTCAGCCGTCCCAGAGTGGGCAGGTAGTAGCGGGCCAGAAAGCTGGGCGAACTGTTTCACATCAGCCCTTTTCTTAACTAGAGCAAACTCCCACCCAGTTGTAGCTTCCAGCTTGCAACACCCTGAATAACTGATTAGGGTCTGACAGGGTTTAATCTAAAAACAGTCTGGTTTGCCCTGTTCTGACAAAGTGTGCTTTGGTTGTGCAAGCATTTATCTATTTAATTTTCCTTCACACTACAGGTGTTGACTTCTCTGATATGAACTATTCTACATATCTTTTCATATTACCAGCCCTATAGACTTCCGAACGGTAGAGTATCACAGGAATTATAGATCTTATTTTTCATTGCTTTTTAACATAATAGACATAATATACCCTCCTACAGATGTTACTTTATTGGTCACTGTTTTTACTGTGGTTTGATAGGCTTCTTGGCCTCTCAAAATATATGAGCAGTTATCTCATCACATCAAACTCTGTATGGTTAGCTTGTTTATTTCCATTGAATATGTATATACTTTCATGTGGTAGGATAGTTAATTATTGAACCAATAAAACTGACAGACCTCTATGTACTAGATTTGTCTTCAAGTGCCATATTCAGAAGTAAAGGTAAGTAAGACTATAATTCATGTTGACTTAAGGGACAAGCAAGTTATTAAAGGTTTTTTGGTGACAGAAAGAAAAATTATCTGCTTCTACTTCATGATATAAATACATACATAAATATGTATATATATTTGGCGTTATGTGAAGGCCTCACTATGGTATTCACTACTGGCCATTTAGAGCTGTATCTGTGATGTGAATTCTTTGGACTTCAGTGCTGCATTAAGGTTTTTGCTCTTTATTTTCATTTCTACAGTTTCTTTGTGAAAAATTTCAATCTTAACCCCTCTATTTGTTCTTTTTGGGGAAAAACAAGACATATGGGTGACTATAGCAGAAATAAGTCATTCATTTAGTGATGGGAAAGGGTACAGTAAACAACTATCAGTGAAGTTCTTTGGCTGTGGTCACTCTTGCTTTGGCAGTTGCATTTACTTTGTTGCATCCTCCTCTGCTACAAGTCACCTGCAACTCTTACCTTTATATGGGGAAGTGACCTGAGATCGTGGGTCCATTCTCTCAAGCATCTTCTAAATAAAGACAGAATCAGTGCATAGCATGCCCTTGAAATGCATGTACTCATCTTTTTTTTCCATAGGTGAAGAGCCAATGAATGAACAAGTCACTGCCTTACAGTGACGAAAGAGAAGAAATTTGGCCAAATGCATATTCTGGGATTTTAAACGCAATGCATCTCATCTGGCTTCTAGAGAGTTGCCAGTTTAAGTGGCATTAGAAGCAAACATATGTAAAGCCACATCAGAAAAATACAAGGTAAGTTAATGAGAAATGTAATCTAGGCCTATTTCAGGAAATGTCTGTACTCACAACGTGATGTTAGAATTTTAAACATTCTCTTTAGTACACTCTTCATGACTTTCATTACGGTGTCACAAAGAACAGCATAATAATGATGCAAATGACCATCAGCAACAGATGATGGCTAAATCATCTACTTTTGCCAGCCATCCAAATTAATCCTAAATATAGTACCACTCCAATATGGTACCCTCTTAATGATCTGAGCTACATTCCAAATTTTCACTCAGTCAGACACTTAGTCACAAAATGATCCTGTTAACTGCAAGGCAGCAGACTGGAGATGGATGCTGATGAATGATTTAAAAAAAGAAGGTAGCCATTTGAAATTATAAAAGTGTGATGATGTATTCAAATTTAAAAAGAAGAAGACTTAAGAACTTAAATAAATTAAACATAGGCGGGTACTATGAATCTAAAGTCATGAACTTGAAATCAGCTAAGTTACAAAGGAACCGCAGTTCCATATGAGCTGCAGTTAATGTTTTAGCTCCCTAAGTGCCTTCTGCTCAAGTGCCTCATGTTCAATACAGGTGAGTCCAATGACGTGTAGTTGCTTGAACCACTGGAGTATTCAGAAACATGTCCAAATCTCACTGTCAGACTCAGGCTCCCTTCAAAATGTAGTGAGACCTTCCACTTTATTTAAAATCACAACTTGAGGTGAAAAAGAGGAATCCTCCTACCCTCCCATCTTCTTCCTTGATTTATGCATTAAGTGATTAACCACTGTAGCCTACTAAGCAAAGCCTGATGAATAGGAGCCTGCATTCACTGTCTGTCCCAACCCCAAAACATTGAAACTGACACTTGTCAGGAGGATGTCTAACTTAGCAGGGATATGAGTACTCCCTACTCCTCTCATTCCTTACTGTGTCATTGAGATGGTCATTCAAACTGTCCTGTGCTTTGGAGAGAGGAAGAGAGCAGTTCTCAGGCAGGGTGCAAACATGGTATCCCAGCCTACCCAGAAGAAGGAGGTGGGCTGAGGGTACAGGTGATTCAGGCAGCCTTGGTGATCCAGTTGGCTCTCCTCATCCTGGAGGAGGGAGAGACATGAAATCACAGTGTCACAAAATCACAAACTGGTTGAAATTGGAAGGGACCTCTGGAGGTCATCTGGTCCACCATCCCTGCTCAGACAAGCCCAGGACCACGTCCAGATGGCACCACTGAAAAGATCCTGCCTCCGTTCTCTTTACCTCCTCCCTTCAGGTATTTATATACTTATTATTATATATATACTATATATAATATAGTGTGGGTATATATATTATTTATGTACTCATTATTTAATAATAAGATCCACCATGAGCCTTCTCCAGGCTAAACTGTCCCACATGACTCAGCCTTTCTTCATAGGAAAGCTAATCCAGTCCCTCCGTCATGTTTGTGGCCCTTCATTGGACTCTCTCCATGTCCATGTCTCTCTTGTACTGGAGCCCAGAACTGGACACGATACTCCAGGTGTGGCCTCAGCAGTGCTGAGTAGATGGGAAAGATGACCTCCCTTGACCTGCTGCCAATACTTTGTCTAATGCAGCCCAGTATACCATTAGCCTTTTTTGCAGCAAAGGAACATTGCTGGCTCATGTTCAACTTCTCACATTGCCAGCAGTCCTTCTCTCACTATAAAGCTCCTTTTTGCATGACCTGTTTCCAAACTGCATTCAGGTCCAGGTGTGCCAGGTTGTGTCCAGGTGCTGAGGGTACCAGCAGGCTTTGCAGCCTCTCCACCTTCCTGGGGGCTCGCAGCTGGTGTGCAAGGTCAATTCTGTTAGAGTGAAGCTGTGACCCTGGATCAAGCTGCTGGGAAAACAGCTACATAGTGAGAAAGAGCTCTCAGAAGCTTTTCTGGGGCCTCCCCACCTCTCTTGGGAGCTGCTCAGGTCCTTGTCTTTACTCCCTGCCTGGCTTCCCCTTCCAGACCTGGCCCTTCCTAGAGATCTGGGCTGTGCCTGACCTGCTCTGCTGTTCTTGCTGGGGTGCCTTGGGGCTGCACCTCGTGTGGGTGAGGGCACTGCCCTGCTAGCAATGCTCCCAGCTCTGCAAACCCTTCACTCCCTACCCTGCTGCTCCCCGACTCCAGGTTAGCCACCTCGGGGCCAGAGAGCTGATGTGCCCCACTCAGAGGGTCTCTAGTTTCCTACCTTCTCTCCTCACACCTCAGATGCAAAGGACAGGGGCTGCTGGACCTGCATCATGTTTAACATACTGCTGGATGGCTTTGTCATGCACTGGTCAGATGTTACAACATTGGAAGAGCTTCAAGTGAAGCAGATTATTTTAGGAAGTAAAATAATGAAATTGAAGAATATTTTACCTATTTTCATATTTGTTTGTTCACTATTTACTGTGATAATGGTTACTGGTCTTTGCAAGAATTATTATATCTGTAAAAATAGTATTCGCAGAGGAGAATGTGCCAAACTCCTGAAATAGTACTACTGAACGTAGCAGATTGCTTGTAAGAATGAATGTGACCTGTCAGTTTTAATGAAGTCAAACAGATACTCAACAATCTTGTCTAGATTTCACTTTTCCAGTTGGATTTACTTTATTTTATGTACTTAAACATCTATAATATTAATCTATAATGCTCTGGCTACAAACAAGATCCTTTTTTGTTTGGTTGGGGTTTGGTTTTTTTTGTCCTCCTCTCCTTTGTCATTTCAGCATTCAAACTACTTGGCAACTGAAGACATTTTATCAGGGAAGGGATCAGAGTTTATTGACAGAAATCTGGGGTTTTTTTTCTTGGTTAAACAGATGGAAAATCTAGACACAACCAGTAAGTGTTACTAAGGCAGTCAGACAAAATTGGCTCTTGTCAGTTTGGCATATCACTCAGCTTTCTTTGGCTGAGTAGCTAATGCCGTTGTACAGTCATAAAAACTTGTTTAACGAGACTTAGCCATTGCTACCTTTCTTTGATTTGGAGAAAAAGATTGTACGATCTTTTTCTACTTATGTGGGCATAGTGAAAGGAAACACTTTCCACATCAGGTTTTATTAAGTTTTTAATAGATCATTGAAATCAGAGGATAACATGATATTATTCAACTGTAAATAAGAACTTCTAAAATGACATACAGTTTCATCAATGCAATATATATGAACTTGGCGTGAAACAGACTAGTATGAGTTATACCCTTAACATGAAGCTGCCTTTTGCACCAACAGATCTAAGATTCACTGAACAGGTCCTCAACCACCAGTCAAAAGGCACTGCTTCAGTGACTTCAGTGGGGCCAACATTTTGCCATTTTATTTAGTAAGGATGTTGTGTAATATAAAGACCTTCTTATAATATAAGCAGGCAAACTTCTGCTTACCTTTAGCATAGCTTTATTTAAATGTGTTATTTATCTCTGCATCTCTGGGAATCCTGCCAGCGTGGTGACAGGGTTAACGCATCTTTTTCCATTGAAGCAGATGCAGGAACATACTGTTGATGAAAGAACAAAGGTGGGGAGTTTTGCACTGCAGGTTTTTTTCTACAGCAATTGTTATCTGTTATTCCAGAAATACTCTCCCAGATGTATATGACTTTCATGTTTCTAATGTCCAAATGTCAAAAAAATATTATTAGACTAATTTTGCTCCCCTGGTGGGTATGACAGAAATCTTAGTTGTGAAAATCAGTATGGTTTCATATTTGCATATAGGGAATCCTTGTAAAATGGAGCCAACTTGTATACATAAGGATTTAAACTTAGGTTTCAGGGTATCGAATCAAAGAGAGATTTATATTTCAGCTTTGGGTATTGTCTCTTCCAACTGAATATTTAGCAAATGTTTTCTGAAAATTATCCTGCAGTTTATACCGAAGGAAAAACAGTATCTGGATAGGTTTTAGACAGAGCCTAGACATGTTCACATATTGGTTCAAGCTGTTCCTTAGCTAAAGTAAAAGGTAATTCAAATATACTGGGATTCAGATTGATCAACTAATGTCTTATTAAATCATTACTCTCTTTTTATAACACCTTCTGAAGCTTCAGAGACTTTCACTGAAAAAAATGGCAAGTCTCCCAAGTAGTGACTACCCAGTAAAGTACCAGAACCAGTTTTCCAAAAATGTAGGGCTTGTATCAGAATTTTTTAAGTTAGGAAGGGCACATTCCCATTTCACTTTAGGCTACATAAATATGTTCAGAGCTTAACTGGAAATATATGAGAACTGCAGCTTTAGATATTCACAGATACCTAAGTATTCTCCAAAAAGTAGCAGCATCTGCAGCAGTAAAGGACACGTCTGCAGCATTAAATGCAGAAAGCTATTGAAGGAACACTTCATTCATAAAACTTTATTGGCAATCGTAGAGTATGGATAGATGAAACGACCAGTTACATAGCTTGGGTACAAGAAAATAGCACTCCTCATTTCTCAGTATAAAAGGTAATGGAAGAGTCTTCATAGACACCATTTCAGTAAAAAAAAGACAAACTTCTGATAACAAATGCCAACAGAAAAGTTTTAGCTTGTTATATCTGTTAAGAGTTATGTTTAGAGAATACTGTTTGTAGCTCGGTTGAATTTTCTACAAAAAAATCAATTTCACATTAGGAATCATTTAAATTAAACACATTTTTCAATGACTACTAGCTCTTATTTCCAAATGTCACGTTCAAAATCAAACCCGGAGGACAGAAAGCCCATGCCTACAGAATAATGGATTTTTTACATATATTTCCAATAACATTTAACAGAAATCAATGTACATGTTGATTGTTTAGAGATTGACAAAAATAATACGTGTTGTTCATATTTCCATAATAAAAATTATTTCTTCTAAAGATCGAAAGAATTCTGCATTTATTTCTTTGGCTTATAACAATGTTTTATTCTCAGTTGTATGTTGAAAGGAAAATTAAACTGTAAGGTATATATGTACTACTGCCAGAAGTTTTCCGAATCTGGTGAAATGAATTGCTTATGCTAACAGTCAGTTAAAAGGAACATAAATCTAAATTTACAGTGGCTGACACCTGAGTCTTGGTGACAGATTAAATTTATATATACTTACCATGCATTTTATACCATAAACTCCCTTTATAAAAGACCTCACCAAACAAAAGGCAACCCTTTCTCTCTGACTTGGTAAATAGCCACACCTAACTCCTCATTTCAATGGCACTGGCCATGTTCATGGAAATTGCTATTCTCAGTATAATCACTGGCTCATGCTAAAAATCCATGCTTCTTTGTGATAACGCTTCTTGCAATTAAGCCATGCAATATGACAGGATGTGTGTCATCTTGCCTCAGGTGGCCTATTAGGTTTAAAGCTGAAGGCCAAGTGACACAGACATCTGTGCATTGGTACTGTTTCTGTCTGATACCTCCCCCCATGCCTCTACTCCAAGGACTTATCTTGGTTACCAAATGTCCCTCAATAATTAAAAATAAAATGTAAAGTGATGTATTAAACTTATCATGGCAATGCTCAGAGGTTGAACAGGCTTGATGTCTATACACAAACTTGCAGTCTTCTTCAACTATGTATAGTTTTAAGACCTTCAGACCTTGAATAAAACTGTAACATTTAATACATATATAATACAAACTGTAACATCTCATTAGTTGTTTCCATAATGTGCCCAATAACATCCACGGATGATTACAAATATTAATGTGCTATTGCACACATTGCAAGACTTGTGCACATATATAAATATAGTTTTGTTTTTTTGATAGTCAAACAGAGAAAAAGAGGATAGATGGATGAGACAGAAGAAATCACTTTTATTTACTCATTTTTTTCTACCCATAATTACCCTTCCTTATTCCCAAAATAAGCCACAAACATGGAGTACATCAAATGCAGGGAGGAATAAACAAAATTCCTCAGGAACAAGCACAAACCTCCAGTGACTGAATCCCACTTACCATTTTGCTCCCAATGAAAATACATTAGCCATGCATGCAAAATGATGTGTATCATTACTCCAGGCAAGAATGAAAACATGCCACAAGCATCATCCATCCACCCATCCCAGTGCACCTTCTGTCTAGCCTGATGGCTAAAACAGGCACGTAAGTGGTTTTTCACAGGGATCTAAATCTCTTCAGGAGAATGAGGGAATTGAATGTGAATCTCCCACAGCCTCAGTGAGTGTATCGACCACAGGGCTACTGTATAAAGAAAAAATTCTGGCTGTCTCAGTTCTGAAAGATGAGACTGCCTCTTGGTCTTTCACAAGTACAAGTTGACAAGTAGAACTTCCCAAGACTCAGACATTGGGGAAATGCCAAAACTTTTTTTCGGTACACGCATATTGAACCGTGTCATCCTTTGAGGTAACACTAAAATCGTGTTCAGCACACCAAGATCTCATTCATATGCCCACTTAGCCTATGAAAAATATATGTATTTGCCTAGTTATTGGTAAGGGGAAAAAATAATCTTTACTGTGCAAGTGATTATTTTAAAAGTACTTTGCCAGCTTTCAGTTGTATCTAAGTTATTCGTAGCGTTAAGAGAGGCCACCTGGAATCAATACAATAAGCACAACACAATCTTTTGTTTCTTTGGCCCTTATGAACCAAGGGGAGCCGCAAAACCCGGTCCAGTTCCACCTTAGCAGTCCTTTGAGGGGTCACACTTTTCCTTTTTACCTTAACTATTTAGTTCTAGTTCACCAAAATTAATTTATCAGGCTGTTTTTATCAAATTTGTGCTTCTTACTACCAGAAAATACATTTCATTTGAAGAACAGATGACATTTTATGTTACAGTTTTTATTTTTTTACTACTTTTAGTCTTCTGTTTATCTTCATTCATAGAGTGTTTTATCTGGAAAGCGTAGATTAGACAGAAAAAAAAAAAAAAAGGTTTCCAACAGTATATGGTACAATGCTTATTTTAAAAGAATGATAGTAATCTCTATAGTCTGTTTTGATTCTGTGGGTTTCAGTCTTCAGCATTGACAAGAACAACATTTAAACATCCCTTAGAACAGAGAGTTGCTCCCATGTATGCTTCCCTGACATATTTCTCTCTTTTTTTCCTGGTAGAAATAGCACCCAATCTCAAGTCAAATTTAATGACAAAATGTCATACATGAAGCTGTAAAAACTTAGCCAAAGGGACTTTTTTCCTTGCAAAATGTCAGAAATGAAAGACTGTAGCCTCAAATCTGATTTCCCATTCACACCACCTGTCTCATTCTACTGACAAAAAGTTCCCTGGCTAACAGAAACACCATGAAACTTTTGTGTGTGTGCTTTGGGAATAAAAGACTGATAAAGACAGATAGAAAGAGCTAATATCATCAACATTTTATTCAGGACACTAAGGAATAGTTTCTGAAGTCCGGTCTGTTTTGTTTGTTGGAGACAAATGTAGTAAGGTACAAAATGTTACCTGCTACAGTTCCTTCCTTGGCTGCAGGTGTCCCCAGGCATTAGAGAACTTGTGCTGAAAAGAGCACATCTGAAGCTTTGCTGTTTGCCACTGGGCAGCACAATGCTGCAAATGACGGTCTCACTGTTTCCTTTCTCTGCCTTGACCACATACCTCAAAGAAGAAACCTGAAAAAGAACTGGAAGGTTTGTTTTGAAGAGATATACCTTAAGAAATAGTCTGTAAAAGGCAAGAGTAAGACCCTAAAAAGTCAGAAGCATCAGAAGCGAGGGCTATTTGAAATGAACATCTGATAGGTTCATTAAAGCTGCACCTCTACAGTAGAAAGACAGAAAAATTCCTTTGCTGCACAGACCACCACCAACATTCCAGAGAGAACAGAATCCCCAGAGAGCTTCAGCAATCACACAATAACAATAATTTAAGGAAGAAAGAAAATAAGGGCATGTTGGTGTCATAGAGGTTAACAAAAGTACAAGGTGCAGTTTGCAGGAAGGTAGTAGATTCATGCAGACGTAGATAATTTTATTTGAGTAGGGTATATATCCATCTTACAGGCAAAGTGAGATAAATGCTGGAACATCTGTTATTCTCCTATCCGTTCACTGCATTTATATTCTAATTGCAGTTTGCACGTTTGTTTTTTGGTTTTTACTTTGTTCGGACCACTCATGGCATAGCCAAGTCATATTCTCAGTTCCCACTGCTTTGTTGTTAGGACTTCATGGCTCCATGTGCAGAGACAGAATAAAATCTCCCTTTCTTTGCCTCTTTGCCAATATTCCTTATTTCTCAATACTCTTTTTCCCCGCTGTTTTTAATCTCTTTAGTGGCAATATAGCTTTAAAAATCCAGCTTTCTGACTTTCCATACTTCTGCCTCTTCATAGCATGAACGTTGTCCTAGACTTTATATTATTTCTATTCTAATATATGTTTTCCTTTTGGGGGAAATAGAAAATGAGTTGAACTTAACAGGAAATCAGTTGAAAATTATGAAAAAAAAATTTCCCCATCTTTTCTTCAACAACAATTTCAAAGGAGTAACTGTCAGTTGAGTTTTGGAAAAGGACATCATAAAGTCTGCAGAGATACAAGTCATGAGATTAGCAGCCACCATATTATAATTTACACTTTGCAAAGGTCTGTTAAAATCAAATCAGGACACAATTCAGTCTAACTTTCAGTGCTCCTCAACAGTATTTCTCCACTGACCTTTAGGGACGCATTCATCTCACTTAAATTAAGCTATCTTAAACTAATTGTTTAAACACTTGTACAGCCAAGAAGGGAAGGGGGAGAGTGGGGAAAAAAAAGAGGCAAACCTTTAAAAGACAACTGTTCTTATCCTAAAAATGCACAGGGTGTTATGAGTTACCCTCTGATGGGTCTTCTCTCTGTTAATTCTGTTTTATGAATTAGCTATGGACTATTTGCATCTCCTACTGGTCTTTGATACTTTCAGCCAGCCAAAAAGAAAAATTGCCCACAAAAAGCAGAAATTAGGACTGTTTGATGGCCTAATTCGCTATGAATGCTGATAATTTTTAATAGATAGGCTAGGAAGTGAGTAGCATGCAAGTCAGACCCCGTGTATGGGTGAGCAGAGTTTTCTCAGCCGTAGTGAAATGCAACAGGGTGGTGTTGGTATGTTTACTGTTCAGATGTGGGTAGATGTTTAAAGATGACTTCAAAATTAATTCTAATTATCTGTTCAGTGCCAAAATATCTCAAGAGAGCTAAGAGCAAGTGATATACAGGTGTTAACTACATAGAATTGTGGTACATTTGCGGTGCAATCTGTGTTACATTCATTTTCCCTTTCTCAATGAATGAGAAGGTTGGAAAATGGGAAAACAGGACAAATTAACAAGTTTGCTTTTGGAGATTAGAATGATTTTCAATGCTTCATAGTGTGATAACAAAAAATATCACTAACAATTTACCCCTATAGTACGTCTGTATCTTGATTCACTAGGAAATATTACATTACAAAGTTTTACTTTATCAGATCTTAATTTTGTTAACAAAACAGTATTATTTGTGTACCTTGTTATTCTACAGTTGCTGTTTGCTTCCTGTATTACTTACAATTCAAGCAGGAAAGCTAAAAATGATGTATTTGGAAAAATTGAATCGGTGAGTCACTCCAAGATACCAAAGCAAATTAAATGAAAATTGGAAGAGCTAGAATTTTTTTCACATGAGTGAATAGTTTCTTACAGAATAAATACAAGGCTGTTTGAGTGGAAAAAACACTGATTGCCAAAAGACAGGAGAAAAGCTGTTCTATTTTACATATAAATGAAACAGTAAATTAAAAAAAAAAAGTGCATTTAAGTCACAGAAACAGATTGAAGTGTGGTTTAAAAAATACAAACACACAAACCCAATAAAAACCTCAAAAGCAACTTTTGATCTAATTAACCTGTGTCCTGTTCAGTTTGTTACAGTGAAGGATTCGTAAAAATACAATTTACTGTGGATCCAATCCAAAATTGTTTGAATTCAATGGAAAGATTCCCTGTTTCACTTATTTTTGTCTAAGGCTAAGGCTTTTGTTTTTTGGCTAAGCCCTTATTCAAACGCTACTAAAGAGAGTAAGAATCTGCTTTACCTTACTGGTTTTCAGATCACATCTTTTAAAATACTGAGGTGATCTAAAACAGAAAGGAAAAATTACATTTCTAAATGTCATCTCATATGTGTTTTATCTGTGATATATATTTCAGTCTTACCAAAATGTTTTTTTTTTCACTTTGACATTGATTGAGATCTTATCTCTGCACTATTTTATAAGTTTTCATGCTTTGAGCCCCCAACCTTATCAAACACCTGTAGCTAATCAGTTACAACATGCTGCCATTTTCCTGGGACCAGTGCATTTGTCTCAGAGCTCCTTTGCTACAATTACATGTTTCTTTTGATCCATAACAGTAATGTTAGGAACATTCAAGTATGTGATTGTATTTGTGCAGAGCTGCATTGTGAAATTGATATAGAGCTATGTGCCTCTTTTTTACATTCTTTGCTCTTCTTGTGTTGAGAATGATGTCTTGCTGAGTTTTCATGATTATCATTATGCTATCAGTATGTTGTAATTCTGCAGTGATTTGAAAAGTTAGCAATGTAGTAAATAGTTTAGAAGGAAGAAGAAGGAGGTGGTCCATTATCCCCCAGGCAGAGCAGTTCTTCTGGTGCCTTTTTTTTTGCTTTCCAAATTTCCACCATGCCACATCTTATTACATCATGTTTTGCTGAATTATGCTAACGTATATCAAGTCATATCACATAAAATACAAGCTAATGTGACAAGACATGGGATAGCAGGATGAAACTTGCCAGAGTTTTGAATGATTTTTCTTTCTTTTACTTTTCATCTGCTACCCCAACACAAAGGCTCGTCAAAACCACCTCACTGTAGCCTGGGTCCGATGTACATTTAAAATTTTTGCAAAAATTGCAAAGTTGCTGTCATGGTTTCAGTTAGGACAGAGTTAACTTCCTTACTAGCAGCTGGTATAGTGCCATGTTTTGGATTTGGGATGAAAATATTGTTGGTAAAACACTTATGGTTTTGGTTGTTAGTAAGCAGTCAAGGTCTTTTCTGCTCCTCGCACTGCCCTACCAGCGAGAGCTGGGAGTGCAGAAAAAGTTAGGAGGAGACACAGCCAGGACAGCTGACCCAAACTGAACAATGGGATATTCCATGCCATGTGATGTCATGCTCAGTATATAAAGCTGGGGAAAGCAGAAGGAAGGGGGATGTTTGGAGTTATGTTGTTTGTCTTCCCAAGTAACCGTTATGTGTAATGGAGCCCTGCTTTCCTGGAGATGGTGAACACCTGCCTGAGGATGGGAAGTAGTTAATGAATTCCTTGTTTTGCTTTGCTTGTGTGCGCGGCTTTTGCTTTACTTGTTAAACTGTCTTAATCTCAACCAAAAATTTTTTTTCTCACTTTTACTTTTCCAATTCTCTCCCCTTTCCCAACTGGGGAGAGTAAGTGAGCGGCTGTGTGGTCTTAGCCGTCAGCTGATGTTAAACCCCAACAGTTGCCTCTGTCAACTCTTGCAAGCTTCCTCGTTAGAATTTTATCCCTTCTCAGATGCTGAGAATCTTGTAAGATATTTACCTTTCATTCAAAAGTACAAATTGAGGATTTAATCTCCCAGTTTTAGAGCTGCACTGCAGCAATCATTTGCTCATTCTTCCTCTTAGAGCTGTCTGATTCAGTGAAATGAATCCAGAGCCTGATTTCAGAGATGCTCAGCACACTCAGCATCTCCAAATAGCGTTTCCTGTTGCTAATAAGGCTCCTACTGTTTGTGGAGCCAATTTTCTATTTCAGCTGCCCTTTGTTTTGTAAGTATCTTTGGGTTTTAGCAGCTAATGATTTGAAAGAGACTGTGCTGTAAGAAAATTATTTATGTCTTCATCACTGGCAGAGAGAATAGTTGCCTTTTTAGAGAGCCTATAGCCATCAGTATGAGTGCATAGTGGAAGGGAACATTTCATCTACTCTGAACAGAATAGTTTACAGCAATTTAGGGCCTTAAGTTCATTCAATGGCATGAAACTTCCAAATTTGAAAGCCTTTTGTCTGGGCTTCCCATCTTGAAAAGGAAACTGCACAGCATCCTGTAACTCATCGTAGCCAACCAGGTAAATGAAACTCTTTCATGCAGCTGGGTTGTCACAAGGCACCAATGGGTTTAGCTCAGGGATACTGAAATGGCAAAGACCAGCCTGTAATCAACCTGTAAATACATTTTACTCCAACCTCACAGAGGGTCCAAGGTGCTTGGTGTCTCCCAAATTCCTATGGAGACAGTCTTTCTAGGAAGCAGCTACAGATTTGTCTCACTTCTCAGGTAGAATGCAGTATTTTTCTCTTTTCTGAAATATCTGGTATACTTCCCTATTATATCTGAAGGTATGACTTCCTCCTCAGATAACTTTGGTTAAAATTACCAAGAAGACGTCAGTAAAAATAAATTAAGGAGGCTTGATCTAATCTAGTCCATTTTGAAAAACTTGTAATGATGGGAAAAAGTTTATAAGAAAACAGAAGCTAAATTGTTGTTTGAAGCATAGTGAATGAGAAGAAACTAAAAGTCTTTCTACAAATGTCGTTCCTCAAACTTGTTCAGATCAGGTATCTGAAATCTCTTTCACAACCCAATAGATTTTAAGAGGGGTAGAACAGTACGGATTTTATGCAGCTCATTTTCTGTGAAAAATTACCTCTGTCAGAATATTCTAGTAAATACTCTTGCCATCAGTAGCTCCGCTCCATGCAGGTCATATCTCCACATGCACCTAAATCCAAAAGTTAGTTAATAATGGTGGCAGTAAAATCCATAGGGCCTGAATTCCCTTCAGCCAGTCAGAACATTAAATATCAGTGTATTTTCCTCACAGGTTTGATTTGTCAACATACTTAAAATATTGGTCAATCACTAAATATAAGAAAAAAAAAAAAGCCCCTAAAGCTCACCCTGCCCAATCTTGATACTTCAGTGAGCTATACTACACTATGTTTAAAATAAAGACCAGATGTTTCCATTCTGCTGAACTGTCTTGCTGCTGCTGCTCAAGTCATGTAATCTTCAAAGCTCTTTGCCTGTGAGATCAAAATGCCTAATTTTTACTCCTCAAAAGATATAGAGTCTGCAATTTGTTGGGTTTTGAAATAGAAAAAATTCAGTGTCTGTCCGAAGTGGTCTGACCATCTGTAGCAATGGATAGAAAGAAGGGAGGCTGGCTGAGGGGATAAAGATGGCTACTTAGGTTTAGGTTGAGCACTTGGGCCATGAAGCTTGAAGAAATCCAATTTTTCAGTTCACCTCTTCCCCATTATTCAAAGGTCTCCAAGCTCTGCAATCTCTTTGGTTCATACTCCAGTGAAATCATGTTGAACTAAAACATGCATAGGGTGGAACCCAAGAAAGGAGTTACAGAAAAGGTTTATGAAAGAGCTTAAAAGCACCCAGACATTCTCAGACATTGGCTTGGGCTGCATTCCTCTCTAGTAGTTTTAGTTTGTAATCTGCAGTGACATATTAGGTGTTCCTACAGAAGTGAGACTGCGAAAATACCGTATTGAAATATATCATGTATGTTGATATGCTTCTGAAGCTTAGCCATTGGAAACACATAAATCAGGTTTCTTCTCCGTGTTTGCCAAGCATTAATGTAGAGCATGCAATTAAATGATGTTAAGAAAACTCAGGGATGGTTATGTAAATCAACAGGTGCCACAAGTTTAGACATCAATATTGCTCCCTGCATAGCTGTGTTTTTCCAATTTTACATCCCATGATACTGAGACCAAACCTGCTTTAAAACACTCCCATAATCAGGGGAAAATGGCAGAGAGAAAAAAGGCCTCCACAAATTTGGGCTGGAGTATAAGTTACTGGTGGAATATTGCTGGGCAGCCCCTGCACTTATGTGACCCTTCACAGAGTAGAGATACTCCTATAAATTTCCTGATTAGTTTCTTTAACATATCATAAGGCCTAATTGCTCTTCACTGAAATGAGTGAAAATATTGCTATTGATTCCACTGGAGACAGGTCAAGCTCACACATGTTCTTGCCCCAAACCCTAGAGAGGTGTAATTAAAGAGCAAGTTAGCAGCAAGGGAACTTGAGAGGACAAACAGACTTGCAGAGCTTACAGATGGAGAGCAAATGGGTTTGCACCAGTAACACAAAGTTTTCTACAAGTGAATTATTCTATGCTTCCTACATTCAGCTCTGGGGCAGATGACAGCAGCTTCTTGCCTTCCTAAATGTCTTTTAAACAATGCTAATATTGACGTGAAGTTTACAATCAGTAAAACAATTCATGGTATACCTCAATTTAATTTTACTTCTTACTGATTTGCTTAGTTTTGGTAAGACTTTAAAATCCTACAGTGATTAAAGAGTAAGACTATTAGTGACTTCTAATGGGATTCACAGGCCTAAATAAATTGTTTGGTTTTTTTAAAAAAATTTCTTTTTACATTTCTGTATTCCACATTCATGTAGCAATGGTAAGCCTACTTCTTAGCCATTCAACTTGCTACATATCAGCCTGTGAATTCAAACAACAAGAGCAGTGATTTAAAAATGTAAGTGCTTATCAACCGGGCTGGCAGAGCTGCTCCATTAGCACATCTGGTAGAGCCGCTGCTTTGAGATGCGATGTGGAGATGGATGAGCTCCAGAGTAACCACACTTCCCACAGGCTGCAGGAGCCAGCAGGACTGCCTGCCAAGCCCACTAGGTTCATTAAGCTCAGTAGAACCCTGCAGGAAAAACCGATTTTAAAAATAGCTTTCAAAGGCTCCCTGGGTTTAAAAGTTCTGGATTCTTTTCCATCCCACCAGGCAGAGAAATCTTCGCTTCTAAAGCACAATTTACATCCCCCGAATAAAGAGAGAGAAAATATCTTTTTGGTCTGTTTGATGCACATGAACTGGCACTTTTGTTGGAATTTACCCTATTCATCAGCTTTTCTCACCTAATTCTTGAGTGGAGACTTACAAGCGACCAAAAGGTAGTCATTTTGTAGAACAAATCTGTTTCCCTCTGCAGTTCCAGAAATGCTTAAAATCCACATCTTGAAATGCCAGGCTGGATTTCCAGGGACATACTTTTTCACCACCACGTTTTTGGGGGTGTTGAGAGCTCCAGCTTTTATCGTTGTTGATGTTGTCGGGGTGGGGGGATGGGAAGGGATTATCAGCCTGTTGCCAGGACAGGAACTGGGGAAAAAAAATCTGTCTTCAAATTCACAAAATGTGTCATGCAAGGTACATGTATCTTTTCTACTTTCTTACTGTATTATCAATATTAGCTACTTATGTCTTCCCTTTCTCCCACTGCAATAAGGTAAGGTATATATTTAGACTTTTCATAGACTAAGTAGAGGTATGGGTGTGATCTTGTTGTGCTGAGTACCCTTTTCGTTTTATTTTAAAGGATGATGCAGTTCTATAAATTGCCCAATGACTTCACAGCAAAGAAAAGTGTTATTGAACACCTCAGGTAAGAAAAGATTAAAATCTTATTAATAGTTCTAGACCTCACTCTCAATGCTACAGTGACAGTCTTTGTGCCATGGAAATTGTTCGTGCGTATCAGACAAATGATGGCTGAAATATTTAAAAGTACACGTACTGTTAAAATTCAGTCACTGGAACTCCAGCTGCCTTACGCATGTAAATTCACTATTTTAACACTGGGGGTGTTGCTGTATGTTACCACTTGCTGTATAGCAGTAGCTAGCGTTTTCATACCTGTTACAAAGTCCCCTATTTCTCAGATGACAGGACATTTCCTCTTACGTACATCTCTTGACATCATTTCATTCTTTCATTGTCTCCTGCTGAGACTGCCAGCCCGAGCCAGCTGATAAACCCTCAACTCATCTAATACTACCTGTGCGTTGGGATTTAAACATAACTGCATGGCAGTAGAGGAAGACCTGCATGTGCCCTTTGAAAACTTCCAAGTTGTCACTCATAACCAAAATAAACTCCCAACCAAAGCAAAACACAAATCCCCTACGTTTTCTTTTAAAAAAACTAGCTTTCATTAAATCTTTTAAAAGATGGTTTTATTTTCTTCTTAGTATTTGAGTTGGCTAAATAGGGAAAAAGTTGATTCCAAAAATCTTATTGACTTTAAGATAAAATTTTCCTTTAACGCACTGACCACTCAGTCACAAGACATGAGTTTTTATGAATTTCGGTGAAAAGGTATATGTCTGGCCAATGGAACATAATGACATATTTGACTTGGCTTTATTTTATTTTTTTTGTAGAAGAACTAATTTATATGCAATAAACCCTCCAATTAAGTAATAGAAATACCAAATTGAGACTACCTATGATACAGCTCTCGTATGAAATCACAACACCTTGTAATCCTGAGGAAGGGGATCAGGGAACAAAACCCTGTATGGCAGTATTGAATCTTGTCACCAGACAAAGATTCTTGGGTTTACTGACCTCTCAAGAACAGCAAAAGGAGTTGTTGACCAGAAGTATCAGATACAGAGTTTAGGAAATGGCATACTTCTTGCGTTCAGCCCTTTACTTAAATGCTAATTTTCATGAACAACTGTGAGTTAAGAGCTTGGTACTCCTAAAGTTAATTTGGTTTTGAGAGAGAAAGAGAAAAAAAAAAGTTCAGGCTAGTAAAATTCCATTAAAACCCTTAAATTATAAAGAAACAATAAGAGCATAAGTAAAAGAACAAGTCACTCATGGAAAATGTGACTCACAGAGCTTAAAGCACTACTGGAAGATGCTGAGATGTTATAATGATGACAGTGGCACAAGAAACTGTATAGCACAGAACAGGATGGATGTTCAAAGCCATGTTTGGGAAATGAGTCACGTGATGCCCATTAGTGTCACTGAGAATTTTGCAGTAAAAGCCCCCTGCATTTTTGAAGGTGTACTTTTGAATGTTTAATAACAACACTTACAATGGAAATTTAGCGCTAGCATAGGGAATCTATGCTAATTCTCTGTATCTTCACTGTCCTTATTTTGCTTCTGTTTGTAGGAGTTAAGGTTTCGGTACCAGGCCAGATCTTTTGTCTCATCATGCTTGCTTTAGGTTGATGGTTTTATCTGAACTTTAGATACATTAATATAGCATGTACAGACTGAATGACAGAACAAGCGTGTGCTAGCAGAGATATCGTTTCATCAGTGGGAGCTTCTGCTTAAATATCAAATTTTAAAAAAGTGTTCCTGCTGTATGAAAGAGCTTGACAGCTGTCAGGTCAGGCACTGAGAGTGTGAGGAGTGAAATCAAAGCCATCTTCCACAGATTCTGTCTGAGTAAATACCTCTGCCCAGATATGTATGTAGTACACATAGGAAGTTATTCTTGTAACACATATTTTTAGCCAAAGTGAAAAAAAATTGAACTTTGAGAATTCTCAGTTTTATGCTATAAGTAAAATCCCACTTCTTAGCTCAGCGTGATGTGAGGGATAATGTCATCTTAGCTAAGCGTATACAGCACATGTCTTCATGAAGCTCCATGAAAGCTGACGCTTATGTTTGTGAGACATAAACCCCACTGGAATGAGCTGGGCTTCTTAAGGATGTCTTGATTTACTGGCATAATGTAACTTGCAGAATTAGAGTCAGTTTACAGGCAAAAAATACAGGATGAGATACATTCCTCTTTATTGACAAGAAAGGAAGTATTTAAGCAGACTGGTAGGACTAACAGGTATGTGGCTGACAAGGCTTGAATTAATTAACTTGCCCTATCTGGAAATAAAAAAGAGGGAGGAGAAAGTGAGCATAAACATAAGTAAGCATGGCAACAGCCATGAGAGAGGATGCTACCTCCCAGATTTGGACCATGGGGATGATTCAAGAAGAAAAGAGATCAGCAAGGGTGTACCACTAAATAGGCAAACACAATGTTTACTCACCCGTAAAGGCCAAGGAAAGTAAAAGATTGAAGGACTGAAGTCTTGTTAAAGGAATTAACATTATGATTGCTCAGGTGGGATTCCTTGGGGCCACCGGCAATATGCCTGGGAGAAGACATTGGTGGTAAGTTGGTCCCTGTGCACCAAGACAGAGGCAGACATGTGAAAGTACTTCTACTAGTGGAATGGTAGAGGAAATTTGAGTATTTATGGTCCATTGTAAAGCAGCTCCGATGAGAACTAATGATGAACAGCTTGGTATTATACACTGGAAGAAGATTTCTGTCAGATTCCTTGGCTTTGAACAGAAGATTGGATGGTTTCAAACCAGGCTGATTCTACTCAAATATTCAATAAAAAAGCAATTTATTTTGTACCTGCCACGAGGGGAACACCAGAAAAACAAAAAAAAAAGAGGGAAGCTGTTCATATTTTATTTACCCACGATGTTTTGTTCTGAAAAGTATATAAGTTTTTATAATTTTCATTCAGCTCAGGCAGAAAGGGTAAATATCAAACAATCATCAAAAACTATGAAAGAAATTAATGCTGTATATAGATGAATGTAAATATATAGTTAGAAACTGAATACAATGATCATGGTAAGCAGAAAAAATTGCTGTTACAATAAACAGAAAGTTTATTGATGAACAGAAAAGTTTGATTAGTCTTTGAAGTTATAAAATCAGTCTTAAAATCTTGAAAGGTTAAGGATACAAAAAAGAAAGGCCCTAAAATCATTGGGATCCCGGACTACATCTCACAAGATGTTGGAAAGATACATAATTAAAAATTAATAAAAGATCTTCAATTTACTGAGCAAAAAAGACCACTAGTCTTCTGCCTGCCTGGTTGTAAGCAGAACGATTCGGGAAAACAGGCAATAGCCTTATACCAAGGATGTAACTGATAAGAGAAAGGAACCGAAACAACCAGGCAAGTGGAGCTCAGAGTCGAAACTAATGTCAGACGCGACATAAAGTTCCTATGCTGTGGCCATCCTCAAAAGATACATGGCTGCCTGACATTTGGAAAAAGAAGGAAAGGCTGCAAGAAGCTCCATCAAGAGTCCAGCTGAGCAGGAGTTTTCACGTGTCAGAAGACTGTGCGCAGTATGAAGAAAGGTTTGATAACAGTACCATTAGCACAGAGAAATTTTTCATGGGATCAGTGGAAAACACTGCAGCAGAAGATGAACGGGCTACTACTCTGGAAACAAATGGAGCATTTATTAATTAAGTAGGAAACAGGTGTAGTGGAAAGTATGGTAGTCAAAACCATGATTAGCACTGGCAAAGCAGCCCTGGGCAATATTTAAGGTACATGGATAGAAGAATGGGTTGCCAAGAGTAAGCTTCTGCCCCAAAACCAAGCACATCAGCCAAATGTGCCAGTAATTAATATATTGGGAAGGGAAGAGGAAAGGAAGAAAAGAAATAACTTTCAATGGTATTAGAAGGATGAAGAAAGCACAAATGAATCACAATGTGCCAGGTCTCTGGATTCACCAGGAAGGACACTGCACTGAAATACTTAAGAAAATGTTAGGGAATTTCTTCCAGGGGAAAGAAAGATTCCTGAAAGTGCAGAGAATAGAGCTGAAAAAAACTAGTTGCCCCAAATGATTCATATCCTTGGGATTATAAAGTAGGAAAGATAGAATGAACAGAAAAAAGAACACATGTAAAGCCTGGGAGTAGGAAGATATATTTGGCCAACAAACTGTCAATATCCGTTTCTTTTAGGAAAAAAAGGAAGCAAGCCAGACTTATTTATGTCAGAAAAAACAATAAAAGAACATGACCAGAAAATCCAAGCAGTTCTGAGAAGAGCTAGAGCTCAAAACCAAAAGCTACAGAAGCCATTGTAACTGTGTCCCATGTTATCCCAGGAAAACAGTCAGGCAGACCACAGGCTGCCCACGCAGGGAACAAGCAAAAGAGTTAGAAAAAAATATCCATAGATTGTAGGGTTGTGTGTGGAAACTGATGGTTGTCCAAACTAAGGGCGTAATTATGCTGCTTCACAAACACATCCAGCAAATATGTGGTTCAAATTTTATTACAGAGTTTAAAGAATTTCTGTCTTTAATTAAAGAATCCCAAGAAACCCAGCAGGACTCCAGGATTTCTTGCTGACAGTTGTCCATTTTAAAATCTTCAACAACACTACTCTAGCTGTGGTTCTTTACAGAAACTCTTTTCATCTGGGTTATTTCTAAGCACCTCTCTTACTACACTATTTCTGATATGACAGTAGCTTCCATTTAACACATTAGCCATCAAATCCAGATTAAAATTTGTATTTTATTATTACAGAGTTTATATTTTTATCAGTGTTGATTCAGGATGGCCCTTAAGATATGCCAGCAAGCATCTTTTTCAAAGCAAATGCTTAAAAAAAAGTGTGTATATCTATTTGTATATACGTATAATTGTTAAGAGTGTAAGGAAGAAACACTTCTTTTGCAGTCAGGTCAGAGTGTAAAGTAGGTAGAGTGTATGGTGTTGACAACCCTAAGTGGCAAAATTTGAAGAAGCAAATCACATTATGTCATAAGACTGATTTTAAAACAATCATATTAAAAATGTTACTTTAATAAATATATTCTCAAGATTCTTTTTATTTGACTTTTTTTTCACCATTAAGGTTTTTCCAAGAACTCAATGAATAGAAAGATATTAAAATTATAGTATCATATTAAATGTTGATATGAAATACATTTTCATAGTCAAAACCATCCATCTTGAGTCTTCAGGCTAGGGTCAATAAATTTTTCTGACAATTTGCAGGGCTGATTTAATGTTCCTGCAAGAAGGAATAACAATGAATATCTGTGTTAACACATAATACAACTCTAAGCATGTCTATTGTGAGTCTAGATGCTTCCATAAGCTTCAGCAAACTCAAACAGTTGACTTTCTCTGTTTATGTAGTCAAAAGAGAGCTCTATTCCCTTCCCTCCTGCCAAACTTAACTACTAATTGCTTTCCGAACATTTACACATTGTCAGAAGTTGTATCAGACCGAAGATGGAGCAATTATTTTCTACAGGTTATTTTCAAAGAAACCTTACAGAGAAATGTCATCCATTAAAGCAGCATGGAATTTTTTTCTCAGCACCACAGGGACTGCTGAAAAAACACCTGAAGTGCACACAGTGATGTTTCTCCACATGTCAGGCCCAGAAGCACTCAAGGCTTTGGATAATATTTAAGAAGGAAGAAAGAAGAAAATAAAAAGCTTTTGGCATAGTTTGCATACACAGTCGAGAGATACAGTGACCACAGAAAATGCTATTTATAAAAGTATTGTTCACCTCATGAATGAGCTGAGCAAACTGTGTTAAGTTTCGGTAATACCATGTGATATGTGGTACTGAAGTTATGTTAAAGAGCCATTTACTGTTTTAACTCCATAATTTATTGTGAGCCCATAATCCATTCTTAATCCATTCTGAGCCCAATAAAAATGAGTACCAGAGCTTGAACAAGAGAGCACTGGCAGAGGTTTATGAATCAGGCATCTTGAGCCTACAGAAGTCACTGCAGTCCTGCAGTGGGTTTTTATGGTCCCCACAGTGCACTGGGGGCAGCCGTGGGAAGAGATCAGAGCAGACTCTGGGCGATGTAGTCCAGAAGAAAAACATGCCTGCAGGGTTGAATGAAAACACACCTCCATAACTGTTCTGGAAGAACAAAACGTTCTTTACCTACATAAAAAAATATATATCCAAATAGCTCTCCTGTTCCAGGGAAGATGGAAAAATACTCTGTATAGAGAAACCCTTATATAGTCAAAATGTAGAAGTGGTCATTTTGAACAAAGCATGATTTCTTGTATTTTATTTATTTATTTATCACATAAAAATCAAATTACTGCTGATATCTAAAAAGAAGACCAGGGACTTGCTTAGATTATTTTCTAAGAATTTCTGTATATGTGGTATCCATTCTGCATTCAAATCTGAGCCACAACTGTAAAATAAAAGACCATTCGTGTGCACTTTGTGCATGTATTTTAAAGGCAATTGCAGTGCATTATGTGGAAAAGTAGTCCTGCAGTTTCATTGGTTTCTTACATTGTGAACAGAGCAAAATGTATTGAAAAGAGATGTGAATTATAACTCCCTGGTGATTGACATTCAAACACCAGCACCATTTATGAAATGATGACTGTAAGTTTCAATACCTTTTTGACCACAGGAACCTGGCCTTTATCACTTTCATAACTGTGTACTACATCCTTACCATTAATATTTCACAGAGAGGGATTTTTCACTCAAATATATTCTTTCTGATTTTGAAGGAAGATGAGTGTTCAGAATTTCAGGCAGTGAAATAAAGCTTAAAATATTTAATCTATTGATCACAAACATTCATGTTGCCGTATTTACAAAATTCAGTGAAGAATTCCTCAGGGAGAAAATTGATGACCTTTCCTTGTGATAATGTTTCCCATAGCTGAAAACATCCTGCATCTTCACTTACATGTTAAGTGAAAAAATGGAGAATTCAAGGGCAGATGGGCTAAGAAAAGGGGGGCTCAAGAAATGAATGAAGAACATTTATGTATGGAATTACGATGAATGAAAAACAACAGAATGGGAATTTATGTTTTGCATTTCACATCAGTTTACACACTGCACACATGAAGGTAAGAGGTGAGGGAATTGCATCATATGTTTAGTAATGCCTTTCTCAGTCAAACGATTTCCAGACTAACTTAGAAGTTAGGCTTCAAGTTTCATAGGTGTGAATGAAATACAGGTCCCATGATCTTGAGAAATGCCACTCAAACAAAAACCCGAACAAAAAAACCCCAAACAAAAACCAGACAAACCATGTGGCAGAATCTGGGGTTACCATAAGTGGGATGAAACATTTTATTTCTGAAAGTTATTTGGTGGCACTACGCATGAACTTGGCTGGAGGTTCCCCTCTCTTTCCTTTGAGGAGTACCTGTAGCCTGCATAAACAGCATGCACAAATTAGTACTGCTCTGGAAAGTTTCAATCAAAAGTCCCAGAAAACAGGGAACAATTTTAAGCTGATGGGGCTGAAGTATCATAGCACATCTCTGGAAGAAAGTCAAGGGTTTTGGTGGTGATGCTGGCAAGCGGACAGCTGTTCTGCATCTTTCTTCTTGCCATTTGAGGGATCATAGAGCTTAGCACTGTAGCAACCTTTCACCAGCCCCAGCTTCACTCTGAAAGCTTAGGGGTGGACTGTCATAAACACAATCCCTCTAAACTTAAATGTCAGTTAAAAGGCTGACAGGATACTCAAATCCTTTTGAGCCTGAATAGGAGTTAGCTAACTAACTACCAATGGTTTTGTTTCTAAAGCCTGTCACTAGACTTCTCTCAAATGATTCCCTTTCCCTAGATGCTAGTGGAGCTACAGTGGGGAAAATAAAGATAGAAGAGACAAGAGTTGGTTCACCTCATTATAAAATATGGTGCAGCCTGGCAAGATAATGAAAATGTTATTGTTTCATCAAGAACAACCAAATGCACCTGATTTAAGGGATGGGGGTGTGTGGGAAGAAGCAGCTTTTTATAATATTAAGCTCATGAGAGGTTTTTCTTGTAAAAGTCGTTTCTTCATTAAAACTGTAATTGAAAAGGGACATGCTGTTCAACAAGTTCAGTGCTTTATATATGCCATAGAAATCCCACGACATATCTAAAAATGAAATTCATATTAATCACTGACGTCCTAATCCTCCTGATATAAGATCTATATTCAGGGATATGTTCTCTTCTGAAACACCAGAATCAACTCTGAAAATGAGATTTTAGATTAGCTCTTTAGATAGTCTTCTCATAGGCTCATCCATATGAAATTTGCTGTGTGCTTTCACAGCATCTGGGGATAAAGAGCTTCTCACAGTGTGCGCATTTGTCATACATGGTTAGAAAGCTAAGGTACCATTCATACACTTCACTTTGTAGTTCTTCTGAAAACATCAATCACAATCTGTCACCCTCTCCTAAAGTGATTGGACAAGTCACTGTTCTGAACACAGCATAAACCTCAAGGTCATTTTTCCCTAATTATTTTGGTCTACTCTAGAAACTTCATAAAAAGTTCATGAAAAGGTTTGTGAAAAAGGCAGGCTTTCAGAAAGAGACATTTTACTATCTGACATCTTTATTTCCTATGCATTGCTCTTTATTTGTTCTTTTGACTGCATTTTACAGCAAGCTGCAGATTCCAGTAATAAATCTGCATTAGAATTCCATCAAAACCACCATGTATACGTTTTTCACTATAAGCAGTAAAGGTACCAGAGCCTAGTTTATTTTCTAATTCCTTTCTCCTTCACTCTATGTTCTTTTGAAAGGAGTTTTTTAATATGGAGTTTCTCCTCACATTTCATAGCGACAATACACTTAGTAAGAACATGCAACACATGGAAGGGTCTTTCACAAAGTAATCTGTGATGCTGGGGGAACATTACAAATACATGCAAGAGCCAGTCAAACCAATGAATTGAGTTTCTTTTCCAAGGAACAAGTCGGGCTAGCAAAATACAAATCTTTCACTCCATAAAAAAGAATGAGTTATACTCTATTGGACAGAAAATTCATACCATTCAAAACTTCTTAAAAGTCTTGTCAAAATAATTCTATCCAAGCTTTACAAAGCAGAAATAGTCTTAACATCAATGGCATTTTTTTTTGTTGTTTTCATATTTCCATGGTAAGTAAATACTTTTGCACTCTTTGCAGGCAGAGCAGAAATGTGAATAATATAATGCAAATGTACTTCCAAGATGTTTTAGCACCTTCAGTATTGCATTTGTAAAATCTGTATTGTCTTAATCACTTTCTCAGCAGGCTTGCAAAAAGTACAAAGCTCCATACTTTCCACAAATGTAAAAAACTAATCAAATACAAAAACAAACTGTGCACTGTATGGCTTCTATCTTGTTTGTAGTTTAAAGGATCAACTTGAACAAATTTCAACCCCCATTTGGCAGGATTTAGAAGCTAACTCTCTCATTCACCTTTTTAGAAACTTAATAGCATGTTGCTTTACAGATGTTCAAGGTAAACTGCCAACATACAGGAATAAACAGATTTTTCTTTGTTACATATAACAGAGACGATGTGCAAGTATAGACAATTTGCATCCCTCCAGAGAAAGGAATGAGAGGAAATTCACCTATTGCATAAGTCTGAGGTTAATCTATTAAATTGCATTTATCTTTTTTTTATTCTTCAGATGCCTTTGTTTTATTATAAAATTATAATTTACTACTATGAGGTCTTTACTTGAATGGGATGAATCCTTGAACTGGATCTAGGTAGGTAGGTAGAACTGGAATCTCTTATGCTTTGTTTTGCTAAAAAAATCCCCAAACCAACCAAACAAAAAACCCTCGAACCTTTTAATTTCTTTAATTTCTTTTTCTTTTCCTTTACTGAAAGTGATGAACACAGTACCCTTGTCTTACATACTTCCTTAGAAACAGTGGTCTTACTGACCATAAATCCCAGATTGAGAGATTAATGTTAAAATGCCCAAATTCCCAGACAGTAGAACATTTATGCAAAAACAGTGTCAGGTTCCCTCCAGCGACCCTAAGCGTCTCAGAGCTCTTTTGGTGTTTTCCTCAGTTCTTTCAGATGGCCATTCATTCTCAGCATTCAGACTTGCTCTGTGTCATGCCATGGAAGGCAAACTGCTGCTTACAGAGATCTGTGGCTTGAGGGATAGTTCATCTTCGTACTTCACCTTGGAAATCAGTTTTGAAAGCTAGCCTTAACCCCAGCTGCTTACTTCAACTCTTCTGCCATGAGTTTTCCTCTACGGCCATCCTAGCCAAGGAAGCTCATTTTCTATGGGCTGTAGCTGACTTTTTCCCCATGATGGCTCAATTGCATAGGGAAATTCCCAAGCTAAAATCCCTTTGTTGGTCATCAAGTAGGATATACATGACACAAGCTCTAAATGGCTAATTCCGTATACCCACATTCAGATACATTCAGCTGGCTGCAAGAAGAACTAGTGAAAGAGGATCAAAAAGGTAAAGTCAGAGTTCAAACTTGTGTATGTTAAAAACAACCTTTTAAAATTACAAAGTGACTTGCAAAGAGACTAGAAGTTTCCAGGAGATATATTTGTATGCATAATAGGTAGTACACGCTAAACAGTGCGTCTCATTCATATTCCTACCACCAAGGAAACTTTTCCTTTGTGTTTGCACAGTCATATATTATTATTCCTGGGTGAGTTTTCTAAAATGAGAACTGGAAAACATGCAGTGCGAAAAAGAAATGAACTCTCGATCTCCAGGGTGAACTCAGAGGAGCATGGTGGACATTTAAGGTCAAAACTCTTATACTAGCAACGACCTGTCTTTTGCCCTATGCTGGTCAATTTAAAGACAAATGTAACAATTTCAATTTATCCTAGGCCACAACAATCCAAGATAACATTTCATTTAACATTGAATTTCCTCCTTTTTACATAGCCATGTTAATTTATCCTGAGTTTCTGAGAACCTATACTGTGTCTTTCCACATTCCTCCTTTCTTTACCTCATCATGGATATTTAGTAGCTCCACTGTGGGGGGCCACAGGGCATAAGAGCAGAAGAAGATAAGCATAGCAAAGAAGAAAGAAACTGACTTAAACAGAAGCTCAGAGCTTTATCGAGGGACTAGCAATCCATCTTGCTTCACAGACCACAGCCAGGGGTAGATATTTTTCTTTTGGAATGACACGTGTATGTGTTTGAAATAACTCATTCGAAAGCTGTTCCCCCTGAACTAATCTCAATTGGAAAAGGGCATTGTTCAGCCTGCTGCTGCACAAAACACACCAATAACATCCCCCTTGATTCGGAATGATCACTGTCTTTGCCATCTCTTGGCCTAAGATGATTATATTTCAGATTTTGTCTATGGAAGAATCTTCCTACAAGAAACGCATTCAAGCGCATACTCAAGTTTTCACACACTTTTAAATCACAATGAGGAAGCTTAAAATTAAGCTGTAAAGGTCAGATTTTCAAAGGAATCAATACAAGTTAGGCATCTTACCTTATTAAGCATTATTTGAAAATTCCATCTGTGCATTTTGGCAGCTAATTTTTTATCTGTGAGGATCTAGACCTAATTACTTTCCTGCTCATGGATGACCTCAAAAAGTCTAGTGGTTAATTGTTTTCCTGATTTAGGGCATGAGTATTGCGACCCCGACATGATACTGAAACATTCTGGCAAAGTTAAGGACACTTTTGTGGATTTATGATGCTTAAAATGTAAATGTCAAATTTATTACAGAGGTCTAGGGCCTGCAAAGGAGGTAAATAGCTGTAGCTCCTTCATTTGTGGTAGAAATGCATTGATTTTCATGAGTTGAAAGTCTGACTCAAACTCTTTAAAGCTGAATTAATTATCAATGTATTTGCTAGCAGTGAGAATGTCACACAACTGTCTGTACAACTGCAGCACATCTCGACATTTAGCTTTTGCCAGAAGTGTTGCTATTAAAAAATATGTATGCATGGTATGCATGGTAGACCTGCTTCCCCGCTGACGGGCTCATACGAAATAAGACATTCTTAAGGCAGGGGGACGAATATGAGGGAAATCAGCAATCGTGATTTCAGAAGGAAGAGAAGCAACTGAGTTAAACTAACCTCCAATCAAACGTTTTAGCAATGCTATTAATTATTATTAACTGGAGGTGGGGTGGGGTGGAATATTAATTCAATTCTTTTTAATCTAGCAGTTACACTTCCCCCACAAGAAACATTGTGTGATGGCTTTGCACAGATATGGAAACGCAGAAAAATCCCCAGGCTTTCTGTCTGCAGCTCTCAATTCTGTTGGAAGTTGTTGGTTTGTTTGTAAGCTGTGACTCTGTCCTCTCCTCGCACCCGCCCCCTTGGGAAGAAACAGTCTGGGTTTCCATGGCGCTAATGCACCTGCACAGCTTGAGTGGGACCTGATTCTTCAAACTGACAAACATGTGAGGAGCTGAGAGGATCCAGTAACTTATGCAGTAGCTTAGCGCTGTGTGAAGTCAGGAGACCTTTACAAAAATAAAAGAAAATATGTTATCCTACATGGTGTAAATGAATGTACATCCCTGGGAATCCATGAAGTACACACTAGCTGGACCGAAAGCCTTTGTGCTGCTGAACATATGGGGAAAAAAAACCCAAAACCACTTACTTGTCAACTGAAGCTATAGATTTACACAAGGTGACTGAATCCTTAAATGACATACAGGTCTTAGTTTTATACTACCTAATCCCCATCCTCAGCAAATTAAGTAGATCACGGGAGTAGAAGAGGCCCCTCAGGAACAGCCTCTCCTGGCAGAGGCCTGGCCCAATGTTGTAGAACCAGCCCTTAAAAATCACCTCCTGTTCCTAGGCAGCCCCTAAGAAACACCTACAGTAAGCTGATTTCCACTGCAATTCCAAGGCAAGTCTTCATTTGCTCCATCCAGGCTGGTTCAAACCCAGACATCTTCATCCTTGGAGGAACAGTGGGTTCATAGGCGATACCTTTTGGCACTGTGCCCCTCCACAGGTGGAACTGGGAATTTTTAAGACAGCGTAAACAATGTTGACAACTGATTCTTACCTGTCTCAGAAAGTCATACATGAACACTCAGGGCAGTTACTTATAAGAGACCTGTTAAACTTTTGAGTTTGTTCTCTAATCAGTCGACTACATCATAAGAAAATTCAAATTTAAAGGAGCAAAATAACTTATTTTTCTCTTCTTACTAAAACAGCAGTGACTGTAGCACAACTGAACACTTCTCTACTGGGTTCTTCATTTTAATTTTGAGAAGCCATGTGATGGTGACAATAAAATGAAAATAACACTTGCATATTAATGTAATTATGGACAAACAGTAACACATAAGCCTTAAAGAATCAGTAATGCAGCCAAATAGGCTGAAGGAAGGCTTTACACACCAAAAGGAATGATTTAAGTGTGCAAGATGTCCTGCAGACCCAGCATAAAAGCAACAAACTAAAAGTCCCCACTAACGTACTCTAACATATTAGAAATGTCACATGAGCCTTGTTTGGTGATCTGGCATACTGGAGATACAAAATTAACCACATAAAATGATGAGATAGAGCATGTGGAAATTCTCAGCAGTTTCTGCCTTCTAGCTATAAACTTCTTACAGCTTGGTCACCTCTTCAGCTCCTTCAGACATGAACACTATTCAATATCTCAGCTTTTCCTTTTTAAAAACCTTTGCCACAAAAAGCTTCAAAGCATGACTTACAAGCCAGAAGGCAAATGAAGCTTCTCCAAACGTATTGTTAAATATGAAAACCATCAAGAGTTCCTATAAGTTCCCTTTTCCAACTAGGGGAAAGATGAGAAGAGATCATTTATTCATGATTTTTACAGGGTTTGCAATTCACTGTGCTGCCTAAAGCCACCAAAGCAGTGAAGGATATGTGTCCAGAGTCACAGGACTTTAATGGAAGTACTTGAACCTCCTCCTGCTCTTTGCTTAGAAAGATCATGTGAATGAGAGTAGAAGAAAAAAGGTTTGAGTAGCTGAGCCATTCTCCATGCTGGACTGATCCCATGGCTCTCTCAGCCCTTACGTCCATTTACATTCGGCACGAATTAGAGCAGCCACCCTGGCAGCCATAAGGCTACTTGCACCAAAGCAGAGAAACAGCTCTGGAGCAAGTAAAGTCTGATGAAAGATATAGTGTGACGAGCTTTAAAGCTTCAAGCTGCTTCCTGTGCTGTTCAACCTGGCTAGAGTTCCCTGCATCTCAATATATTTTAATATTAATTAAAGGATTTAAAACACTGTTGGAAGAGTAAATAAAAGTGATAATTAAAAATAATGGGTGGAGAGGGGGATTGTTTCACCCGTTACTGGCATATGGGACCATTTGGCCTGAAGGGAAGGTGTTCTGCCTGAGACAGCGGCTCTTCCTTAAACCAGCAGGTCTCATTGTACTAATCCAAGCGAAGCCATCATTTTTAGTGCTTTCAAGTGCCGTCTTCAGTAGCATCTGTTTGAATTAGAGAAAGAACACTATGTTTTTCCTTTCCAGCTGCATAAAAAATAATTCTTCACAAACTGTAATTGCAGTTTGTTAGCTGAAAATGTTTATGAAAAACAGCAACAGTAAAAGGCAAGAAAATTCAGGTATGGAGGAGAGAAGGAATTTGTTGATGCTTGTTTCCTGTTAGCTGTTCTGCATATGAACGTAGTTTCTCCGTGATTCACACCAAGCGTATATACATTAAGAAATGTACAATTTAATAGATTGTGTTCAACATTATTCCTTAATAAATAAACCTAAGATCTCAAAGTGTGATGAAAATTGTGTTTTCTTTATGTTGTGCTTACTAGTACCGATTAAGGGATTCAGACAGAAAAGGCTACACACTAAGCATATAATCTGGATTTCTGACATGTTTACTCCCCTTTTCTGCTTTTTCTCTTTTTAACTGTGTGGCAGAAAAGTGGAGATTTATCCTGAATTCTTTAGTCAATTTTGGCTTATTCTTCAGACTGCTTTCCTCATCACTATGTAGATAGCTACTATATTTCTTTGAATTAATCTTTAAGGTCCAAAAGGTTAAATAGATCAATGTTTTGTTATGTCTGGAATTCTCCATATGTTGATGTTTAGAAGTACTGTGAATGTTTAGGAAAAATTTTAAGAATAAATATTAATTAAATATTAATATGTAGAGCTTATTTCTGTTAAAATAACTTATTATTACTATAGCAAAAACATTATAATAGTAGTAATATAATAGTAGTAATACTACAGTAACAGAAAAGAGAAATATCATCTTGTGGTTCCACTGGCATTATGAATCAAGTGAACTTGAAAAGCCACAGAAAAATATCTTCGGCATATCAGAAGGCAACTTAATATTTATTAAATTTCACTGATTTTTTTTTTTCCTTTTTTTTTAATATCGTCCAACAGGCCCATTAAAACTCTTTGCTTTAAATTCTGGCCCAATTCAAGTTAAAGCTAATGTTATCATTGTCTTTCAAGAGGCCAAGATTTTACTTGAAAAATTATTCACAAAAGCATTCTGATCTGAATGCTAAACATGCTTACGGTTATTCTAGGCATTAACATTTTAAGATTCTTTTTCCTAGTAAAGTATTAGTAAATTACTTCCCTGACAAGTCTTTTGATGATCAGATAATGGTGATATGTCTGGTTCCAACTGATGCGGTAAGACATTGTCCATCTCCATACTAAAGGGTTGGGGTTTGTGGGTTTATTTTCCCCATTTCCCTTCCTCAGTGTGCAGCCAGGTGATAGAACATTCTCAGCTGGTGAAAGCATGTGTTTTCCTAGGTCGTCTAAAGCAGCATGGCTATTTGCATAATGGGGCTGGCCCAGTGCTTTGGAATAAGAATGAGCTATGTTTCATTTCTGAAAGCGTGCAAGGAAAGTACTAATAATGCCCTGCAGAAACACATAATGTGATTTTTATGAATCACACCTAGCAACTTATTATGAGTTTGTACCAGATGGATTTCCGATTAGGTTTCAGCTAATTTAGGAGCCTCTCTATACTAAGAGATGTCCATTTAAAGCCTGATGAAAAATAGATGGGATGATCAAGTGCCAGGTGATACCAACAACACTTGTAATTTGTTGAGTATTTCAGAAGACCCAGGAGCAAGACCTTTACAGCAAGTGGATCTCTTCTGCTCAAGGAATTTTACACTACTTTTCTGTTTTACAAGCTTCCCTGCTGGCTGCATAGGTAATCACTGATAAGTTCCTAAAGTGTTTCCCTAGAGGTGTCTGCTGTCTTCCCCACAGAAGAATAAAATATCTTCAATAACGGGACTCAGTACAGTTGCAGATAGATAGATAAGCGACATCATGTTTATTTCAAGAAATATTGATGCAGCATGATATAACCAAATAACTCATCCTTTTCAGGTTACTGGTATCCTTTCACAGCACAGGACCAAAAACCAGCTTTACAGCATTTAAAATTTACTGCATGCTCACAGCATTTCCACACAGTTTTCAAGAGCATTTACCAGTTTCTAACTGTAGTCAATTTAGCAGCTTTTTTGTCTTCTTGCCTCACACCATAAAAAATAACTTCTATTTTTAACTCCGGATAATTTCTTTTCTAGTCTGATATTTCACATGCTCTCCTATTTTAATCTTATTACTCTGATACTTTCTAAATTACTATTAAATCCCAATATGCAATTCATATACTTCTAAGTAAATTACTTGCCTTAAAAATACAAATTTCCCTTGGTGTTTCAACACAGGAGCATCTCAAATGTATAAAGATGACAAAGAACCACAGTGCCCAAATTACCAGACTACAGGTGATATGCACAGCATTAAAAGCATAGCATTTGTAGTTATATTTTATTCTGAATAGAGCAATAAAAAGTGGCTGGCATCATCAAGCCTGGGAGTTATTGTGAACATGAAGTGAGTTTTGAAACCTCGAGATAGAGGGTAACCACAATTCCATTAAAGTAGGGAATTGAGTCAAAGATGTTCCCATTACTACTGCGCTGATATAACAAAATGAAATATGGAGCTATTTCCACACATCTCTGCCATGATGAATGACAATATAAACATAGATATACCCAGAAAAACACAAAGCATTTGAGTTTTATGCCAGATAGAAGTTATGGGAAAACTCTGATTCTGTTAGATCAGAAGTTTAAAAAATAAGAAAAGACAAAATAAATATTCACCAGAATGTTTTTAATAGACTCCAAGGGATGGTAGGTTGAAGCTGAACATGTACGTTGTACTACAAAGACTCAGAATACAGGTACAGAAATCTGGGGGAAATTACTATCATTGACTTACCTGCATCACCAGTTGGTGGCATTACTTAACCATTTCACTTCCTAACTGGAATTGGTTTAACATTCTCAGTATACTAAAAAATGCCCTATTAAAACTTAGATATTACAGTTATTCAGGGGAATGATTATGCAGATTAATGTTGATTAGTTTAAGAACAGGAAAAATAGCACAAAACCTCAAGTTAATTTAATGTTAAACCCGCAAAATTGAGCTCTCTGAGAAAAACGAGCTTTTAAAGAAAGAGGCTTCTCCTCAGGCATTAGCTTGGCCATATTGCAGACAGTATCATATACAAAGATTGCATTTATGATATTAAAAAAAAAACTAATGTAATTTGAATTTAATTGGAAACATAAGGAAGAAAGCCTGCCTCATTACTATTCATTGATTCATTGATTGTAATGCCTGAATAAACCGATTTTGATCATTTGTACTAACATCACAGGACACAGAACTGTGCTCAATAATTTCTGCATCAAGTTAGCAATTTACAATTGAGTATTATAGGTATTATTCTGTATAAATCTATGTTATTGTGTCTTCTAAAAGGACCTCAAGTTCTCAAGCAATGAAGCTATATTCCAAATTATTAATGTGATCCTATTATTATTATTATTCACGCAGCACTCAGAGGCCCAGGCTGAACTCATAGCTTGACTGTGCTCAGCACAGTGCAAGCATGCTCCAAAAAACCAATCTATTTTTCAAAGAGAAGATTGGCATCAAGTGGCAGAGGAAATAGAAGCACGTGAATTGCCTGAAGGTCAGAGGCAGAACTGGAAAGAGGGAGCTCTGCTCTTGTGTCCTAGCTACAGAATTACAGTGCCATGAAGCAGAGCCTTCTTCTCTCAAGTGTTACCCTTTTTTGTTTTTCAATTTATTGACTCTTCAGTGCTTTTTTCAATGCACTGAAAGTTTATTAAAGTTAATTTTTCTCTCCCCCCAAAATTATGTTGCTGTGGTTCTGTTTTAAAGAAGAACAACAAAAATATCAAAAATCTGCAGATTATGGGCAGTCCTGGCAATCTGAAATGGCAGGTTGGACGAATGTTAATCTCGGAGGTACATTTACTAGAGGCCCAACCTCCCCTGTTAATATTGTTTGAGCTCTGTATCAATGATGGTGGAGAAGTGCAGTGTTGGAGTTTTTGCCTTTGTCAGATTTGTGGCTGCATCAGGACCTGGAAATATTTGACAAATGAGCTACACTAGTCCTCTTTGTGCCCCCAGTGTCATTGCAGTGCCTATTCACACTGTCTTTCCATGAGACATTCAAAAACTTGCATGTCATAACTCCACCTCATATATCAGCCACACTGAGCCAGTCTGTAACAGTTCCCTCAACAAGAAATAGTTCAGCCTAAATTGTATTTTTATAACAAAAAAATCATTAATAAATCATTATATACACTGCGCAAGAAAGAAAGGGAGAGAAGAATAATCACATTTGTTTCAATTATTAATATTTGTATGACATGAAAAGATTGTGCACTGCTGAAACATAACAAAGCCTGACAAAAGGCAGCCTAGTGCACAGGCAGCAGGTTTCCAGTACGGAAAGTACATCCAGGTCTCCCTGTTGGCTACAGGCACAAGTTATGGCAGCTCTTGCTGGTGTATCTATACGACAGCTACCACTGTGTGTGGTACAGGTACGTCTACGTGGCTCCCCCTGGAGCCGCATGTTTGGGGACACATGAGAACTCTCAAAATCAGCAACTCTACACACATGCTGGGCGGCAGGAGGGCAGAAAGTCAGCTTTTATTGTAATCCAGCCTACACTAAATGACAAGCCAAATGTTTTGTTTTGTTTTGTTTTGTTTTCCGTAAAGACATCTGCAGTTCTGCACATTTGGGTGGTTTTTTGTCTGGTTGGTTTGGTTTGTTTTTTTCTAATTTTATTTGGTTTATTCCTGTGGAAAACAATGACCAGATTATTTTGCCGAAAAAAAGGCAATTGCTGAAGCTTGTTACACTGGAACAAAGGTGAACAAAATAAGCCTAAAATTGTCTGTATTGTGGTGCTTCTAAGGGGCAGCATGTAAGAGGCTATCATAATGGGCTGAAATAATTATTTTAATGAAGATTTAAATTAATAATCACAAATGAATACAGAATGAACTTTTTCTATTTCAGACTATTAAATATCTGACCACAGCAGAGTAAAACTAGGCAATATGTCACACTGAATTATTTTGTTATTATTATATCATAAGAAAAGAGAACGTAGATAAATATATTATTACCTAAAATACACTAAATGAATATTTAAGGCATATGTAAATTAACTTTAAAGGCCTAGAGGCTAGTAAGTAAAAGAATTTGCAGTAATTGTGTATTTTGTCAAAACTAGACAGCATAAAACACTATGAAGAATTCAAGGTAAATCAATCATGTGGTTCAGAATTAAGGAGACTTGGGGTGTGGCATTTCATGTAGTATATTGGATATGTATATCTATACTCACACATATCTCTGTGTGTGTGTGTTTGTGTGTAGGTACGCTTTATAGATGAGTGAAATAGGTTTCTTCTTAGCAAACAACCCATGTGTGCAAAGAGTGGTCAATTCAGACATAAGAAGTTTCATTTATCTATAGTAAGTACACAAAAAATTGGTAATTTCTTCCATTTCTAGCATAGTGAAATTTTGAGCCTGGAACTTCCATGGTAACTAAATACAGATAGAAAACGAATGTTCAGTTTTGGGATAAAGTCGAGGCTGTTGAATTCAGTGGGCCCAAGACTTCATAATTTGTTTTCAGGTCTACCTCAGGCTGGTATTTTATAGTAGTTAATGTCTGAGATGATTGAACTGAAAAGCAATTTTACTTTAACACGTAATTCATGTGGGATTTTATACACATCCATTTTTAACAAACAGAAACCAATAACTTAGTATCTTATTATTTTGTAAAGTGTAGCATGTGTTAGGAGAGGAACTAAACAGATTTTCAAGACTTCAGACGGGAAAAAATATGACTATTAGCAAGGGATTTCAGAACTTTCCCATTACTTTCCATTATAATCCAGTTAAACTTAGTGCAAATAAGTGAAATGACCTTTATGGTAACTGACTATGAACAGTATATGTTTCTTAACTCTTTAGAGTATTGGCAGTATTTACTTTGATTTTCTTTCTAGTTAAGTGTAAGAAACTTATATTTTCCCTCTCTCTGTTTCTGCTTCCACCTTCCCTGTGACATAGTGAATATAATGAAAACTGAGTTCATGTAGTCCCATACTTTCCTCATCTGTGGAGAGCAAATGTGTATTGATCAGTGACAGCAGCTGCAGAGGCAATGGACTGCATCTCCAGGAACTGTAAATCAGGTGTACATCAATTTAAGTCAATAAAACTATGATAATTTATACCAGCTGAAAAGCATTACAGAATAAACACTAGTTACACTGTGCTCAAAATCTAATTCATGTCAAAATCTGGCTTGTGAATTAACTTAATGGTTTTCTTTGATATCGTGGTGTTTTGTTTATCCAAAATTACCAGGCAGGCTACAAGATAACCTCAGAATGTAATGATTTAAGAGTACTTATATACACGATTTTTTTCTAATTTATATATATTTTATAGTGAAAATGTGATTTTCTGGCATTTAGTATATTTAAAATGTTCTCTAGAGTACAAAGTCTAATTTTGCTGATGTGACAAAGGAAAAAGGAATATGGAAATAATGTTAAGGGGAGGTTTGAGGATATAATGCCCCTAGTCTACCTGAAAATTATGTTGACATCATGCTGCCCATTAATGAAAATAAGACAAAGCTACATTGATTTGTATTGAAATGCTACCTCTAAAATTGATTGTTAATGTAGTATTAAAGAAAATGTGGATTTTCCTCTTCCTTTTCTAGTTTTAGAGACTGAAGTCTCTTCCAGGTAACCACAACTACTTTAACAATGGTGGTCTTTATTCTGTATCACTATAAATCAATAACACCTTTCATAATGAACAATGCCTTTCAGATAAGTTGTTCATTAAAAAACTGATGAAAGTATATGTTACTGAGAAAGCAAGAACATAATAAAATACTTGCCAGATGTAAAACCCTACAAATTTTCTTCTAGGCAAGTATATAAAGGATTGTCAGAATGTCAGAATTCTTAGCTGTAGGCAAAACAAGTAGCTCATTGTGTTTTAACAGCAGTGGTATATACTGCCTAGACAATCAATTATAATTGACGTTTTGTTAGGAGTATCCATAGCGTAGAGGATGAGCACTTCCCATCGTCAGTTGCTAATCAATTCCTTCTGTAAATCTAACTCAGAGATCGTATTTCTGTTCTAACTTCCTTTTACATGCGAACAGCTAACTATAATTAGAATGAAGCAGCAATCCTAATTATTGCCTCACATTATTAATGCAGTGGAGTTACTTGGTTCGCTTTCATATCAGTGGCCGAGCTCTGAATGGTGTGATGAAAGCATAGACTTTTACAAGTACATAAAAACTTTCAGAATTTGACTGTGTAACAACACAATGCAGTTTCCACAAAGTGACAAAAAATCAAGTTTTTTCAGCTATGTTTCAGATCATTAGCGTCAGTTTGAACAAGCCACACAGAGAAAAGTATTCAAACCTAAACATCAATGAAGAAATGCTGGCCACTGCTGTAACTTTCTGTTAGGTACTTTGGTGCTTGCATTTAGACATTCAATTTTGAAAATGTTGTCTTTAACCTCCAGCTATTGTAAATTCACATTTCAGCTGAGTTTGGCTCCACAGAAGTGAACAGCAATGTTTCTGTTGACATAAGGACATAAAGAGCAGTGCATTTGTAGGATAGAGTTCATAATAGTTTTTTATTTTTTGCTTCAAATTCTTCCAATCAATAATAATACTAGAGTAGGAAGAGTAACATTGTTCCTGCCCTTCAAAACAAGATATCAACTGACAGAGAAATCCAAGAGAAGCATAACAGATCTATTAATAATAAAACTTTGGCACTTTGAACCTTGATTGTGGTCTTAATGAACTTAATTGAGCTCTGCCTTAAAATAGTGACAAGTTTTGTCCACATTATTTTGATGAGTTCTCTAATGGAACACAGCCCCAGCACGTTACACCATCTCTGCTAGCTGGCTTCTTCCAGCTTGCAGAAACTTGTTTTATCTATGTGTTCACCACAGAACAGCCCCTTCTCCCTGGCTGGTGTTGATCTCCATTATGCTTACTCAAGTTTCATTTTGTTTCTTTCTTTTTCTCCTATAAGATCAGCTTTCCTTCTTTTATTATTCCCATAATGTTCAAGACCAGGCTGGATGGGGCTTTGAGCAACCTGGTCTAGTGGAAGGTGTTCTTGCTCATGGCACGGGGGGTTGGAACTATATGATCTTTAATGTCTCTTCCAACTCTAACTATTCTATGATTCTATGAAATAAAACACTTCAACTCCAGAAAAGAAAAATTTCAGCATGAAAACAAAAATTAAATTATTTGTCGATACAGAAATATTCAAATAAAATATTTTGACTGACAAAATTATATTTTTCAAGAAAAAAAAGGTCAGTATTTTTAGGCTTTTCTGTACAGAAAGATCACATATACTACACCATTACTTTCTCAAGTCACAGAATAGCGCTTTGCATTAAGCACTTATTAAGTTTAAAGACTGCAAATCCTTTTCAATGATTGGTTTTCCATAATAACCAGCCAACAAAATAGAGTTTAAAAAGAAAAAAAAACCAAATTATTCTTTTCTAAAAGTCACAATTTCTGTCATCAAAAGCCAGGAATAATTCTGTCCCACAGGTGGCTGCTGTAGCATGGCTGGAAAGTTGACGTATTTTAGCGAACAATGCAAAAGAAAGGAACTCTTTCTCAGAGCAATTTGTTAGCTGCCCTTCCCTTTCATGAAAAGACAGACCTAACCTGGAAAGCTGCACAACTGCAAAACCTCTGGGCCATGGGGAGTCTCTTGATATGAGATAGAGCCTGAACCATTTGCCCAAGAAGAAGGTGTTCCCGTCATTTAAAACTGACAACAAATGAAAAAGAGGAAGGTGGTAACAACATCCACTCTTCCTAGTAATAAGTAAGTCTAATACAGTAGAGGTAAATAAACTCCACATGCCTATCTCTGACTCTTTTATTTGATCTTTTGAACAGATTGTGGTGAACCCGTTGTAATAGCCAAATTCCAAAGACGGAGAAGCCATAGGTCACAGTGGTGAAATCTTGGAGGAAAGGTTGCAATTTCTTGCATTGCCTACCAGATGTTTTCACTTGAAACAATTGAAAGCTTCATTTGAAATTAAGCTTATTTACAAACATTGTTATGTTCAATTAAAAGAGAGCTGTTAAAGACATGGAAAACCCTTTCCCAGCTTTCACAAATCCAGCATACTTATTTCCAACTCTTCTCAAGATAAAACATCAGCCAGCTCACTCATACATATGATCTATTTAAAATGAGGCTCCATGATGTGCATTTGACTGTTGAAACATAAAGCTGTGTGTCATCAGCACACTAAAATCCTTTCAACCCACAAGCAGTAACATTCCTAGTTGCTTTATATAACTCCCTGAATAAGAGGTCTGATGGATTAGATTCTCAGCGTGCATCAACAGCACGCCTGTCAGGACAGAAAGTTGTTTGATATTGCTTTCTCTGTCTTCCAGAAAACAGTAAACCTTGATTTGAGATAGAAGTTTGTGTAGCATGAGAGTAATTGGGGGTAGTAAGTAAAGATTGCTGCATGATTAAAATGGGGAGTAAAACAGTTGTTCTCTGAATAGCACAATTAAGGAAACTTGATTTTTTTTTAAATGAATGTTGTACAGCATGCTCCTATTTGCAATATCACAAGATATGGAAGAGCTAAGACCCTATGATACAGAAGTTATATATGTTTCCCAGATTGATCAAAGCATTCTCCCGTGACGTGCTTTGTCTCTTTCTAAGCTATGTGTTTACCAGCTGCTTGGTACATGGTCAGCAAGCCTCGCAGAGATAGATGTTGTGTCTTCTGTCAATGAGGACACTAATTTCTTCTTTTCAGAACTAATTTTTACTAAACTTTTAATTTGCTTGACACCTCTGTTAAATTACGTTGTGATTTAACCCTAAATTCAAAGGATCCTGGAAGGAGATTGGCAGAGGAAAAGATAGACTGCAATTCAGACAAAAAATATCATCTTAAAAAAAGTTAATTAAACATTACTAGCAAGTTTACTATTTAGATATAGTCATCATCCTTTTCCTTTATACACATACATCCAGAAATATTGTTTTATAGGTGCTTCTATTTGCGTACAATCCATTAGGTTTAGTATGTCAAATGAGGATTTTTCATAGATTTAAAATTAACATGTGTGACTTCAAGCCAATAAATAATCAACTTAACATTAACCTAAAATACAAAGAGGAGACAGCTATTATTTTCATCATGCCTGACAGGCTGAAAGCTGAGTTAGTAGGCTGCCATGCTTCGTATGTGGGAGAGGCAGTAATAGGGTCACGTATGTCCTGTCAAGTAAGTTTTCTTGCAGTTGCAATTGATATTGCAAGCAATCTCAGTACATGAAAGCAACTGTCATCCCCCTGATACCCCCTTCAGTATTGCTGAAGTGAATAGAAAGACTCCTACTGACTCCAAAACTCCCAGAGTTTTGGCATATTTTCAAAGTTCTTGTTTTTCATCAAGTAATAAAGTCGTAGGATCAAGCTAGCTCTTACCTCTACTCAGGAGTTATTTCCAAGTCCTGCTCCCTCAGTGGGTTTCGTGCTCACATCTCACCTGGTGTGGGAATGAGATCTCAGTGGAAACCCTCCTCCTCCATACTTCCTTTGGAAGGAAATGCAAATGCAGAGGCTGGGAGGATACTGTGGTGTGCTCTAGTAAGTCTGGAAGACCAGAAGATAAGGACTAGCAAATACACTGCAGAAAGCAGAGAAGTGCTGCCAGCGGCTGCAGACACAGCCTGGGCATGCACTTACACTTTGTTTACTCTTTGAAGCACAGGCTTGGCTGTTGCACTGGGAAAGACTCCGAACGGTCCACTCATTAAAAATACCATTACATTACCTGCTTATTGTTTTTCCAAGCAATATACATATGCAGCTAATACATTGGAGCATCTAATTCTTATTCACCACACCACAGCTGACTCATTTAAACGTATATCCAATCATCTTCTACACCTACTGTTTTATTTCTAAAACCAAAATACCTGATGCACAATCTGCACATTCAGACCTAATAAACGATCATGTTTTTCCCAGCTAATAAAACAGTGCTACAGTGTCCACAGGTTTACCATACAAAAATGAAGAATCTTTGATTCTAATATTGACCTAGTCTCAGTTCATTCACTAGGTAAATTTCTCAGGCCTAATTTTTCCCTGCTTGCATTTCTGTAGAGCTAAACGCCTTAATTTAGTCAACACAACGCCATGGATTTTGAGGGGAGGAGGATTACACTGAAGAAAAGAAACTATTCAAGCTCAGATGGGAAAACACTTTAAAAGGCCACCAACTTTGTATTCCTTTAGAGAAATATGTTTTGTAAATAATCACAAAACATAAGACTATAAAACGAGGCATTACAAGTATGAATACATGAGACTGAAAACCTTTAGTAGGAATTCTTTGAGTACTACAAACATTTTACATTAGCTGCCCAATGATTTTTTTCCATCCTGACAAACTTGCTTTAATAGACTGCACAGTTCCCACCTCATTTACTTTTCCACTCAACTGAAGTGAAGAAGAAAAATAATTCGAAGGCCAGCAAACTTTGAAAATATGCTTTATTGAATTTATTGCTGTTTTAAATAGAAAGAAATTAAAGAAGCAGTATGTGTCCTGGCTTGATTTCTATTCACCATTACAACATGCATATGGGTAAAAGCAGAACTTTTCCTGTCAGAAGTGTTATCACGAGGACACTAGATTGCCTCTTTTTCAGTCCTCATGGAAATAAATCATCAGAACCAGGTACCTCTACTTTACTGCTCAGTGTGTCCTGAGAAGCAGATGCAGTAAATTCTACTTCTGTGACCTTTTCAGTATTCTGTGTTTTGACTGAGTGTCCATTCTAGTCACAGGTTGCCGAGGTTACAAACAGAAGAGGATAGGAATGGCAAGCGAATCAAATTACAGAATACTAAAAAGGTCAGAGTAGTACCATTTATATTACCCTTCACAGAACAGATGAGGCAGAAAAAGTTATACCTCTGTCTCATGACAAAAATTGTAATGATTCAGTAAACAGCACCAGTGACAAATTCACATTTGTGCCAAATAGCTGCCCTATAAAGAAATAGCTATAATATCCAGTGTTCACATCTGGGACTGTGATCCTGCTATACTTAAAAACGAAGTTTCTTGGAAGTTCTGTTGTTTTGCAATAGCTTCATTAATTTCAGAAATAAATTTGAATGAAATCCTTCCAAAACAAACTACAGAATTACGTTCAACTAAAACCAGTAAATTGGTGTATCTATATCCATGAATTTTTCCAACTGTGTTTTATATGTATTGCAGTAGTATGAACAATTTTTCATAAAAGATTGCTCTTTTTTTGGTGGAAATGCTCAGATGACCAACAATCCTCCTTAGAGTTTCAAAAAAATCACTGAAAACCCTAGATTTTTCTAGTATACTGTTGGATTAATGTCTATCACTACATGTAATTAGGATTTAGTATCCAGTTGGTGAGTCCTTAATCCTACTTGCAGTCCTCTACATCAACCCAATTTTTGGAACCCCTTTCCAAAGTATTTATATAGTCCATTATTATTTCTAAAGTATTTTCAAAATTTTCTAATAGATGCAGTGATGTGGGAGGGTTCTTACATTTGCTGTGTGATATATTTATCCATCAATCCTTTTTGTTCTGTTTTTTTTTTATGTAGGAGCAAAACTTGATGTTCAAATCTTTTTGGCTTTCAGGAAGATTTTTCTTTTTATCAAAAGAACAACCATGTAGTCTAAGTAGAGTAGCTGCTCACGCCAAATTCTTTGTAGTCTAATAAAATGGTGATCAGACAGCTGTGGAACTGAAGCCTGTTATGACTGGCAACAAACCAGTTCTCAGCAGCACAGATCTAGCAATCATGGTGGAAGCAGATTTTTTTCACTGAGAGCATATAGTTCACAGCAATGCAGAACATCCATTTGGTATTTGGTACATTTTTTTCCCTACCACACAAAGATCTTCTAGGTCAAGCTACATAATTCTTCGGAACGGCTAGATACAGATCTCTGACCCATCATCTTATTTCCCACATCTACATTGCTTGTTAGCTTTTGACACTACATCTGGAACAACGGTTTCCTAACCGGAGGCAAAAGAACTTATTTAGGCCAGTTTTCTCCTGGTTTTTATTTAATATATTTCCTGTTTACCATCTAGTCTCTTGGAAGCAGCTTTTAAGTTAGGTATGGGGGGAAAAAAAAGCATGCCCTCACTGTGGTATGTTTTTTGAGCATCAGTGGTAAAGGTTTAACAGATTTAACACCCAAGTGATCTTATTTATAAGATTACACTTCAAACTACAGTAGTGGTTAATATCCAAATAGTGTTACTGAAAAAGAAACGTCTCCGTAAACTGTTCTTAAACAGTCTCAGGAATTTATTCATCCACTTATACCTACTCAGTGTAATTCTACATCCATCTAAACAATCAACAAGGTTAACTTAAAAAGCAGTTCTCTATATTAAGCAGATCACTGCTTGACATAGTAAATATACATATGTCAACAGAAAAAAAGAGTCCTTTTGGTTTTGGTTATTATTATTTAACATTTATATCCACCACTGCTTTTCAACCAGTGAGTCTCAGGGGTTTTAGAAAAAAGCAATCAGGAGGATGCCAAGAGGTTGAGAACATTATTATAATCTACAACAAAGAAAAATTTCACACCACAACTCCCCACGTAGTCTCATCCTTCAAGGTCAAATATTCTCTGCCATAAATAAATCATAAAGGCTTCTTACCAATTCTGGGTTTGTCCATAGTTTTATTTTAGAAGTAAGCATGTCAGAAATTTTACTTCTTTCTTTTTCATTTTGAATTGAAAAGATATCACTTTACTTAAGCATCAGCTTATCTACAGCTCTACAGTCACCAGGTTGCTCGGGGCACACCCACAGGGTGAGATGGTCCTGGAAGAAGTTTCAGTCTTCTGAAAGTTAAACCTTTATGAACACCTTGTCCACTCTTTCTCAGCAATGTCCACCAATGTTTTGTCTATCTACATCAACACAGTTTACTTTTCCCTTTTTTCACCCTTCTTGTGCAGTCTCCAGTTATGGTTAGAACACCTCATATGTAGTAAAGAAATTTCATCTTTTCCTTCAGACCAGATAACCACCTCTTTCCTCATGCTTTGGTTCATATTACTTCTAATAAATAAATACTAGCAATTCCTTTCCCAACATGTGTTTTTCACTTGGTTTTCTAATCACTGTGAACACATACTTTTCAGTCTGTATTACTTTACAACTGTATATAGGCAAAATTCCTTTACGATGAGAAATGAAAAAGAATTTTCCTGTACAAGATCTTCCATGCTGTGTGATTCATAAGCTTGTCCCATAGCAACTGACATCAAGATTAATCACAGCCAAATGAATCACAGCTACATGTACCAAATCTTCTTTCGATCTTATTCTGAATTTTCAAAAATATAGGCAAAGTAATGTACATATATTGGTATATTCATAACATACAAATACAAATATCCAGAGTGAATAACTGGATAGTTGCATGTGCAGTACATGAAGTACCACATGAAACTGCATAAATAGGCAGTTTGCTTGCACCTCAGTTTGGAAATCTAGTCACATACCTTGAAAAATACTGATGACATATCACAATGTTTTTTGTTTCTGAAGATGCTAAAGATCAATTTAACCGGCATTAGTTGGTTTAAAGATGATTAGAGAAAAAAGAGCTTTTTAAAAAAATAAAAACTGCTTCAGACTCTTTACCCCTGTGTATGTACGTGGGTGTATTTGACATCTGTGGACTAAATACAGATCCCAAAGAGCAATTTATAGGATGGCAATTCCACTCTCCCACTGCCCAGGAGATGCATCACTTCTGGAAACACATAATCACCTGTAAATCTGAAGTTCATAACCCGCATAAATAAAAACTAAAAAAAAAGTTAATTATACCAATTTTGCTCTGCACCCTCATGACCCAGTTACCTTTTCACCCTTATTTTGTTTTTTACCGTCATCAGTGACAATTACATTTTCTGCAGTAAATCTGCTTGGCTATCTCTTTCTTACAGGGTGTGTGGGATATGGATCTAACCAGAGCTGGCAATATGTAAATATTCCCTCTCACTTTTTGAAGTGTCAAGAGCAGGTGGTACTGCTGTCTGTGTTTTATTCAGAAATTTCCTGGTTTCTGAATAAAAGTTTACATCATTTGCAAATCCTTCCAATTTGGCAATATAGCTACAGCACTATCTAGCATGATAGGGCTGCCAAAGTAAACCGGTACCAGCCTGCAACAGTAGGAGCGGGCCTTCAACGCCAGTCAAGTCCCCAAAATAGTCTTAGGGATTAGCACAGGGACCTGTGCAAAGGTATTTCTTAGAAGCTGTGTTTTGCATAGCTAGCGTCTCACGTTGACTTTAATGGCAGGTACTGGGGATGTCGAAGGCAGAAGGAGTCTGTCCCAGTACAGGCTCACTGGTAATCTGACATCCTCATCCCCATTAACCCATCCATGTGCAGAGTTCATCTGCTGTGACTGGGCAGGGAAATGCCGGTTCACTTGTCTGCCTGCCAGGGCAGATAAAGGCGTACGTAGCACATCCAACACAGCCCCACACAGCATAGCTTGATGTGGAAGAGTATGACCCTAGTGGGAGACTTCTCCTTTCTACAATATTTATGTGCCTCTGCCAGACGTGTGCTTAAAGCTGCCACCTGATATGGGTAAGACAGGTGGCAAAGTGGTCACTGCTCCATATCATCTGTTTTGCAGCCAACCTCATCTGTTGTTTTTGTTCACCTGCCTTCTTATGCACTCCTACCTGTCTGTGTGCTTTACTCGTTGCTTGTCTTGTCCTTTGGGCCCAGATTCGGACAGGCATCTGTGCATGAGCTTAAGGAAGATGCTGTTCAGGAAAAAAAGCTTAACAGGGCACTCAAGCAATGTGGACGAATTGAGCAACCTTTCTTGAAACGGGATTTTAGCTTGTGGGGACTCTCTCAGTCAGGCTGGGATTTCTCTGAGGAGATCAGGACCCTTTTCCAACAAAGTCAGTAAAAACTGGACACTCAATTTTCTTGGCCTCCTTTAAAAAGTGCCTTCAGTAAAAACTGTGCACGGCATCCCGTGCAGCAGAAGCCCAATCTCAACATCGAGGTCAGCCAAGGCCAACACTGGGGGGTTAAAAAAAACCCAAACAATGTTTGAAACCACGTATAAGTTCAGAGTGGAAATGCAGAAACAAGTCATCTAAGTGTTGACTGTACCTGACTTTTCAAATGCCACAGTCCGGCAGTTTTAACATTCATAAGACAAAGCTAATCTGGGGAGATGATATTTTCTCTTGATTATCATGCAATCCTCTTAAACTCAAATCCCCTTTCAGGTAAAATGTCACTGGAAGTAATTTCATTATAGCAAGAATTATAACTTCCACTGAAAGTTTCTGATTTTAGACAAAATCATTTTAATAAAACTAATGTTGAGGTCAGAGCAAGTAAATACCCTTGCTGGCATGAAAGCAAGGGGAAATAGATGAACACAGTCCAAAAACACTGATTTGACAATTAGACTATGCAAGAAAACTAAGGTCAGAAATCAACACCTGGCTCTTCTGGTCAACATCTCGTGTACACTTGAAACCCCCACTGAGTTCAGCTGGAATTAGGATGTTGCAGATTTCTCTGGATGCACCGCCCCACGCCAAGCGCCTGCACCTCTGGGTTATGTTTCTATATCCCAATTCCCTTTTCCAGCAGGTAGGAAGGCTAGTATACACCCTGATATAAATGCCATCTCCAGGCGTACATCCATGATTTTACATGGCCAGCCTCCCAAATTGTTACCAGTAGAGGAGACATTTTAAAGTGAATGACATTGTGGCCTTACGTTCCTCCCAGTGGTGATGTGTCTTGACTAATGTTCAGTCTTTGCAAACAAATACCAGTCTTCTAGCTCTGGAGAAGCAGAGAGATAGAGATTTGGGGATTACAGGTTGGGGACTTGAAGCTGCCAATGAAATCATGCAAAACTCCTGCAGAGATGCAAAGCAATGCAATGTGCTCAGTATTCAGAAAACAGAGCGTGCCCTTCTCCATTTACTCAATATCAAAGCAGGTAGGCCATTCTTGCCCCATATTAGGGTACTTCTCCCACCCTCCCTCCAGTAATCCCTGGAGAGACGTAAAACTGACTGCTATTAAAGAAAGCATATGGAAAGCCAGAGTTTTAGTTTGCCAGAGGAGTACAAACTGGTATTTTATTTAGTTGAAGGTTTTAGTCAAGGTGGGTTTTTAAGATGACATTGTTTGTGTGGCAGGAATGCCTGAGATTTAGGGACTTTGACGTCCATGCTGCCCTGTTATGCTATCCTTGTATTTAAGACTCTTGTTAAAATCCAGTGAAGCTAGAAATTGAGAGAAATAAAAGAAAATGACAACATACTGTACAATTCCTTACTGATTTCAGAGGCCATTTGAAGTTATGTTGTGCAGTTTATATGTATATTTAAAAGCCCCACAGTCATTTCTTAAAATAAAATATGCAGTAAAAGAAAAGGAAGAGAAGATACGGCTTTTCAAGACTTCTAGTTTATACATTCACATAAGTTTATTTTTTGAAGGAAAACATAACAAGTTATTATCCTGACATTGTATTATTCTCAGATTCATCTGAATTTCTGTGAATGAAAATTATTGGTGCTCCTAATGTTTTGTCTTTGTTGTTTTCCCTTTACTCTTGACGTTCAGTATTTAATTCCCTCAGCATTCTCTCCATTCTTGCTTGTGACCATTGCCTATCTCTAACAGGATAAATTACAGCCTCTCCTCACTACTGGGAAGAACAGTGCATCCCTGTGCAGTTGCAATGTCAGACTATGGTCTTTCTGGCCCATTTCAAGCCTTCTTGTACATATTCTTCTTTTTACCTCACTAGGAAGACTCCTCTCCTACACCAATGTTAACCACCCAGGCAAGCTTTCTGGGAAGAGTGGGAGGTAAAGAGCCATTCCCTCATTCCTGGGCACTCATTAGTAAATCTTTGGAAATAGCAGCTGAGCAAGACCAGTCTGCCTCTATATAGCAGTTTTCCCACGTATAAGGAAGCACGAAAGAAAACCTCTCTAGCTTCTACTTTCTCTTTGTTGTATCCCAGCCTTTGCTTTTTCTCTTTTATTTTTGTGCTTGTTTTTGCACACTTTCCCTTTCTAAAAATTTCTGTTCTTCCCTCTTTTTTCTTCATTTCACTCGTCATATCTTAATTCCTGATTCCCCACTTCTTTCCTGCCACTTTTCTTACTCTTTTTGTTTTTTCTACCTATCAGTTTTTCTTCCTAATCTTTTTTATTTCATTTCAAAGATCCTTTTAAAGCATTATTTTTCCATTTTGATGAGAAGCTCTTTTCACAGTGTTAAGTGGTCCTGTAAAATTGTGCTGTGAATTTTCATGGTATCTATGCCATGAGTTCCAGTTTAAATTTGCTCCTCCTACAACTTAAAAAAATACTTTATTTTTGCATTTGTTAACTTTTAATTAATTATTTCCTAAGTGTAATGCCAATAGAAATACTGTCGTAAACAATTCTGACTTCCTAACGAAGATGGACGAATAAATTTAAAAAAAAATCCCATCAGATTTTATCTGCTGCTATTTTTTTTTTTTTTTCACAAGGATAAAACTCTCACCCGTTTGATTCTTAATAAGGCATTAGGATGTTAGCCTGACTGAGACCTTGATCTCTGCACAGCTGTATCTAAATTAGAGAAAGCATTTTGCAAGATGTAGTTTTTTTTTCAAAAACCCCAGGACCCAGTAATTTGTTTGCAGTTATAGAAACATAAATAATGATTTCATAAACATTGAGTGACCTTCTCTTTTACTGTGTCATATCAGACTCTGTAAGCAAGTGCTTTAGTCCTTTAAGATTCAGTAGCAAAATATCACCCTGAAATTGGTATTCCAAAATGCTTGCAGATAGGTTCTGATCTGTGGGAAATTCATGACTAGCACACTGTTATTTTTCATCCAATTCCAATATACTATAGATAGCTTTTACAAAGTAAACCATAACACACGTAAAAGGAGATAGGGCTGCAGTAATGATTAAAAAAATGACTGGAGCATGGACAGTGTGGAAACTTTCCATCCTTCTTGAATGTCAACAGCGTGCTGAAGTTATGTTCAGTACCACAACAATATTACAGCAGTCTACAAAATGTATTACCTTTACCTAACAATGTAAAATGTCATGGTGCATGAGAGATCAGAAAAAGTTGCAGACTGTTCAGGTAAAGCCTGGAATCGTTGCGAAGATAAATCTGGGCAGATTTGTAAATAGGAAAAAAAAAGAGCCAGTTCCACTCCTTCTCCTTAAAAATAACATGGGTTCATTTGCAGGAAAAGATCAACTACAGTACAGGTAGTCCCTGATTCTACAGAATCTGATTAAAAAAGAAGAAAAACTGAGAAAATCCCTTTGCCTGCAACTGCAGTGAGAGTAGTTCATGGGTACTGAACGTTCCTTCTCTTTTGTGTCGATTTAATTGGGTGTTTCCTTCATGAAATCCAAGTTATATGGTTACAGGTCTGATGCAGCTTCCCAGAGGGAGCTCTCCTGGGAACACACTGCCACCCAGGCGTCGGGCTGCAGGGTGTGCGTTGCACTTACGCCAGTGTTGGATGTCAGCGGTGAGCATGCCTGTGGGAGGTGTGCTCCTCTGCTTAGTGATGGAGCTCAGGGAGGAGGTGAGCAGGTTGAGGGCTATCAGGGAATGCAAGAGCAAGACAGACGCTTGGAATCGTACCCTGCCTCCCATGAGAGAAACCCAGCAGGCAGACAGAGCCCCTGCTACAGAGAACTCCCTGTCCTCCCTCTGACAGACTGAATATGGTGACTTGGAGGGCAGGGGGCGTGGCAAGATGTTCCTGCCCAACGCAACAGGCACCTCAGGTGTGTCTGCCCAGTGACTACCCCACCTTCCCAGGTGCCATTGCAGAACATGTACAGTGCTCTGCAAGGGGAACTGGACAACAGTGAGGATGATAGTCCTTCCAGCTTGGAGGTGTCGTCAAGGTCTAGTCAGACCACCCCCCAAATTGAAAGCACCTCAGTTAAAAAATAAAAGATGGGTCATTTTCATAAGCGACTCGCTTCTGAAGGGAACGGAAGGTCTGATACGTAGTCCGGACCCACTACATAGGGAAGTCTGCTGCCTCCTTGGGGCCCGGGTTAATGATGTAAAGAAGAAACTCCTTTCCCTAGTATGACCCTCACATTATTATCCCCTTGTGATCTTTCAGGTAGGCAGAGATGAAGTAGTGAGGAGAAGTCCAAGGGCATTGAAGAGAGATTTCAGGGACGACTTTGGATGACTGGTCAAGAGATCGAGACAGCAAGTCATGTTCTCCCCTATCCCTCCAGTTGTGGAGAATGATGAGGGGGTAAACGGGAAGAGCCAGCAGATCAATGTCTGGCTCCAGGACTGGTGCTACCGGCAGGACTTTGGGTTCTTTGACCATGGCTTGATTTACAGGACACCAGGCCTGCTGGTAACAGATGTGAAAAGCCTATCTCATGGGGGGAAAAGAGTTCTAGGGCAAGAGTTAGCAGAGCTCATTGAGAGAGCTTTAAACTAGATTCGAAGGGGGACAGGGATGCAACTGGGCTCGCTGGAAAGGCGCCCGGGTGCAGTAGCCCAGCACTTGTGGGGCAGCGTGCCAGTATTTTTAAGAACCAGAAGGCCTACCACCCCTCAAGGGCAAAAACTACCCACACGGCTGCCTCTCTGAAACGCTTATACACCAATGTATGCAGCATGGGGAACAATCAGGAAGAATTAGAGATCTGTATGCGGTCGCAGGGCCATGATCTCATTGCAATTACTGAGACATGGTGGGATAGCTCACATGACTGGAACACTGTCATGGATGGCTATGTTCCCTTTAGGAAAGACAGGCCAGGAAGGTGAGGTGGTGGAGTTGCTCTTTATGTGAGAGCAACTGGAATGTATCGAGCTCTCCCTGACGGCAGATGAAGAGAGAGTTGAGAGCTTGTGGGTGAGGATTAAGGGGCAGGCTAACATGATAGACATGACATGGAGGTTTATTACAGGCCACCTGATCAGGATGTGGAAGTTGATGAGGCCTTCTGCAGGCGGCTGAGAGTTGCCTCACAATCACAGGCCTTGGTTCTCATGGGGGACTTCAATCACCCTGATATCTGCTGGGAAGGCTACACAGGTAGGCATGTACAGTCCAGGAGGTTCCTCCAGTGTCTTGATGATAACTTTTTGACTCAGG
>VYXH01010608.1:0-33516 GCA_013397275.1 Burhinus bistriatus
TGGTGGTTAAGGACATGGAAAAGGGCAAAGTACTCAATGCCTTCTTCATCTTGGTCTTTACTGGTAAGACCAGCCTTCAGGAGTCCAAGGCCCCTGAGAGCAGAGGGAAAGTCTGGAGCAAGGAAGACTTGCTGTCACTAGAGAAGACTAAGGTTAGGGAACATCTAAACAAACTGGACATAAACAAGTCCATGGGGCCAGATAGGAGGCAGCCATGAGTGCTAAGGGAGCTGGCTATGTCACTTGCAAAACCCACTCAACTATCTTTAAAAAGTTGTGTTGACTGGAGGAGGTTCCTCAGGTCTAGAAGAAAATTCTATCTTCAAGAAAAGCAAGAATGAAGATCCAGGGAATTACAAGCGGGTCATCGTGAACTTGATTCCTGCAAAGGTGATGAGGCAACTAATACTGGATACTATTTTAAGATACATGAAGGACAAAGGAGTGCTTGGGAATAGCCTGCACATATTTATGAAGAAGTCATGTTTAACCCACCTGATAACTTTCTGCAATGAAATGACTGACTTAGTGGATGGGCATAGGGTAGTGATTGTTGTTTATCTCAACTTATTAAGGGTTTTGACACTATTTCCCATAACATCCTCATTGATAAACTGATGATTTACAGTAAGGTGGATTGAAAAGATAGTGGGTTCATAACTGTTCAACATCACTATTAACAACCTGGATGATGAGACAGAGTGCATGCTCAGCAAGTTTGTTGATGATGATACAAAATTAGGAGGAGCAGTTTATACACCAGACAGTTAAGACTACATTCAGAGGGATCTTGACAAGCTGGAGAAATGGGAGGAGAGGAAGCTAACAAATTTTGACAAGGAGAAATGCAAAATTCTTCATCTGGGGAGGAATAATGGGCTGGAAATCAGATTGGTAGAAAAGGACCTGAGGGTCCNTGGAGTAAAGAAGCCAGTGGCAGATTATTCTCAGTGATATTCAGTGAAAGAACAAGAAGCAACAGGCACAAACGGAAATACAGAAAATTTTTTTAAACATAAGGAAAAAAAAAAAATCACTGTGAGGGTGGTCAAATACTGGAACAAATTAGCCAGAGATGTTGCACAGTCTCTGTCCTTGGAGATTTTCAAAACCCAACTGGACATGGTCCTGAGCAGCCTGCTCTAGTTGACCCCGCTCTAAGCAGGGGCTTGGACTTGATGACCTCCAGAAGAACTTTCTTCTGCCCCTTTAGGTCTACCTCTGGGTACACAATGAAAAGGCTTCAGGGCAAGAGCAGCGGAAAAGTGACCCCTCCTTGAATGTCCTTCAGGCTGACAGGTGAAGTATTTTCTCAGAATGTGTTATTGGATGGGGAATGTCTAGATATTCCATTTCCTAAATGACTAATTAACTGCTAACCCATTAAGCTAAAGGGGCATGTTTCTACCAAAGATCAATGAGTTCTAAGGTAATTTCTTATTCTCAAACAACACAGGATTTCAAGTGGAGAGGAACATCAGATGGGATTCACCTGACCAGAAGCAAATATAGGGAAGATGCCTACATCAGAGCTCATCATCCTAGGCTTCTTGTATAACTGATGAAGACAATTCAAAATATAGACATCTTTAAGACCAGTTGTTCCCTGAGTACGCAGCACCCTGAGCTAGAAGACAAGGGCAGGGAGCAGAATGAAGCCCCTATAATCCAAGGGGAAATGATAAGTGACCTGCTACACCACTTAGACATACACAAGTCTATGGGACTGGATGGCATCCACCCAAGGGTACTGAGGGAGCTGGCAGAAGTGCTCACCAAGCCACTTTCCATCATTTATCAGGAGTCCTTGCTGCCCAGAGAGGTCTCAATTGACCAAAGGTCAGCAAATGTGTTGCCCATCCACAAGAAGCGCCAGAAGGAGAATCCAGGGAACTACAGGCCTGTCAGTTTGACCCCGGTGCCAGGGAAGATTATGGAGCAGCTCATCCTGAGTGCCATCAGCTAGCACACATAGTACAACCAGGTGATGAGGCCCAGTCAGCATGGGATTATGAAAGGCTGGTCCTGCTTGACTAACCTGATCTCCTTCAATGACGAGGTGATCTGTTTAGTGGATGAGGAAAAGACTGTGGATGTTGCCTACCTGGACTTTAGTACAGCCTTCAACACAGTTCCCCACAGCATTCTCCTGGAAAAACTGGCTGCCTATGGCTTGGATGGGTGTACTCTTCACTGGGTCAAAAACTGGCTGAAAGGCCGGGCCCAAAAAGTAGTGGTGAATGGAGTTAAATCCAGGTGGTGGCCAGTCACAAGTGATGTTCCCAAGGGCCGGTTCTGTTTAATATCTTTATAGACGACCTGGATGAGAGGATTGACTGCACCCTTAGTAAGTTTGCGGAGGACAGCAAGTTAGGTGGGACTGTTGATCTGCTTGAGGGCAGGATGGCCCTACAGAGGGATCTGGACAGGCTGGATCAATGGGTCGAGGCCAATGATATGAAGTTCAACAAGGCCAAGTGCAGCATCCTGCACTTGGGTCACAACAACCCCATGCAGCACTACAGGCTTGGGGAAGAAGTGGCTGGAAATCTGTCTGGCAGAAAAGGACCTGGGAGTGTTGGTTGACAGCCAGCTGAATATGAGCCAGCAGTGTGCCCAGGTGGCCAAGAAGGCCAACAGAATCCTGGCTTGTGCCAGGAATAGTGTGGCAAGTAGGACTAGGGAAGCGATCGTCCCCCTGCACTCAGCACTGGTGAGGCCCCACCTCAAATAGTGTGTTCAGTTTTGGGCCCCTCACTACAAGAAAGACATTGAGGTGCTGGAGAGTGTCCAGAGAAAGCAACAAAGCTGCTGAGGGGTCTAGAGCACAAGTCTTATAAAGAGCAGCTGAGGGAATTGGGATTGTTTAGCCTGGAGAAAAGGAGGCTCAGGGGAGACATTCTCGGTCTCTGCAACTACCTGAAAGAAGGTTGTAGGGAGGTGGGGGTCAATCTCTTCTCCCAGGCAACAAGTGATAGCACAAGAGGAAATGGCCTCAAGTTGCTCCCTGAGAGGTTTAGATTGAATATTAGGAAATGTTTCTTCACTGAAAGGATTCTCAAGCATTGGAACAGTCTGCCCAGGGAAGTGGTTGAGTCGCCATCCCTGGAGGTATTTAGAAGACGGGTAGATGTGGTGCTGAGGGACATGATTTAGGGGTGGTTTTGGCAGTGTTAGGTTTATGGTTGAACTTGATGATCTTAAAGGTCTCTTCCAACCTAGGTGATTCTATGATTCTATGATCTGAAATATGTAAGATGAAACATTACTCTACTGATCAGCTTTGATTCCATGAAAGCAGAACTTCAGACATTATCTGTATTTCCACCATTTCTTAGTACTTGTCTCAATTAACATGGTAGCTCTGACTTCTCTTCAGACTCGAGTGCAAGCCCTCTGTGCTATCTACTTCAACTATCTGTTGGTTTATTGTCTAACTCTGCTCTGGAGTTCCTTGCCTCTCTGGCAGACAAACTACAGGCTGGAGGGAACAGGGGACACAAAGATACACACTCAAGTACTGTCCTTACGGCAAATATCAATACAAACAGTAGCTCTTGACTCAAGGTGACTTATGCACAGTCCTTTGGAAAGAGCCTTCCTATCTTTGCACCTTAGCCATACCATCATTTCTCACTTCATTCAGGCTATCTCATGTTATTTATGAAAAATTTGGGGTTGTTTCAGCTGGAGAAGAGAAGGCTCCAAGGATACCTTATGGCAGCCTTTCAATATATAAAGGGGGCTTATAAGAAAGACAGAGAAAAACTTTTCACCAAGTGACAGAACAAGGGGCAAGGGTTTTATACTAGAGAGGGTAGGTTTAGATTGGACATAAGGAAGAAATTTTCTATGGTGAGGGTGATGAGACACTGGAACAGATTGCCCAGGAAAGTTTTGGTTGTCCCTTCATTGGAGATGTTCAAAGTCAGATTGAACGGGGCTGTGAGCAAGCTGATCTAGTGAAAGATGTCTCTGCCCAGAGCGGAGGGATTCGACTAGATGATCCTTAAAGGTCCCTTCCCAACCTCAACCAATCTATGATTCTATGATATATATTTGAGTGTCCCTCCATAAATTGCACAGGACACATTACTAAGTCTTCTGCTGGTAAAATTTTAGTGTTCAGGATAAAATTATGACAAGCAGACTGGGAAAATTTGGAATCAAAGTATATTCTCCATGTCTTGCTGTATAATAGATAGACAATTTGATTATCATCAGTACTGGAAAACACCTCTTCCACTCTTGGTGTGTGTTATGGCAGATGTTCATCACCCAAGATATTTTATTGTAAATTACTCTGGTTTCATTTATCTATTCTAGAAAATTGAGAGAAGCAACGATTCATTCTCATGGTTTGGGCTGGACTGGTTACTAAAACAAATGACAGATGCTCTCCCCACCTCTCCCCTTCAGGGGGAGAGGAAGAAAGAGAAAGAGACTTATGAGTTTAAAAGAAACTAAACTACTTTAATGAAGTAGTAATAATAAAATAATAAAAATAAAAGATAATAATATCAAAAAAAGAAAATAATTAAATATATACAATACCAATATCAAGCTCCCAGGATGACAATTATGTCACCGGCATGCATGGGGAAAGTCCCAGACTGGACTCAGCAAAGGACAGGAACTGGATTCTGGATCTGGACTCAGGAACACATGAATCAGGATCAGAGGTAGATGAATAGACAGACTCCTCCTTGGATGCTGGCCATTGAGGAAAGAAGGCTGACCCTTTGATCCCTCAGCTTTTATACTGAGCACAAGGCAGATGGCATGGAATACCCTGTTGGTCGGTTTTGGGTCACCTATCCTGTCCGCTCCTCCCTGCAGGTGCAACCTGCCTTTTGGCTTCCAACCCTCCAACGGGGCTAATAACAAAGTTGGCTGGCCTTGGTTGTTATAGCAATTAGTATAAGCAAGAGCCTCTCCGCACACCATTCCTTGGCATCAACTATAAACATGGGTCTTACCACAGATAGAAGCCGCCAGTGTCTGAAAAATAAACCGTCAATTTCAGAGAGTTCAGTTAGTTAGAAGAGGCTTAGCTAAAAAGTAAAATTGCTGAAAAGAAAATTGGTTCTGCTTTACCTCAAACCAGGACATTCATTTTGTATTGTTAGGGTCCATTTTATATAAGCCCTATTAGAAATGAGTTCCTGTTCTCCAGTTACTTTGAAGTCATTCATGTGTAGTTAAGCTAAAATGAACAAAATCCAGAGTAGACTACACAGGTACAACAGTTATTAGACATATGTGAAGTAAAAAAAAGAAAACAAACTTAATCTACTTCCATTTAAATTTAATCAATTTGCATGAAGGTTTAATCAGAAAGGTTTCTTACTCTCTTTCTCCACCTGAATTGCTATAGATTTTTCCTGTGACCCATCTGCCAGTAAGTCTTTCTGTATAAAGTCTACTTGAGGCTGTATTTATTAAAAATAACCCCTTATTTATGTACTACATCAGCTTTGATGATTAAGTGAATTTCTGAAGTTGTTCAGGAGGTGTAAAAACATTTAACATCTGAAAACTATTTTTTTTTTTTCTTAAGGGATAGTGAATCAAATTTAACTGTCTAAACATAGTTACCTAGTGACAATTTAGGCAAGTACTTGAACTATCCATATGGAGCTGGCCGTTATGACACAAAACAGGTGAGAGCATCTCCAGAAGACAGGCAGGATGAGCCAATTCAGATCAAATGGCTTCAGAAGGTGCCTAATTATAGACAGGTGATACCACCAGCCTCTGCATTTTTACTAATTACTTACCTTTGCTTTCCTTCTTTGAGATGTAAATCTATTTGTTAGACCAAGTACGATCACCTGTTTTAAAGAATTATCAGTTCCTGGCATCTCCAGTTAACTACTGCATCTTGCTGGTTTTACCTGTCTGTGTTGGCGGATCAGCAATAGCAGATATTTCAAAATGGCAGTATACTCTCCCAGAATGCAAGCAATGTGAGATGTTACTGCAGACACAGATGCTGGTTTTTAACTATAATACATCGCATTTGTGTCATAGTGATAACATTGAATATTTTCTAGAACATTTCCTCTCATCTCTCCAACTCCAACTACCTAACCCGCCTCCAAAGACTGCCATCCATATCTTTTTCTCCACATTTGCAGCATATTTGCATCCACAGGCAGTTGCTTACAATACAGGATGCAGAGTGTGCAATTAGCAATATATTGCTTGGAACTGAATTAAAAGAGAGAAATTCAGTTGCTGGCCATTCCACTATGCATGACAGGCACCTGGCACTAGGAAGTGTCATCAGTGTTCATCTGGCATCGTTGGATTGTCTCTTGGACAACCAAAACATTTCCCTTACTATTTCAGGATTGGTCGTTGTCTGTATGCCATAAATAGGTATTCCACATAGTATTCAGTCTGATCTCTGGACCTTGCTTTTTCTTCTAGGTTTCTGAACAATTAAGTGTTTATTTCTTCTGTTCTAAACTCTGTGCTAAATGCTACTCCTGGGCTATTTACTGTGAAACAACTGGATCAGAATTCAGAAATCAAATACAAATTTGCAAAGTTTGATCCTGGTGCACAAAGTGTCAGTAGAAAGAATCTAACAGGACATTGCTGAGCATGTGTCCAGACCTTGCAGAAATATTAACTGGGTTGGGGAGAGTACTTGTTCCATTTTTATTTTTTAATTACAGATTCATGTGAAGCTGAATCCTCAGTTTGATTAATTCTCAAACTGTCTCAAATGCATAGCACAAGAAATAATTTATTTTTGGTGAAAAAGTACCAGCAAAATCTTTGCTGAGCTGAACAACAGAGAAGAATGTCTCTGGGGAGGTGAGAGCACAGGCAGAATTGGAGCTATCTGGGACCCAAAAATGGCACCTTTTCATTCAGTTCATAAGAGGGAGAATGAGTTGCATAACTGTAGGCCGACCTGAAAATGCCTTTCAGATTCTTCAATTAAAGCACAGGAAGGTAAGAACGTGCCTCTGTGTAGCACCTATTGGCTACCTATACATGGTTTGTCACTCCATCGTTGTTCCAGTTTGAATGCAGAGGCATATAACTGATCATGAATTGTAAAAAGGGTTTGTGCATCTCACACAAGCTTCCAGATTACACTGTAGGGGGTTGGTTACACTTGAAAGTCAAAACCTAAAAAAGTTAACATTTTCAGACACAGTCGTTCATTAAATCTTATCGTTATCTATACAGCTTAGGGAACTGAAAGCTTGTTCGTTGGCCCAATTCATTACTGTTTGCAAACCTCTCATCACAGCCTGAAATAGCTATGGAAGTTATAAAAAAGTCTTTGGTAGATTTTGCATGTGATTTCATAATGACTAATTACCTTAGGAACTACATTTAAACATATAAACCCCTTCATTTTGTATGTCTTTATTAAATTTTCTTTCCTAAATCAACACTGTTAGAAAGATTATTAGGATATATAGTTATATTTCAGTCACAGCAGGACAAACTAATGGTTAGAAAATGAATCTGCTAACTAGGGCAAATGATAGGAGGAGAATTGTGAGAAACCAGCAGAAAAGTTTGATGCAGAAAATGATGATTAAACAATTCTTGAAAGTGAACTTTTTAATGTCTTTTTCATTAAAAAAGAACTTCTGAAACTGTCCATTTCCATTCATTCTGTAAAATATTACTCTGAAATATTACACAACTTGATATCAGAAGAATAGACTCATACAACCATAGAATGGTTTAGGTTGGAAGGGTCCATAATGATCATCTAGTTCCAACCCCCATGCCGTGGGCAAGGACACCTCCTACTAGACCAGATAGACTAGACCCATCCAACCTGGCCTTGAATGCTTCAAGGCATGTGGCCTCCACAACTTCCTGGGCAACCTGTTCCAGTGCCTCACCACCCTCAGAGTGAAAAATTTCTTCCTAATATCCAATCTAAATCTACCCTCTTCTGGTTTGAAGCCATTACCCCTCATCCTATCACTACATGCGCTTGTAAAAAGTCCCTCTCCAGCTTTCAAAATCACTATGTATAATGCAGGCACATAGAGTTGTAGACCAGTTGCAGGGGCAATATAATACATTTTAAAATCTGTTTACCCAAAAGCAGCTGTTGGAGGGAAACTATCATGCAAGATAAACAGTGAGGTCTATGCACCATGTTTCCCATGCCCAGGGGAAACCCCGTCCCTCCTTTACAGTCACCAGAGCTGCTGGGCCTGGAAGTCCCTCCCCATTCGCTATCACATGACAAGCGTACCTGTCCCATGTGTTACCCTTTGTCCCATGTGATCCCTGAATGCCCAATGGTTGGATAGTAACTGAACCCACATATTATTATTATTGTTGTTATTGTTGTAATTATTGTATATAATATAGAATATAGCATATAGAATATATAGTAATACTTATAGAATTATATAGCATAATATCTATTTTACTTAAAAGATATAATATAGTATTATATAATATATAATTACACCTATATAATTATAATATATTTTATATTGTTGTTGTTAATATTATTGTTGGTATTGATTACTATTATTGGTGGTGGATAAGGGGAAGAGCAACTAATGTCATCTACCTGGACTTGTGCAAAGGATTTGACACTGTCCCACATGACATCCTTGTCTCTAAATTAGAGAGACATGGGTTTGACGGATGGACCACTCGGTGGGTAAGGAATTGTCTGGATGGCCNGTTCAGCTCTGGAGCCCCCAACATAAGGACATGGACATGTTGGATCAAATCCAGAGGAGGGCCACGAAGATGCTCAGAGGGCTGGAGCACCTCTGCTGTGAGGACAGGCTGAGAGAGTTGGGGTTGTTCAGCCTGGAGAAGAGAAGGCTCCAGGGAGACCTTATAGCGGCCTTCCAGTACGTAAAGGGGGCCTACAGAAAAGATGGGGAGGGACTTTTTATCAGGGAGTGGGGATGAGGGTAATGGATTCAAACTGGAAGAGGGTAGATTTAGATTAGATATTAGCAAGAAATTTTTCACTGTGAGGGTGGTGAGACACTGGAACAGGTTGCCCAAGGAAGTTGTGTATGCCCATTCCTGAAAGTGTTCGAGGCCAGGTTGGATTGGGCTTTGAGCAACCTGGTCTAGTGGAAGGTGTCCCTAGCCATGATAGGGGGGTTGGAACTAGATGATCTTTAAGGTCCTTCCCAACTCTAAGCATTCTATGATTTTATGAGTACCCCAGAAGTATATCAAGCCCCTTCCATAGCCCAGTGGTGTGCTGCCATTTTGTTACATGTACACCCCATGTGATCTAAGAATGCTCTTTGATCGCTCGGTTGTTTCAGAAGGCCCAGGAAACCCTCATAAATATGTAACTATATATACATAGATACACATATATAAAAATAGATGCAGGATATATATTTGTTCAGTTATAGATAATCATATATATATGTTATATAGAAACATAAACCTATCAATGTATATAAGCGTATATAGAAAAAGGGTGTACAAGGTGTATATATACATTTACACATAAATATAAAGATCAACTTTTAATAATTATTTCTCTAAATAGTAATACAAATTAATAATATAAATTAACATACATATTTATTAAAGCTTTTATGGATTAGATATAAAAATATTATTTAATCTAAAAGAATGAAATTAGTTAAGCTGAAATATGAATGGAAAGAACATCAAATTAAAAGACAGCTTGGGCTCACTACTTTAGAATGCTTGAATAACTCCTTACATATTGTGGGTGTGGAAAGCTTAAGAGAGGCAGCATGCCCTGAAGAGGGTGGAGGGACATGAACAAAGCTGAATCTATCTATGGGGCACAGGATCATTCCTGTGAGGCCAGCCACAAAACAACTACTGAATGCCTGTGCCATGCAAAGAGGAGACCAGTTGTGGGAGTCCGATCAAGAGGCCCCTATCCCTCAACCCCAAACCTCCAGGGTGACCATACAGCATTATTGGGGAAACCTCTGGGCTTTGTGCTGTGCTGCAGGATCATTGTCTACTATCATGGAAAGCCAGAACAAAAAAACAACATCACATGAGATTGTATCCTGAAAACAATTATATTCTTCAGAAGAAATTATGGATGGGCCAGGGATTTGGAAACAGAAGACTAAGATAAGTGCCACATGGAGATGGCGGATGGTAGCAGAGACACCCTTTGACCACAGCTGTGAGTGAACTTACTGCTTGGAATGCCATTATGTGGTACAGACTTTTGCTATACGCAAGACTTCTCAAATACCCAACTTTACCCTCACCATCAAATGCTGCAGAGGAGGTGGAGATGGAGGCAATGCAATGCGTGTCTTAGAGAACGTGCAGCAGTGAGACTGGCCAAACTAGAGGTTCGAGACTAGGCAATATGTAGAAGGGTGCAGATTTGTTAATTTGGATTCGGTATTTCTACATGAAGCTTCTGAAATGTTTGTAAATAGACCAGATCAATTGAGATTTACACCAGGTTTTTGAACCTGGTGATTATTTTGAGCCCTGTCTTGAAGCCATCAGCATACATGAGTGTCTATATTCTCTCCGCATGAATTTAAGCAGTGTGAACACAGAGAAATTTTTAGACTAGATCAGTAATCTACAAAGTAAAAGGGAGATTTGTTTCCATCAGATTTTCCACCTGGCTGCCTGTAAAAGCAGTTGGAGGTTGGATACGCAGAACCCTAGATCTGTTCCCCATTCTAAAACTTTAGAAGTGGGGATATTTAAGAGATCTAAATAGCAGGTTCAGTAAACTCTGCTTTGTTGGAAGTCTTACAGTGCTGAAAGATCTGACATGCAGAACTATTACACAGTGCAAAAGTGCTGCATGACAAACTAGGGTGGTCAGTGCACAATCAGATTCCATTGTTTGAAGTTTGCTTTATATTAATATATGTGTTGTCATCCTGACTGAACTTAAAAAAAGGCTGGGGCATGTTTTAGCCAAATGACAGTGTTTTCCTTGTTGAACTTCATTATATTGTTAAGGCTATTTGGGGAAAAAAATTTTGTGAGCTTTGTCAGACATTGTACGACTACTTTCACAAATGTAACTACTACTGCTGCACCTGCCTGTTGCCAGACTGTGCAGACTACAGTCTGCATGCAGGTCTGTGGAATATTTACAGTGGGAGAAGGTTCTGGCAATTAAAAAACCAAATAGATTGTCTAAGATTTTATGTGAGACCTGCAAAGCCTACATGGAAAAGCTTCATGAATATAAAGGCTGGAAAAGTGGTATGTGCTATGAACAGATCTTAAATATAAACCAGCCCAAGTGGTTCATGCCCATCACCAAAAATCCAGAAACAGAGAAAGGCCATATTTACTATGACCTGGAATAGATGCACAAACTGAAGCATACGTTCTGAATTACATTTGTGCTCTGGACTTAGCACCAGAACCACGATGGGATGAAAAAGAAGGGATGAAAAGGAAAACTGAAGGAGGCTGAGAGTTTAAAGGGGATACATGGCTTGTGGATTTTATTTGACTGTTTATGGATGCAAAGTTTTTGGGGTTACAGTTTCATAAGCATGTAACACCAAAGGTTATGCTGACTATTTTTTAGTTTGCCAGCTTTTGAAAGGACAAATAGGTATGCAACAAAGGATGCAAGGTGACAAATTCATATGTGTGGAAGTCCCTACCCCTGAGTATATGTTTCATAGGCTCTAAATTTTTAACCTGTGAAACTTTTTTTTTTTTTTTTTCTTTTTGGGGGAGGTGGGTACAGCGGATTTGAGGGCTAAAAGGGTTATTTCCCTAATTTCTTCAATACTGCTGAAAACCAAAACTATGCAGGCCCTCATCCAGAACAAGAATATTATGGACTGGACAGCATTATGCTTGGGGAGGGAAATCAATTTCTTGCATGGCCCACAGCTAATAAGGAGAAGGGTTTTGACCTGCGAAAAGAACCAAGTTACTACTGTCAACAAGAAATGAAAACTTTGAGGGAGACTTGTAGTTTATACAGGAATGAGGTTGTGGGGCTGACTTGTAACATATTCTGTGGGAAAGAAGGTGATGAAAACATGCAACTAGATTTATCTATAGATCCCTTTTAGCATCCTGTGCTGGTCTCTGTTTGTATGGTCATGTACCATTTTATGTTCTGTAAACACTGTAGCAGTGCTGCCCCTCCAGATGGCTATCACTAAGGAGGATAGAGATGTTTGATCTTTGCTCAATAGCTGTACTGGATGCAGGTGCCCAGGTTTTGGTAGCAGGAGGGCTACAGGGATGGTCTCTGTGAGGAGAGGCTGGGGCAGCCCCATGCAAGACACAGCTGGTTCTAGCTGGCTCCAGCCAGCTCCAATGGACCCTCCACAGGACACAGCTGAGTGAGTCCTTCAGCCAAGATGGTGGCACCTTTGGGAAAGAGTATTTAAGAAAAGGCAGAGGGAGAGGGGAAAAAAGAGTGAGAAATACTAGGGGAAAACATATTTAAGAAAGGTTAAATTATGCCCAAGAGAGGAGGAAGGGAAAAAATTGTGAGAAACAGCCCTGCAGACACCAAGGTCAGTGAAGAAGGAGGTAGAAGAGGTGCTTCAGGCACCTAAGCAGAGATTCCCCTGCAGCCTGTGGTGAAGACCATGGTGGAGAAGTTCTTGAAGGACTGTCTCCTGCAGGAGGGACCCCATGCTGGAGCAGGGGAAAAGTGTGAGGAGGAAGGAGCAGCAGAGGCAAAACATTACAAACTGACTTAAACTCCTTATTCTCCATCCCCTTACACCAGCAGGGAGGATGTAAATAGATACCAACAATTTTCAGCTTGAAAGGTGTTTTTTTCACAGCTGTACCAAATGTTACCCTGGTCCACATTGGAATGTGTAAAAAGCGTGAGCTTTAACATTACATCTATGCAGAAGTGTGAATGGACCACTATAACAAAATCAGATTGGAAGCTTGAAGAGTTTTTAGAAACAAAATGCCTACATTGCCGAATCCCAGTGTTGCTCTTTTTAGTGGCAAAACAAAAGTAGTTTGCTTGTATTAAAAAACAACCCCTGATGAAAAGATCATTCCTAGAATTTTACTAGCCTCTAGTCCTTCAGCAGCGAAATAAAACAATACCCTCCTGGGCACCCTGAAGTTATACCTGACAATTTTGACAACTTGAAAGCCTATTTTGGTACACCCAAAATAAAAATGTATCCACTTTAAATGTATCCCCATGGTTTCTGTCAGGGTACATGGCAAGCTGTTCTTCTTGTACTGCACCTGTGCTGAAACCCTTCAGAGATTCTGTATCTACAAACATAATACATGGATGCATATAATACCATTGAACTAAACAAGGCTCTGGAGGAGGCATACAAGGGTTGTGAAATCTATGAAGTTTTGCATTTTGAATAGAGTCAAAAAAGTTTGGGTTTTGGGTTTGGGTTTTGGGGCTGGTTTGCTTTTTTTTTTTTTTTTTAAAATTATATAAAACTGTGCCTCCATCAGAAGCAGAAAGCTTCAAGTTACGCAGCCTGGTACACAGATGCTGACAAAAAAGCCCAATACATCAATGATCACAGGCAGAAAGAAAGCTTTGCTTTGCAGCCTGAGTGTATAAAGAAAAACCCCACAAATTACAAAATTGCCTAAGAGTTTTAAAATTCTCGGTGGGATTTTTTTCAGGGATACAATCTTCCCAACAGCATCATCATAATAAAAACAGACAATCTGTGTGGTTACCTCTTTTATTTGGTTTATGATGCAACCCCCTGTGATTTTGTTAATGAGAATGTGGCCACCGTCTTGTGGATGTGTGACCCTAGAATGCAAAAGTAACATTTTTATAGCATGCCTCACCATTGCATATGCACACCTAGAGCTTTATGATTTCATAGATGCCCTTCAAGATTGTTACCTTTATCATGACGTGATATTCGTGAGTTGTCAAGATGACTGGTATTTAAAAGTTAAATGCATCTCTGTAAACAAACAAACAAAAAAAACAGACAAAAGAGCGGCCTTATGTTGAACGGAAATGTTAATAGCCTCCGCTACAGCTTTTGATAATGGGCATGCAATGCCCATGGTTGGAGAGATGACTGGAGAACTCTTTTATTTTGCCTGACAAGGTTATGTGGAGTTAAAGTGTTTCTGGCAACTGCTGTATCACCTCTATAAATAACCTTCTATCAAATCTGGGGAGTAATTACCTGAGAGTTTTATTGGTAACCATCTTATTTACCCTTAATAAAATGAACATGTTTGTAATCAATAATTTGATGAACTGTGTGTATAAGAGTGGTGAAACTGAAAAAGCTTTTACTAAGCATGTGCATCACTGGAAGCTTACTATATCTTGTACATTTTTTAAGGGTTGAAAACAGTCATGACTTCAATCAAATGAAGATGTTACTAAGCCTCCATATGGGTATCTGTTTGTCTGTGTAAATTCTTCTAGTCATATAAAGGCTTTTAGGCAAGAGCTGGCCTTTTTTTCGGACACAAAAACCAACTATATACATATTGGGGGGCAGGAGGAAAGTCACCAGAAATATGAAGAGATGATCAACAAAATCTTTTATTGGAAAAACAGAATAACATTTAGGCCTGCTACACTGGGCCTTCAGAGTTGAGTGTTGCCTAAAACCGATTAAAGATGCCATTCAGCATGATCAATTCCTGCTGCCTGCCTGTGTCTTTATAAAACAAACCTATGCAAAAGTGCGTGAACATTGTGTCTTGGCTGCAAATGAGAAGCAACTTGATTAATGCATAGTATGAGTAAGAATTGTGGCTTTGGCTTATAAGTCAGTTCTCCAGTGTGTCATCCAGCTGGATGAAAATAGTTGCCAACAGGTAGCTGAGCAGATCAGTAAGCACCTATCTCTGTCATTCAGGTTAGACTCATCAGCTTTACCAGTCTTGCAGAAAATGTTCATCAGAGTGTTGTACCCTGTATAATCCCTTCCATTCCCAACTAAGAGTGTGCCCAGGGGTGCAGACTCTGTGACAGCTGAAAGTAGGATCACCTCAGTGTGCAGGCTTTCCTTGATGCTGGTCTGCATCAGGTTCACTTCAAAAAAATCCAGCTTGAATTTTGCACATTCTTCCAAGCAATTTGGAATGAAATCTATCCCTGTTAAAATGTACTATCTTTGCTAGTAGCAGAACAGGGCTTTTTTCTCTGCATTTCCCATTTATTTTGCACAATCTAACAAAGTTTGTTGTTCCTTTTCTTCTTGTCCTCATGAGACTGCTGCTTGATGCCACTCGAACTTTCTCTTCTAATGGATTCAGGATGGATTTCCCTCTAGCAGTATGATGTGTTTCTCTCACTTTTAAATCTTTTCTTTTCAAGAAGCCTTTTGGGATTTTTCCTCATTGTCTTATATACACATGCTCCTGTGGCATTGTCTTTTTGTTGTGGATTTTCATTATAGCAGGCAACAATTTTACAACTTTTGTAATTTCATTATTTCTTTTTAAACAATTTTATACATACTATACATATTAATAAATATATATGTGTACTTTAACTATATATATAAATGCAATTATGCATAATTGCACACACATCTTTATATATAAAAATGTTTACATGTGGCTATATATAAGCATACAGATGGATGGATGAGGGCTTCCTGTACATATAGAAGTAACCAAGGAATCACTGAGCAGTCTTACATCACATGGGGTATAAATATGACAATAGGGCAGCTGTGACAAAATGGGTCACCATATTGGGCTATGGCGGGGGTTCTTAGTTCTGTGGTAAGCTAGAAAGTGTAGCTTCAGCTGCCATCCAATCACTGGGCATTCTGAGATCATATGGTATATGGCAGTGTCAAAAATGACAGCCCCCGGGGAGCAAAGGGAGACAGAATAAGCCTGTCACGTGACTGGAAAAGATGAGGGACTTCTAGGCCCAAGAGGTCCTGTGACCCATAAATGTGAGGGTCATGGTATAACTGCTTTCTTGTGCTCCATGAAAGCTGTCCTTTAACTACTCGCCAGGTACATTGGATATACTCTAATGCCTCACTTTCTAGTGTGCAAAAATGCTACACTTAATCTCTGCGTTACTTCTGACTGACAGATTAAATGCTTTACATTCTGAAGAAAAATAAAATACAACACATAAGGGTACATAAATAAATAAATAAACCCACAAAAACCAAACCTCTGCAATTTTATATAATGTTTAGTAGTGCAGGAAATAAATTTATTGCATGGGGAAAAAATAACAATCTTAGATACAATAAAATATGCTATCAATGTCATTCGGATTTATTTTTTTTTCTTTATCAAACAGTTTACAGTATTTTATCTTGTTGCACTGTAAAACAGCTTTTATGTGAACAAAATGGGGAGTGCTTATTTCTTTTCTCCATCCTACTAAATTAAGTTTCCCCAAATTATATTAAACTTAACTAGGGACTGCAGTGCTCAACTTTCATATGCGTCAATGCTGAAAGATACACAGCCTCAGTGCACTTGTGGAACTCTGTCCTGCTGTTCTGCTCCCTTGTCCTAATGAGGAATTGTGGTTGTACAGTAATTATAATGAAAAATAGTTAATATTTCTAAAAGTTACTCTGCTTATTCTGCATCTTTTGGGTGGGACTGAGCTTTTTTCATCATGGAGCTTTTGTGATAATTTGCTTCCTGTCAGGCATTTACTAAGTTAACACAAAAGGAAATACGGAATCACTGAAGTACACTTTGAATCCTAGTCAGTCCAGATCTCCAGTCCTCTTTACCAGTTCAAAATACTATATCAATATATTTTCAGAAAGACTTATATGTAATAAAAACTAATATCAAATATCTAATAAGAACTAATTACAATATAGTTATATAAAAATGCAATTATACTATTTCTTAAAAAACATTAATTAAGTAGCTATTACTAATTATAGAATCATAGAATCATTTAGGTTGAAAAAGACCTTTAAGATCATCAAGTCTAATTGTTAACCTAACACTGCCAACTCCACCACTAAACCATGTCCCACAGCACATCACATCTTCTAAATACTTCCAAGGATGGCGACTCCACCACTTTCCTGGGCAGCCTGTTCCAATGCTTTACAACCCTTTCAGTGAAGAAATTTTTCCTAATATTCAATCTAAACCTCTGCTTGTGCAACTTGAGGCCTATTCCTCTTGCCTGTTACTTGGGAGAAGGGATCTGTGCAAAGATCCTTTTCCCGCTTGAGATAGATGTACCCCATCTGTCATCAGCAGGCCTGGTGTCATGTAGACTTACCCATGATAACAAAGTCCAAAATTCTGTTGTAAACACCAGGGTCAGAGCCAGGTATTGATCTGCTAGCTTTTCCTGCTTCTTCCCGCCTCATTCCGTGCAACTGGAAGGATAGAGAACACTACTTGTGCTCCTGATCCCTTAACCAGTCATCCCAAGGCCCTAAAGTCTTTCTTGATTGCCCTCGGGCTTCTTACTGCAACTTCATTGCTGCCTACCTGAAAAATCAATGATGGATAATAATTTGAGGGCTGTACCAGGGTAGGAAGCTTTCTCTTCACATCTTTAACCCAGGCCCCAGGGAGGCAGCAGACTTCTTTAAGAAGTGGGTCCAGTCTGCACATTGGGCCGGCTGTTCCCTTCAGGAGGGAGTCACCTATGACAGTGACCTGTCTTTTTTTCTTTATGGAAGTGGTTTTCATGCAGGGCGTAGGCCAATTTAACCTTGGTGACACCTCCAAGCTGGATGAACCATCGTCCTCATTATTGTTCGGTTCCACTTGCAGAGCCTTGTACTGATTATGCAAGGGCGTCTGGGAAGGTGGGGTAGCCACAGAGGAGATGTGCCTGCTGCGCCAGGCAGGAACTTGTTGCCATTGCCCCCTACCCCTTATGTCACGGCGTTTCACCCAGGTAGAGAGAAGATAGGGAATCCTCCGTGTCATGCGTCCTGTCTGCCTGTTGGGCCTGACCCAGGGAAGGTAGGGGGTGATTCCAGTAGTCTATCTCTCTCTCTCAGACTCCTGGATACTTCTTCACCTACACACCTCCTCCTGGAGCTCTGTTGCTAAGCAGAGGAGTTCCCCCACCTGGGTGCGCCTCCCATAGGTGTGCTCGCTACTGCTGTACGGTACTGGCGTAAGAGCAGGCACAGCCTGCAGCCTGACACCTGGGTGGCCGCATGTTCCCGTCGGAGCTCTGTCTGGAAAGCTGTGTCAGTCGTGGCAGGTGCAGAGTTTAGATTGGACACGACTTTCCGTCAGGTGGATACTATTGCTCCCTGGTCGAATTGGTAAAGCTTCGCACTGTTCCTGCACGCGCTTCCCTGCAAGCTGCTGTGCAAACTGCCATGCCGCACTCTTCCTGACACAGCACTCCCTGTTTACCCACCCCATTCACAGCGCTCCTGGTTGCTAGCGTTCCCTAAGGGCTTCTTTTATAAGTGTGGAAGGGACTTGGCTGCCATTGGTCCTGGCCCTGCCCAGGTCTCACCAGCTGCTTTCGTCTGAGCTATGGGCTCCTGGTGACTCTCTTGGCTTCTTCTGAGGTCCCCCTGATTCAGGAAACCCCCATGTGCACCACACTAGAGCACCCTGCTGCGCATTGTGCTGGCACTAGAGATGCTCGCCTCAGCAATTTATAAGCAGAAATGATAGCACAGTTATAACTCTTCTGACATTATAAGTATTCACAAAGTATAACAATCAAGTTTGTAATATTGGTACACTGGCATATTTGCACAATTTTCATTTATGAAATTACAATTTCAGTCTTATAAATTTGAAGCACTTGTACGTATCTATAAAAATAATAAAATTCTAATTGTTCTGCATGAAAAATCTTTGTAATATAAAATATAACTCCCAAAACAGGGGTATATTACCAGTGCACAAATCTATTATGGTTAGTGACATTTTAAATTATTTATTATTTTGTTGCCAATTTTTATAATAAAAGTGAGATTAAGCAGTACTCAGGTTAGACTCAGCTATTTTACATAAAGCAAACGTCACGAGTGTGCCACATGTTCCTATGTAATTATTTCCATTTCCCAGTCATTATTGAAATTTTAAATGCATGATGGAACAATTAAAGGCAACAAACTAGAACAGTGTGATCCTGTGGTATGCTTTCCAGTGGTTTAGAAAAAACAACCAAAATCACTAGAATGAGATTATAGACATGAGCTCAAAAATTTTTGTTAAAGGATTCTACATACTCAGCTCCATTTCTGCTGCTCTTTCTGTTTTCCTTACAGAAAGAACTCCACTGTTCTTCCATAGTTACTTGCAAAAATAGTCATCAACCACCCACCCCAACAGAAACAATATCCTTTCCAGAATATCTCGAGTGTAGCATAGTCACCATAATAATTCTGTGATGATAATTCTTTTATTGACAGGCAGAAACTTTTCAAACTACATAAACATTACATAATCAAGACTATTTTTTTTTATATCTAGATGTAAATTTTGTAGAAAACAAAGGTACAACATTGATTACTTTAGATTTCTCATTCATAGATAATGTTTATATCTCTTTTCAGTTTAGTAAACAGCTTCTATCAGCCATGTTATATTTCCAGCTAACATTTATGACTTTCTGTGTAGGTTCTGTCTGGGGTGATTTTCATATAAATATCTAAAAAGGTCTGTTATTATCTTTTTTTTTTTTCTCTAAATTCTTCTTGTCCATGATGGATTTAAAAACCTTAACAATAGCAGATATGCCAAAATCAATCATGTTCTCTCACTGTTTTCTTGAGTTTGCACATCTGCCTATGACCATCTGTTATCTTATGTCTTACACTTAGATTTTAAATTCTCTCAGACCAGGAGTATCTTTATTCTGTGTCTCTACATTGCCTAGTGTAATAAATTCTGTTTCATCATTTCATCAAGAATCTATTATTAGTCTAATTAATATCTTAACGGTATAGTTAAAACTTCACTTGTAAAACAAGCAAAATTCATCTGAGTCTAAAGAACCTCAGAAAAGTTCTGTGACCCTGCTCTGTGAAGTCAATGAAAAGATGTCCTTTTATCAGTAATGTGAGACATATTACTTCCTGTGCTGTGCTTTGACTATATTAAAATAATTTTAGAAGGAAGAACAAATGAATAAGAGTTACTGTATGACTAATGTGCTAAAATGATAGATTTGCTATGTTTAGAATTCTTTCAGAAAAGCTTTAATTTGCCTACGTTGATTCCTATCTTTTAGCATATATCTAAGATACTTGCAGCAGTGCAGTTTTCCTTGGTTATAACTCCAGTAGACCAGCATGGGTGTGCCTATGGCTCATATTGCTACACAATTATTAGACTAAACTGCCTCACTGGTAAGAAGCCTGAAAAGTGCTGGTTTGGGGGTAATGGTGTAGTTATGAACATAATCATTTGCTTGAGATGTTAGGATGGTATTCATCTGATGAAAAGTAAAAGTCTTCACCTGAACCAAACACTTCAGGTTCGCTCACAATCATTAAGAGGAACTGGCATATTCAAAGTTTTTCAGCTTTCTCAATAAGGACATTTACCTGAGGACAAGCTAAAGGGTGCTTTTAGAATGTGCATTTCTTTGAATTGGCTGTAAGGACTCAGGATGACTAATACCAAAAATGTCCACATTGCAGATACCTCAGAGTAAGTACACCCTAAAACCATTTGACAGCTCCAAGGTTAGATGCTTTCACCCAAACACTAGACAGTTATATTAAGTTCTTTGCTTAAATATTTACTTAAATATATCCGCCTTGTATTTGTGTGTGAGTGTGTGTTCACTTCCAGAGTGCTGCCACCATATAGTAGGGCACTCAGTCCTTTTGACTGAAGGGCTCTACATGACACAAATATATACCTGTAGCTGGAAGGAATATTTTGCTGTTGGTATTGTTAATATTTGAGTATGCTACTGTAAACATTTACTAGATGAAGAACTAGAACACAAATTTTCTACTTTCCAAACTAGGATGCTCAAGAAACCAGTTTCCTTAGCTTTCTCTCCTCTCTTTCTGTCTCAGTGATAGTTTAAAGCTTTCGTTCAAAATGAACCAGTGCCCCATTATCCTTTTTCCAGTGATATGTTTTTTGCTCCCAGTTCAATAAAGGTCTTCTGACCATATCCCATATATTAGAAAGAGAAATGTCATTTTTGTCCCTAGTAAGATACTGGTTGAACTAGGCTTCTACCTTCTGTTAACCATCAAGACTGAGGGTCTTCTGGATGTGTGAAGAAACATATATTTAGGTTCTTGGCTCACAACCTCACCAAAATTTAGCTGCCTAAAAGTCAGACTAGCAACAGCACAAGCTAAGCACCCAAGTTTCCTATAAGGTAACAGAGAGAAATACTTAGGAAGTACTTGCAGAACAAGTACCACTGTAAAGTATTAGGAATTTAAGTTGTCTGGCTTGCTCTCTGCACTTCTATGTATATAATAAACAGACAGCTTATAATCCTAGTTTAGAATAACGTTTTCCTGTTTGGCATCTAAAACTGCATAGGAAGAGTCTGTAGGAAGATCATAGTAAGCAATGATTGGCATATCTGCCTCTTGTTCCATCTACTAGATAATTACCTCCTGCACATCACTAGAATGATAATCAGGATAAGCAACAAGTAACCTAGTGCTGTTTGGAAATTATAATTAATTTTAATTTTGGTTTTGGTTTGGGTTTTTTTGACTAAATTGTTCTATTATATTGAAAATCTTGTGCATATTTTTTTCAGGATTTCCAGCCAAAATATGCAGATTTTTCCCTGTCAAAAAAAAACAAAAAAAAAACCCAGTAGCTGCTTTTTTCATACCAACATCATCAACTTTCATAACTATGTATGCTGTGTGTTACATTTCTAATTTCGTTTTCTTTCTTCATTTCCTTTTCTTAAAACACGCCCAGTTCAGAAACTGTTACTGAAATCTTTGGTGACCATTTGCCCTATTTTTAAATTTCTCCACTTCCTGTTGTATTATCTTTGGTTTTCATCTAAACACACTATTTACCTAAACTCTACTACAAAAATTAATACAAAACATTTAATATAAATGAAGCCTGAAACATTCTTGGAACTTTAAAATGTGCTACAGCTTTTAACAGTAGTGAATAGAGCTCTATAGTGTGGAAAGGTTATATTTACATCTTTCTGACAAGATGGGTTTGGATATATGGATTATAAACTGCCTGCAGTCAGATATTGAATCCCATCCTAAAGCTTGATTCAGTTTTCTAAACATAGACATTTATTACTATTTGAGATATCCTAGAGCATCTTGAATTATTGCCATTTGAGGTATCCTAGAGCATCTTGCTTAGCCTTTAGATGTCCTAGAACAGCAAAACTCTGTGTCAGGTACCATATATCTATCATATATTTACCAATTCTAAATAGCCGTCTAATATAACCTGCAGCATCTAGGATGGTACTTGTGGACTATGTTTAAGTAATTGAATTGAGCCTCCATTGTATCACAAAACATACACATTCAAATACCTGCTTTTGTTGTCTGAGATCGTACTATAATAGCATTTATGTATTTTTCATGAAGTATGACTTCTTGGTAACTCCTTTGATGGTAAAGCAGGATTACATATACATTCTTCTGATTTGTCTTACCATTATTAAAAAAAAATCAAAACACTTGCAAGTAATTAGAAAATATCTATAGGACCTGAAGGATTTTTTCTCTGGATTGTAGAAATTCTTTGCTATTAAAGTGGGGTTTAGCTTTTGGGTTTATTTGACATCAGGGACAAAGCCTAGTGGGAGATGACTTCACTACAAACATGGAAGTAAAACTAAGCCAGCTAAAAAGTACTCTTAGATTTTGAAAAAGAGGATTGCTTTATAATTTTACTGAAAACTGTGGAAAACTTAGTGATTTTCATCTGTGTTTAAATTTACATTAAGGATTTGTAAAATGTAAAGCAGGAAAACACAGGGAAATGAAAATAAAACCAAATGGTATGCAAGTGAACTGAAAGTCATGAAGCTCTAGTTGTAATATTGAACTGAATGCAAGGCCTGAACATGTAAAACAGAACAATACGAAAGCAACAAACTGTAATACAGCCACATACTCTAAGGAGATGACAGAAATTAGTCTGAGGATGAAAGATAGAATTTAATCTTTGAAATGGAACAAGGACAAGATGTAAGTGAGGAAAAGTGCTTTAGAGAAACTAGCAGAAAGATAATTTGAAAAAAGGAAATAAAAGGACCTAAATGTAAAATACTGGGATATAGTGAGCTATTTGAGGGTAACAGAAAACAACAAAATAAATATATATATATGGTGTAATAACATGAAATATTTAAAGAAACCCAGGAGCAAGTATTACTAAAAGTGAGAAAATAACTGCTAAAGGGAAACAAAAATGGTTTTCCTCACAGGAGTTGAAAAATAAAAGTATTTTCTACAGCCTAAGAAAGAGAAAATCTGTATTTTAGTTGAGTTTGAGGGTTTTTGTTTAATGCAATATACTATTTGATGAAATCTGTCTGAAAGAAGTACTCAAGAGAGTCACAGAACTCAGTTGCCTTGAGAAAAAGTATTTAAATAAAGGTCAAACACATTTCTAGTAACCTGCACAAGAGGGAACTGTATAGTGATTATGTTGTAATCAATAGAAACATGACGGTTCAAACATGACACAACACAGGTTTAGTTATTGGGATCCGGTCTTCACCTGAAAATATCTGCACAAGAAAATGTAAAGAACTGGAGAAGTGAAGTATAACAGTTTTACACTAACATTTTAGGCACAAGTAGACCATGAAATCAATCCATTAAACATTCACTCTGTGTGTTCTACATGTTTCATCACATCCTTTTTTTCCAGGTATGTTCCTCTTTTTCCTTTACATTAATTCTGTTTCCTAACCTACTGATTCTGTCTTCTATCGATTCTTTACCTTTTTTTCCCTTTTTACCTATTCTTCAGTTCTCATGAGCTTACTGTTTCTTATTTTCATTTCTGGCGTTCGGTTCACCTGCCTGCTATAATGCTTTACATATGGTCTGAGACATGAGTCCATTTAGGACAACTGTCCTCTTCTTTCTTGTTTAAAAGTATTGACATGGACTCCCTCCCAGTTCCTTCTTGTCCCTCTCTGGAGAAGTTCAGAGAAAAAAACAACTCTCACACTTGTCCGTGAAGAAACAATTATACACCTTAGCGACTACTATGAACTTCTAGCAGCTTTCTAAACACAGACATAGAGTAGAATTTATATTTTTTGAATTTAGCCTTAGAAAATATTGGTGTCTAATTTAGGTTAATCAATACAGGCTGGTAGATCTACCTGGTGGCAATTTGATTCAGTCCTGAGATAACTGTATAGGTAATTTCCCTTTGAAATGTATCTGCCTCTTTCGTTGGCTGTAGAAACCTAGGTGACTAGATTGACAAAACTGCAAGTGTTGAATTAACCTCAAACAGCTTTAGATATTTGTATAGACCTTTAAATCATAGAATCATAGAATGGTTAGAGTTGGAAGGGACCTCAAAGATCATCTAGTTCCAACCCCCTTGCCAGGGGCAGGGACATCTTCCGCTAGACCAGGTTGCTCAAAGACCCATCCAACCTGGTCACCAGTGTCATCAACCTCAAGGACACTGGGCTTGGGGGTGTGACCATAACTCACTCACCAGTGCCTCACAGACCCCATGGAGAAGAACGGGGTGCCCAGAGCAGGTGCAGCCCCCTTGACCAGAAGTCCTGCTTGGGACCTTGCATTTCTCCCCCATGGTCTCTTTCTGGGTGACCCTCAGGGGAGCCAGCAGATTCCCCCCACACCCCATTACACAAAGTGCTGCTGTTCCCACCAGCCCAGGTCTGTCAGGTCACTGACCATGGCCAGCCAGCAGCACTCCTTGAGCCAGTCATGTGAGTGTGGGGTAGGGAAACTGGCTCAAACGGAGTCCAACTAGCTCCAACTGGCTCCAAGCAGCCAAGGCCATCCTGACCCTCTAAGAGAGACTTGCCCTGCTGTAACCCTGCCATGGCGGGGAGGGGCCTAACAGAGCTTTATTTCTTCTCAGGATGGTCGCTTGTGCTGGAGTTCACACTTAGTCCTTAAACAAATACTTGGGAAATGAATACAAAGAGAAAATGTAATCTTTGTTTTGTATTTCATGTTTTCTGAGGGCTATGTATAAATACATGGAAATATATATTTAGGTGTTTATTTTTGTATCAAGTCATTAATATAATGATATAGATACTTGAATACAAAGTAATTTGAGCAGTGTAATTTTTGGGAGTGGAGCACAGGAACTGGATCTGGCATTAGCGAGCCATTTCTTTACACACCTTCAGTGATGCACTGTAATGTAATATAACTGCTCCAGATTTGTATGGCACATGTCAAATAATAAATGTTTCTGCAGCTATTAAAATGACAGAAATTTTAATCTGTGCATAATGAGGTCTTGATCTTATTATTTCTTCCTAGTTGAAGCTCCCATTGTATTCAACAGAAAATTTACCAAAGTGAATGAAGGATCAGGCCTTCAAATTTAACTTTTTTTTTTTTTTTTTCTTTATTCATAAAATACCCACTAAAAAAAAAAAAAAAAAAAAAAAAAAAAAAAAAAAAAAAAAAAAAAAAAAAAAAGAGATACCAAGGTTTTGGAAGCATCTGAATTTGAGAAAGCCAAGATAATTCTTTTTTCTTATGAGCTGCATATTAATTACTCTACTAATAATTCTTGTATTACTGCACAATCTTTATTCATTTTAAGTAATCCTGTCATTAAGTAGCAGGGGAAAAAATAAATTTGACTTTTCATTGTGTTTCCTAGTTGTAAAATAAAATGTATTATACATCTATGGTCACTAAGCTGTGTTGCATGTCATAAAAGTAGCCATATATTCTAAAGTTACTGTAATATTTTAAATATATCACAGGGGACTACATGCCCCAGTTTTCCTAAAACAGCTCTTTCTATTTGATGTCCTAATGCCCCAAGAACTTTTCTTTGATTACTCTAAAGTCCTAGTTTTCATCCATCAAAATTTATAGATGTGGGGTTTTTCCCATTCCCTAAAGGGTTTTTCTTCAGTATTATAATGTAGCAAGTGTGAATTTCTCATCGCTGGAATATGGCACAACATGGCAGGTAACAACCCAGTGATTTGAACATAATGCTTTTATAAACCGTTCTAGCCATTGAAAAATCCTTAGTCTGAACCCTCCACTGTAAGTTATGTAGAAATAAAAGATTGTGGGATGGATATTCTCTGATCTTCTTCTCTGCCTTACTGTCCCTTGTGTAATAATGAGAAGCATCAGATGAAGGATACCTAAAAGTGATCTATGCTGGATGCTTTTCTTAGTTTCACTTCAGAACAAGGTTGCTGTTTTTTTATCTTTTTTCTTTTTTTTTTTTCCTTCATTTAGTCAAAATGGATCAAAGCAAATCCCCACCCTCCAAGCATTCTCAGAGTATATTTTCATTTGTTATTTTGAAACAATGACCACTTAATAGTGATATTAACATATTTGTCAGTATAAGCTGCATGTCTTGAAGGCTGGAAGAGTGAAGATCAGCTGCCATATGTTACCAGACCAGGGAAAACCCATTCACAGAGCTCTTTTGTTTATTTAAGCTGCTCAGTGCCAGCAGTGCTGAGACCTGCTAATTTGGAGAAAGTCAGGCTGAAAAGATAAAGTTAAATCAAAGCATATATGCTTGAGGTATTGCAATTACTGCATAAATAAAAATAATGAAACTTTGGGATGATCAGAAGAAGCAAACTGAAAAATGAAAGTGGCAGCTGAAATCTTGGTACAAAGTGAATCTTGGTACAAAGAACTCTTGGTACAAAGAGAAGAGCTACAGTTGCAAGGTTAGAGTAAACTGAAGAATGAGAAATATTATTGAAATAAGATTCACCTAAGTATGTTTAAAGTCTGATGCTTACTTTAAGCTAAAAAGCCATAATGTACTACAGATTTGCATTTATAATTGTGGTGGGAAGTGATGGGATTCAGTCCAAGAATGACTGCCTGCCTTTCCAATATTATGTTGCAGAAAAGATCTATCGGTGTGTTTAATAAGGCATCCTATACACTAACTGGTTGTAGTGTTTGTTGGAGGCGAGATGGATGAATGTTTTTCTAGAAATCTAGCTGAATGAAAGTTTCAAGGAGAATAATAGCTTTTTATTGTATATATGGAAATGAAAAAGAAACAGAATTTTAAAGATTAATTTCTTTTACTTATGTTTCACATAAATTTACCTAAATTTCACAGAAATTCACCTAAATTTAGATATCTGTGATGAAAACATCTGTGTCAGCTAGCTAGGTCTTTATCAACAGTGGATGGATTGACATTATGATGTTTGTGATGTTTTCAGATGTCTACTTCAGATTAGATGAACTGTGTCTTAAAACTGCATGTTTCTGTCCATCTCTCTGTAAAGGATACTTAAGGTGATTATCTCAGAACAAGGTATCTTGGTTAATATATGTGTATCTTAAAGTTCATGCCCATCTAGTATACTATGAAGGGAAAATCCTGCTTCCACCTATCAGAACTCTTAGACTATTTTTAACAGTTGGATATTCTGGAGGTCAGTTGTCTCTATTTGCTCTCACACTGAAGTAATTGGAGTGTAGCAGCGGACTGATAATTGGCTTGAACCTGAAAGCTATCGTTCCCTCAGGAGCGCTATCACTGGAATCAAAAGGACCTTTGCAGGTCCTTAACAGGGATTATGTTTCTTTCACAAGAAGTCACTGTTGACCAAGTTAGTCAAATAGACCCAGCTCCACTAGGGGACCTAATGCTGCCACAGCCAGCGATACCTAAAATTTACTCCGAGAGCTCTAAGATAATTCGTAATGCTGATGTAGGCACTGAGCGTTCAGAACAACTAGGGCTTGAGGCACTCTGATGTTTAACCCAGACAACAGCAAGTGCCATAAACAGCTGTTTTCTTGCCCTGCTCTCTAGACTTTTATCTCCTGTTGCAACTAAATGATACTTTATCCTCCTAAGTGTTTTGTCAGAAGTAGACCACAGTACAAAACAGTAAAAAAAAAGCCGTCAGTTAAGTCATTTTAATTTAAAAGCATATAAAACCAGGATGCATTTATTAAACAGAGGGTTCATTGCTTGTAACTCACGAACAAAGTTTGTACAGAAATATCAAATATAAAACTCTTTTTTATTTGTTATACTTCAGTTTTCTCTATTTTCCAACATTGCAGTTTGCTTGTACACAGTTATAGAACAGGTTAAATCAGTAAGTGACAAAGAACAAAATTATTTTTAATATACTATTGTTATTCAGAATTAATAGCAAAATTATTTTTCTAAAAGCAAAAGACCTAGATTTTGTTGTTTTCTTTTTTTTCCAGTAAAGTACTTTTAAAGATCCGCACCAAAAGAAGAACCACACTCAGGAAAAAGGAGGGGAACGAAACCTGTGAATAGGAGTTTCAGCTGTACTGAATAATATGCCATCCAGAGCGACCTGGACAGGCTTGAGAGGTGGGCCCATGTGAACCTCATGAAGTTCAACAAGGTCAAGTGCACAAGGTTCTGCACATAGGTCAGGGCAATCCCATGCACAATTACGGAGAATGGATTGAGAGCAGCCCTGAGGAGAGGGATTTGGGGGTGCTGGTGAATGAGAAGCTCCACATGACCCAGCAATGTGTGCTCACAGCCCAGAAAACCAACTGCATCCTGGACTGCATCAAAAGAAGCGTGGCCAGCAGGATGAGGGAGGTGATTCTGCCTCTCTACTCTGCTCTTGTGAGACCTCACCCGGAGTACTGCATCCAACTCTGGAGCCCCCAACATAAGAAGGACAAGGACCTGTTGGAGCTGGTCCAGAGGAGGGCCACGAAGATGCTCAGAGGGTTAGAGTACCTCTGCTATGAGGACAGGCTGAGAGAGTTGGGGTTGTTCAGCCTGCAGAAGAGAAGGCTCTGCAGAGACCTTATAGCAGCCTTCCAGTATCTGAAAGGGGCTTACAAGAAATCTGGAGAGGGACCTTTTACAAGGGCATGTAGTGATAGGACGAGGGGTAATGGCTTCAAACTGGAAGAGGGTAGGTTTAGATTAGATCTCAGGAAGAAATTTTTCACTGTGAGGGTGGTGAGGCACTGGAACAGGTTGCCCAGGAAGGGTTCAAGGCCAAGTTGGATGGGGCTTTGAGCAATCTGGTCTAGTAGGAGGTGTCCTTGCCCACGGCAAGGGGGTTGGAACTAGATGATCTTTAAGGTCCCCTCCAACCTAAACCATTCTATGATTCTATGAATAACAAATTCTGTCATACATTAAATCTGTATTTATGTGTTCATTTGAAATAATCTCTAGATTGAGGACCTTGCAAGATGGGCTGAATGGCAAAAAATAAAATAAAATAAATTTAAAAAGCCCTATAATCCTGATCAAGTGAATGCTTTGGAACATACATTGATTTCTCCAGAAATCACTGTAATTATTCTACTAATGTAATATAAACAAATGCTCAAATTTATTCAGAATTCTAACTGTTGTCTTAAAATCTTTGTGGGGGTTTTTATGTAGTATGCCTATATTCCTAAAGATATAAAGACAGTAATTTTTTAGAAGTCAGCTAAATCTTTCTCTTGACTGCAGAAAATTCTGATGCAAATATCCACCCAAAGTTTCAGAACCAATCAGTTAAGTCACAGCACTTTTAAACAATGTGATCCAGATTATTGAAGGAAATAAACAAATCAGAGAAAAAAAAGAAGTGAATATGAGTAGAAAATTGTAAGACGTTCCATCTCATCTTTTGTGACAGTTCTATATTTAAGGTAGTCAGCAAATGAAAAGTAGAAGTGTAATTTGTCTGTTAAGTAATCTCATCCATGCAATTTTCTATTTTAATTTGACATATCCTTTAATGATATTTAAGTTAGAAAATAAACTCTCTTCATCCAAATACTTTTATCAGTAATTACATCCCTACTATGTCATGAAATCCATTCTTTCCTATAAAGTACAATATATATTTTTCTAGGACTTAGTATGTTAGTCTAAGCTAAAAGAATGTATTGTATATTACAAACAAAAGACTGTTCTTAAGCTTAAATTTGTTTTCATTGTGTTGTTCTTACTTTCTTTGTATTAACTATGCAAGCTAAGTAAGGCTGTTGAGTTCTTCTGAATCAATAAACTGTGTTCTATGGGCAAATTTGAAAGGACAGCAGATGTTGAAAGGTGATAAAGGTAATAATACAACATAAATTATAAATTGGAATTCTCCTGGTGGTAAATTGTCCCTTGGAGTATTTATTGGGTTTCCACACACCCTTGACCTTAACATCAGTGTACTAGTGTACAGTATGTCATATAATTTAGGTCTCAGCTCTTCTCAGTGCTAAATTACTCAAAGGCAAAGCTTACGTTCCAATCATAAAATAGCAAAAGAATAAATTAGACCACATTCTGGAAAAAAGTGTGTTAAAAAATCACGGCATCAAAATTACTTGGGAGATACCTGAATGCCATGTCTATATAGTGAGGGATGGATAAACAACTGCTGTAGCTTTGGACTGGAAGGTCTCTGATGTGCTCAGTACTGCTTGTTTTGCAGTCCTCTGTTCCTACCCTTCAATCTCTGTTGACCTTACTTCTTTTTAAAAAAAAAGAAAAAGGGCAACTGCTTCTGAACTTTCACCTGTCAGGTGTGACAAACTACATAGATGCAATAAAGAACTTTGTCCTCTGAGTTTACCAATCCTCCAGTTTAAATGTAACAAATTATAACAAATTGCCCTTCTCTCAAAATGTGTCCTTAATAACATTTTCAAGATGGAAAATGTTTTAAAACCTTGAAAATGACATCTTCTAATGTCAAATTTAATAAAGCTGGTATAACTACCTTATAATCATAGAAGATAATTAAGTTAATTGTAGTACCTGAACTAATTAGTTTCAAGTTCTCTCTGTTATTATATATAAAACTTTCAGGACGTGCTTTTAAATGAAATAAAATAGACAGGGCTCAACCTAATTTCCTATATTATATACTGTGTTTTGCTGTTGTTTTTATCATAAATACATATATAACCATTTAATTAAACAATGTGTTTTCCTTCCAAGGTTAGATGTGTGAACTCAATAGTCGCTAAGTCTGCTCTGTGTCTTGTATTTCTAAAATATCTCTGGATAAATAAACAAAAGGCGGCTTCTTAAAAAAACTGACACCACTAACCACTAGAAGTCTGAATATTTCTGAATACATTCCATGTAAAAATAGCTCTCTTCTAATATGGGCATGAGAAGAATTTTCATGCAATATAATTTTGGCCAAATGGGAGGTGGGGAGGTGTGTTACATTTGTTGCGCTACACCGCTATATGTTTGTTGTGCTAGCCATGTTATAAGTGGACGCCAGCAGCATAGAGAGAGTTAGGAATGAAATCTCAAACAGTCTCAAGCCTTTATATCCAGCTTACTGTTTTTCAGTCTGTCTTTTGTGAATTTGCAAGGGTCTAATGTACTACTCTGTGAAAGACAATTAGAGGAAAAGATACAGTGTTATGACAGTAGGAGACTATTAAAGATACCATATTCCAAACTGAAACTAGGGATTCTGTGATCAAGAAGCCTCTTAAAGGCTGAGAACAATCAATAATAAACCAAAGAGCAGTGTGTTTGAATACTGGAACAGAGAACATGATTAAAAATAACAAAATTAGTAGATGAACTCCTGAAAACTTATTAAAACTTTTTTGTCTAGCCTGATAATGTGATGGAAAATTCTAAATGAACCTGAAGTATACAAATACATGTGGCATTCCTGTAAACATGTGAACCTCAAATATTGCTTCTTAATGATATGCTTGTGGGTGTTGTCACTGGAAAAGTGAGATAGAAACTTTTTTTTCCTACACATGATATATATACATGATTGATAAAAATCTGATTTCTTTAATGAAAGAGCTGGAATGTTACATTTCAATCAACTGTTCTCTATGTCTGTTTACAGTTGCTCAGAAATTAGTGTTTCAAAAATAGAATATATCAATTCTCCTAATTTAAGTTTAAGCATCAAATTATTTGGATAAATACAAAGCTGTATCTCAGTTTTCACTCCTATCATGTCTCCCACACATTTGCTGGAAAGAAATTAAACATCATGTTACAAATGGGCTGTTATAAGTAAATATTATAAGTAAATTACGAAAAAGCACAATTTTTGAACAAAGAGGAAATTTTTCAAAATCACATGCATTCTTGAGAAGTGTAATTGGATGAAAAACAATTTTTCAAAATTTGTTTTCTTATTTTGCACTGAGAAAACGTTGTTCTTCTTCCCAAAATGCTGTCATTTATTAGAGAAACACCTTGTATCCTATTAACAAAGAAAGTGTATTGAAAGAAAGACAGAAAGAAAGAGAAAAAAGAGAGAAAGAAAGAAAAAGAAGCTTAACACTGAATAATATACAAATCTAGGAAACAAGAAGATACATGTATCTCTACCTATAATTCTTGCCCACTTACCTTCCATATAGTGCTTGGACGGCAAATTTTGTTCTGTAGAAGTCAGAAATAATGCCTATGCTACATACAGCAGTACGAAGTGACCGAGATTCCCTTGGTCCTACCAAGATAATCCATCTGTAGGGTTCAGAGGAGGGCCTTAGACAAACAGGAGGTTAGGTTCTGGCACAGAACTTCAGGCCTAGTTCTGTTTTTTGGCTTAGCTAACTGGGTCAGACCAAATAGCATATACTCTGTCAGTATGATGTAAGGATATCACAGGCTTTGTTTATTTTGGTTCTATAGTTAAATTATTTCAGAAACAACTGAGTCTCTTTGTGTAGCACTGTACTAACGTTGTGTAGCACTATAGTGGCATAGACGTATAGTAACCTATAAGGCAAAATTACAGTTACCCCTAGGAGTACAACAGACCTGATTCACATGCTACACCCATGTGATGGAGAAAGTAAAAGAAAACCTATGTAGATTCTAATAAATTGAATACTGACAGGCAGCTTCCAGGCATTGGAAGGCTACTATTTGTCTGGTTATATTGCTGGAATATATTTAGCTTATGCCAACAAGTATTCTCCCAAGCATCCATCTGGGAACAGTTCAGGATTTAACACAGGATGGGAACTAACTGTTAAAAGTGTTGCTGCCGTGTGGCTATCTCATTTTGCAGAGTAAGAGATTTTAATAATGGGCTGTTTAGGTAATTTGACCTCAGGGCTAGGAAGTGGCAGGAATTTATTTTTATAGATGAAAATGGAGTGATTTCTTTGCAAGAAATCCTACTAGAGATGATAATTTCCCCCAAGTTTGGGAGTGCGTCATGTAGGGGTGGTTCAGGTAAGCAGTTACCTCTAGCAAGGTTTGCTCATGCTGCTTTTGCTGCCTCTTACTGCCTTCAGCTCCATTTCTCCCCCTCCTGTTTGCCTCCCATCTCTGAAATCAAGTGTTGTGACTTTGTTATTATTTGTCTGATAAGGCTCTCCTTTTTAATAGTTGAAGGGAAAACAAGTGGGAACACACAGGTAACACAGTGGAGCTCCAGTGTGCTCCATGCTAGCTCAAAACCTCATAGGGACAATGTGGTGCAAAAAAAAAAAAAAAAAAAAA
>VYXH01010608.1:33534-55890 GCA_013397275.1 Burhinus bistriatus
AAAAAAAAAAGGCAAGTTTCCTACTGTTTATTTCAATTTGAATACCTCTTATAGGATGTGAAAGGGCTGTATGGTTCCCTTCATCCAATTTCAGTGGAAAGGAGATGATACAGCAATTCATAAAGCCCCTGTAATTAACAGTAAAAATCACATCAAATATGTACACTTAAAATGTCAGAGTGGCCCTGGCCAAGTGTATTATCTGAATTTCAGTACGGTTGCTCTCCCACTTACAATACTGAATCTCCAAGGTGACAGTGTATGTACATATGCTGGTGGGTGTATTACATTTTCCTTGCATCTAGTATCATGAAAAGCAAACAATCTGTAAAGACAAATGCTTCCTTATTTTTTCATATGTGGGAAGTGAGCAAACTGGAACATCATGTTCTTTTGCTCAAATCTATGTAAATGGAAGTGAAATGCATTTGGAACAGCTAAGAAAATAAATTAAAAAAAGGAGAAGGAACAAGAAGGAGAAACCAATTCTTTGGTTCTGTTTTGAATCAAGCTTGACATTCAGAGAAGATACTGGGGCAGCTGCTACAAGAAACCAGGCAGGAACAGTTAAACTGTTGTATAAAAAAGAAGAAAATCACTGCTAGTCGAAAAAATGCAAAGCTGTAGCCATTGGTAATATACATGGAAATGTGGTTGGCAATAACTGCAGAACCAGGGACAGAATGCAGATGGCTAAATGGCAGTGTTAGTGGCACCTTCTCCCACTGTCCTCTCTAGGGCGAAACACGTTTTTGAGATTCATGTCTTGTACCCTTATTGTCCAGGGAGTTCATGTTCTTAAATTGCTGCTGTAGCTTGAATTGGACAGTAATGCTACCATTTATGATAATATGTATATAAAATATGTAAATAGCAGACAACAATGATGTCTAATGATTAAATGGATATGAAATACATATTATTTTTATAGTTCAAAACTATATATAACAAAATGGACATAACTCTATATAACAAAAAGGATATGAGTTCTTCCATTAATTATTCAGGAGAGCTGAAGGTGACAAATTCAGATAACCGACATCTGCAATTTATGTAGATGACGCTCAAGTGAAATATCGTGAAGCCATCAAGTAAATAAACCTTACTACATCCCCTTTTCAGATGTACCCACACTGGAGGATATGTTGCAAATAGTAAGCATTTACAGTAAAGGCAACCATGTCTTGGACTGTTCTGGAAAAGATTTAAATCACACAACTTGGTGCTTTGACACAAAGTTTAAAATTGAAGTCCTAAATAACTCTACAAGGTATGCAAAATTCTTTCAAACAAAAAGCAAATTAGTTGTCAAACAGATCCCAATTGATATAAATTAATGTGTCAATTAAACCCAATTTATTATGAGAGGTGGGAAGGAAATGTCTTCACCACAATCTTACAGTAAGAAAACAGGCACAATGCAAACTGCTGTACCAAGCTGCGTAACTGAACAGTGTAATATTCAGAAAAATGTAAAAGACTGAAGACTGTAAGAATCCACACTTCTACATCACAGAAAAGGAGTAACACAAGACCCCCCCCCAAAAAAAATAATTAGGTACACTGTGAGACTTAGGCTGAAATCAGGCATCTAAAATTCCTCAAAATCTTCCTTCAGCTTTGATCTCTCTTGAGAGCGTATCACAGTAGATACACTCTCAGACATATGAATGCATATCACTGTTGTACCTTAAAATTTCCTTGAGTGCTTAGAGTAGGGTTCGTACCACTTGACTTTAACTGTCTGAAAATTAAGCACCTAGATTAAGTAAAAGTGTTTCCTTACTTAACCAATAAAGGTACATAAGTACCTTCAGAGCATGATTCATTCCATCTTAAAATGAAATTCAGTGTTACACAGCAAGTACTGCATGTGGCTTCACATGGAATTCTTTTTTTATCATGTGTCTGTGATAGGTCAGAACAGCATTGCCCAGCTGGTTATGCAAAGCCTACCTGTGTGTACCATCTCCTTCATGTGATCAAGTTATTTGTTGCAAAAATTAAAATATCATGTTGTCTTGTAGTGTGACATAATCCAGCAATAAAATTTTCAGAAGCCTTTCTATTCAGTTTATCAATACAAACATACACAGTAAAAACCACACATAGCCATTCACATACAAGTCTTTCATTCCTAGTTACAGAGTTGCAGCAGCAATTGGGAGTCCAGTTCCAATTACATTATTAGAAGTAGAAGTTGTATGGGCACATCAGTTGCTTCTAGGTGTTGGAAGAGCTTTCTCATAAAGTTTTGTTTCCATTCACCTGGCATGCAATTCTGAAACCTTTGTTCACCCAAATAACCAGCTTTCTCCCACCTCCCTGCCCTTTAGATATGATCTGAGTTACAGGATTCTTGATGTACTACACCTTTTCGCATCTCCTTTTACCTTGATTTGTGGATTCAGCACTCCATCAGCTTGCCAGTTACTGATATCCTTGAGAAATACCAGCCCTTTGGCTCTTCACCTTATTAGTCAGCCAGTCCTTGGAAAGCTTTCACATAAAATTTTTACAATTCATGTGTTATGTTTCTTCAGAATTTTAGCACTTTTTGTTCTTAGCCTTTTGTTCCAACAGTGGTTTCTCATACCAAAAGAACACATTCATTCCTCCAAGCTTTTGTTTGTTTGTTTTTATGATACATCACTTTATATCATAATGGTAAAGTTATTTTCTATCACATGACCAAAAGAAAGGGACCACCTAGCACATGATTGGATGTGTCCTCATCATCTGACTACATATAAATGTATCCTCTAGGTGTGTCACTCACTGCAAATTCAGCCAGGGCATCAACATTTTGATTGAGAAGAGGAGGTGGCAGTGAGGTACTTAGGAAAAAAAGTATAATACTTTTGATAATTTCTATATGTGATATGTATCTACTTCACATAGAAAGCAGAATATTCATAAAAATTATCTGATTGTTCTATTCCATAATCCATATGAAAATACGCCAAATATACCATAATGAAAAAGTATATTTCTGGGAATTTGGAGTTTGGATTTTCATAAGGATATAAGGTATTGAACCTTGGTCTTTCATTTCTTTTGTTGAGGAAAAGAACAAATGATAAAGGATAAACAAATGAGAGAATATTCTGGTGATGTTTTGACTAAGGCATCATCCTTAGGAGAAAATCCATGTTTTATTTTCTTTTTTTTCAAAGGACAGAGCAGAAAGCTTAGCATAGTATAGTCCGAGAACAGAAGTTTATCACAACTCTGGTACAGAGGGACTAAGGAGAAGAAGGGACAAAAGTGACTTGACCTTACACAACCTTTTGCAATCATCTTTTCTAATGATTTTCCTTCAGTTATTATATTATTTTCTTCCATCAGTATAATTGTAATAAAATATTCTGACACATTGTGAGCTGTGCATCTATTCTTTTACTCCTTTCTATTACCCATTTTTAGGTTTACATCTTTGTTTTTGTACTACTCTATAATCTATCCATATAAAATTTTAAGACTGTTTTATCGTCCTGAAAAAGTATCTTTCTTACATTCCTACCGATCTAAGAGAAGGATATGTTCAAACAGACTTCTTCATTTGTTTTCCTTATCTATTCTAACTTAGCAAGGAGTGTGAAGCAGGCATGGTATCTCGCTAGGCCCAGAGAGTTGTGATCAGTTGCACAAAGTCCACTTGAAGGCTAGTAACTAGCGTTCTACTCCAGGGGTCAACACTGGGTCCAGTCCTGTTCAACATATTCCTTAATGACCTGGACGATGGGGCATACTGGAGTAGCTTTACAGTAAAGGCCTGGGGGTCTTGGTGGACACCAAGTTGAGAGGGAGCCAAACTCTTTTCAGTGGTGCTCGGTGACAGGACCAGAGGCAATGGGCCAAACTGAAACAAAGGAGGCTCCCTCTGATCATCAGGAAACACTTTTTTTACTGTGAGGGTGACTGAACACTGGCATGGGTAGCTCAGGGAGGTTGTGGAATCTCCCACCCTGAAGAAATTAAAAAGCTACCTGGACATGGTCCTGGGCAACTGGTTCTCGGTGACCCTACTTGAGCAGGGGGGTGAAACAGACGACCTCTAGAGGTCCCTTGCAACCTCAATCATTCTGTGATTCTTCAGTCTTGTGATTCTGTGTATGCACATATACACATGTACATACACCAACATATAGTATGGTTGTACACGAAAGCGCAGTGAGTACTAGGCCTAGAGGATTTGTGAATAACCGATCATGTATACACACACATGAATAAAGAGAAACACAGATGTCTGCTTGTATTACTGAGCTGTTCTTATCTGCATTTCACGTAGGTATTTAGCTGAGCCAGTGCCTATATTAGGCATGTGAATAATGTTAAAGACTACCTCTAGAAAACTACAGTCATGTTCCACAGTGAAAACTACAAGTGAGTTAGGAACCAAAATAATGAACCTCTGGTCATCACAGGTATGATGCAAATTATCTATTTGTTTTAATATATTGCTGAATCTAAGCCTTAGTTAAGCTATATAAACAATATGATAACAAAATTTTTTAAAATTGTATGTGCGATTAATAAAATGGTTTAGTTACTTTTGTTTTGTTTTTACTTTTTTACCTACTTGTTTTTATTATAGTTGTTTACTTGCTTGTTTTTATTGGGGTACTATGGAGAAGTACTGTGAAAGTACTTTGTTGTAGTTAGTCTCCAATAAATAGACTTCCTTCGGGATTAAGATTAGGTAATATGAAAAATGCTTGTTAATATAAACTTAAGAGATCTGGAATTGTAATTGAGGTATTTTATCTATCCATTAGAGCTATTAGGCTTTACAAACAAAATAGAGTTTACAACGCATACTTCAATATTCCTTATTATGTTAAAATATCATGTATAAAAAATCTCACATAATTATTGATTGAACTATATCTTGTAAATCAAGAGTATGCCTCAATAGGCTGTCAGATTGTGTCCCAAAATTACATCTATTGCAGTTGTTTATGGTTGTAAGAGGGGTGTCAGGCCACACTGACCAAACCCAACACCTAACAAAAGTTTCCTTCAGTACCGTTTCAGCAGAGTAATCATGTTGTATAAAATGGAATTATAAAGAATTTTAAATGTTGTAAATAAGTAAAGCAGTAGGTGCAATATTACATTTCATACTTTTAGTGGTAATGTAAGTTAAGTGGCAATGTACTCTTCAACAGCTTGAAGTGGTAAGGAGAAGTATGTGATTTTGCCTTTGGTCCTTTACTATATCTACAGATGGGCACTGTCAGTACTAGTCAAGAGATGTTGCTGGAGAAGTAAGAGGCAGAGGAGGGATTAAGTTAGATAAAAGATGTCCTTCAAACTAAAGAAGAAAATGAGTCCTAGTAAAACATCTGTTCAGGGAATGGGAAAGCGCTACAGGGACACCCTACAGCTGGGAATCCAGGACAGTTGGAAGGAAAGTTAATTAACATAAAAAGGAATTAATTATTTGGACTACAATTAATAGAAAAACAACAGACTCTTTAAACTAGTCAGTAATTAAAATTACACAAAAATATAACTTGAAACACTTCCTACTTTTTACATTTTTAGCATGATTTTCTTGAGAAATTTTCCAGGAATGGTGCTGTTTCTCTGCTCCTTCCCTTTCAAGCTCATTGTCCAATGAGGAAAATTTGGAGGGAAAAAAAAAGAAAAGAAAAGAAAAAGATAAGATGACTGTAACTTCCACACTGAGTTATAAAAGATTAACTTTGGAAGAGAGTATTTTGAGCATCAGCAAGACAATTGATCTCATGAAGATTTTTTTTAATGTGAAGATCTTTGCAGCTCACAAAAATCTATGTTGAAAAATGACTGAAATATTTCACACAGGAACAGATTTTATAGGTACATGCACACACACACACACTTATGCACTTACATATGCATGCACGTATACATATAAACACAAAGGACATGGAACTCAGCAAAAAAGTCAAATGTGAGCCGTGCCTGTGGCCAGCAGCTGAGTACACACTATATAATTTACAAAATGTTCACATTGTAAAAAAGAAAAAAAAACAACAAAACAGATTGAGCTTTTGACACTTAGCTACACTTTAGTGAAGAGTCTGTCTTTTCCACATAGACTTAGACAGATGAATATCTAAATGTTCATCATTCAAAGTTTCCCTGTACCAGAAGTTAAAACACCATTTATTTACCATTTAAACCCATAAAAATATTAAAAGGTCTGGGAAGATAATACACCATCTAGATCATTTGCGTCCCTCCTATCAAGATCATTTGTGTAAGAACTGTGAAGGAATGAGTTTAGGAGCAGTGGATTGTACAGTTAATGGCGCCTTCAAAAGAGCAACACTGAAGCAATCTGCAGAACGGCTAAATCAAACAGCAATCAGCACCTCAGTATTACTGGGTATGTGCAGCTTTAATGAGAATGGCTGATATGCCATGAAATATGTAGATGTCAGGATTAAAACTGGAATGGATGTTAGGACTGAAGCACTTGACAGATCAAATAATTCTTTTGCTCAATTCGCTAAATAATATCCTGTTTAATTACTTCTGATTAGAGCAAATTCTCCATTTTCTTTAGAAATGCAAAAGTGTTGGTGTATTAGGTGCTAAATATATGAAATAGGAAAATGGTAAGGCTGGACCTGAGAAGAAAGGTCGGCCTGCACAAATGTTTAGGGTTCTTTGAAATACTCTAAGGAGAGCTGGTGAGCATGGAACTCTTTAGGATATGCAAGTGGAAAGCTGGATATAAGACATCTCAAATGTCACCAGTAACTTACACTTAATGAACTGAATTAAGCCATGCCAATTTTCTTGACTATCTTTTCATTGACTGTAACGTTGATGAATATCATGTTAGGCATTTGGCATTAGGTATTTGGCTCACATGTGGATAACTTCATGCGTGCATGTTTGGCTGTGGGAGACTTTGCCAAAGTGTCTGTGAGTAAAGAGCAATGAGAAGTCTGATCAGCTTCTTCAGTAATTACATTGTGAATTGCAAGTTAGAACTGTTTTGGAAAAAGAAGTGGTACTCATGGACACAGTGGAAAAGGGAAAATATTTTTTCTTATGTGTGGCTAGGAAGAGTTATTTTAGATTTTGTAGTCAGTGAAACAACCTTGGGAACTTTCAGACAAATTTACCCTCACAGGTTGATCTGCATTCAACCTTTGTTCCTGATGTGTTCTTTACTTCCCTTAAAGCTCAACAGTAGTCATTAAAAGTCTTCATACAGATACCTGCTCATTTAGACATCACTATATAATGCATGCATTCCATGCAGTATGTCCCAGAGTGTACTTCTCAACTCAATATTAGGAAGTGAGAGATTAAGATGAATCATATGAGACCCCTATTACCATGGATACCTGCAACATCACTTTTGAGTTAGTCTTAAAGCAGAGTAAAGTGTCTTGGAAAATAATGCCCTCAGCTCAATGACATGGCTGAGTTTTCATTTCCAGGGCATGTTTTAGGAAGATATTCCAGTTTATCATCTGCAGCTGGCTCATATACATGGGACTCAGCCCCTGAGCAGCATATGTATGCATACTAACCCCACTTACGATACCTGTCATACGTGGCAGGACACTCATTGTGTGGTTGCCTGTGGTTCTGTCTGTACCAGATGTATGCAAGGATTGCTGTGTGCAAGTTCACCCCAAGGAATATGGCTTATACAGGCTGTTTGGAAATTTTGTTGTAGATTTGTGATGCTGGTTTCTGGTTTTTTAACAGATGGTACTAGGCTGTTACACAGTTGAAGCGGCATACGGGATTAACAAAAAACCTGCAATGTCTCCTGTTGCTTCTTGAAGCTCTTAACTTGTCAGGCCTCTGTAATTGCTTTCTCAAGCAATTGACATATGAGTGTCAAGGTACAGACTTCCTGACATGCAGTGATCTGTGATGCCATAAACTTTATGACCCTATATCATCTTGTCCTGAAGTCTGCGAATGAAGGTGCCAAGCTTTGCTAGAATTTAAAGCATGTGATAAAATTTTCCACTTAGTCCCACTCTGTATAAATCAGTCATATGTGTAAAGAAACAAAAGAAGGAATTAGAGATTAAGAAATATTAGAAGGGGATAAAATAACAAAGGCAAACTCACCAAAGACAGCAGCAAATTATTTTTTTCATCTGAGACATGCGGATGAAGAATAACTTGATGTTTTCAATCTGTGGCTCCACCAGATGCAGAGAGGAGTCAATTTGCTATTCTGGTTTGCTTCTGGCTTTCCTAAAATAGTCAATTCTCAGACCTGTCATTATCAACCTTGTAAGTAAATTGCCTTGGAATGAATACCTCTGTTTAGAAGTTGTTTGTGGTCATTGCTTTCCACAGAGCTTTCTTCACAAATCATGTTAAGCTTTTACAGAGTGTTTTCAGGGTTTCCATGATCCCACTTTGCCACAAAATTTAGAATGATTGTATTATTTAAAAAAAAGCTAAGTGTACAGCTCTGATGTGCAGTGTGCTTTTATTCATTCTCAGCAAACCAGCCATATCAAGATGAACATTTCCTGAAAAAGTAAAGGAAAACATTACAACTTAATGACCCATATATTTACACTCTAATAAGAGTCTACATAAATTGCATTACTTCAAAAGCCCCAAATATTACAGCTTTGTGCAACTTCATTTCCTTTCTCAACACTGATGAATGCAGAAGTATTACCTAAGGAAGTAGATCAAGAGCTGCATTTCTAATAATAATTTTAATATGCAATAAAAAATAGTAAATTGTAAAGAACTGCAAATAAAGAATGTACATTCAGTTCATGGTAATAGAGATCTCACAATACGTAGCCTTCCAAGTAATATATTTATCTCACTACTGAGTGGAAGAGACCTTTTCCCCCCTACTCCTTTCTTAAGAGGCAGCTGATCATGCAGAAGCAGACTAGAGAAGATAAGTGACTCTCTCATCTTTATAGTCAATCAGCTAGGAAGAAACATGGAAGTGTAACCCTTTTTCTTTCCATAAACCCTCCTGTAAGCTCCCCTGCACCAGGGTTTAGCTCCCTGTGGATTTTAGCTTGTTTAATTAACACTTTTCAGTAGATATAATGAAACATGCTTAGACTGGTTTCCAGAAATTCCTAAAACAATGATTTTGTCAAAATTTCTGGTCTCTTTGATGGTACTTGCAACAACTGGGAAAGACTTTGGGGAAGATGAAAGTGATGAGTGAGTGGTTGTGCTGTTTCTTCCCAACAGAGAAATGAGAAAGACATTTGGAATTAATGTGTCTTAGATAAGGCCTACTAAAGTCCATCAAAATCTGAGTTTTTTGACTCAGAATCAATTTGGCATTAATGTGACAAAGAAGTGAACTCAACAGTGTCAGTTGTTTAATAGTCCTTAATCACCTGACACCTGAAAATCAGCAATCTCCTTCTGCAAGCTGGAAGTAGAGATTACCCTTATGGCCATAAACATGGAAGAAATGAAACAACAGAGGATATACATGAATAAAATTTCTGCATACCAATTGGATTTCATTTTGCCTATACATAGAGGCTCTGTTCTTATCAAAATACAGTTGTCTGGTTGTCGTGGTTTGGGCCAGATTGCCCAATCCGGTGGAACGACAGATGCTCGCTCCCTCTTGCTCTGCTCCCGAAGGGAGGCAAGAGAGAGAGAGGAAAAGAGAGACTTAAGAGTTTAGAAGGAACTAAACTACTTTAATGAAATATTAATAATAAAATAATAAAAAGAAAATAATGAAATATATACAAAACCGTATCAAGCTCCCAGGATGACAATCATGTCACCAGCAGGCGCTGGGGAAGTCCCAGACTGGACTCAGTGACGGATGGGAACTGGATTCCGGATCTGGATTCAGGATCGGGATCAAAGGCAGACGCAGAGACAGAGTCCTCCTCGGACGTCAGCCATTGAAGAAAGAGGGCTGACTATTTGATCCCTCAGCTTTTATACTGAGCATGAGGCAGATGGGATGGAATACCCTGTTGGTCAGTTTTGGGTCACCTGTCCTGTCCACTCCTCCACGCAGGTGTGACCCCTCTACGCTTTTCCACTTCCGACCCTCCAACGGGGCAAGTAACAAAGTTGGCTGGCCTTGGTTGCTATAGCAATAAGTATAAGCAAGAGCCTCTCTGCACACCGTTCCTTGGCATCAACTATAAACATGGGTCTTATCACCCTGAGAGTGAACAGTTTTCTGCACAACATGCTGTTAATTTCAGCAGTTAGAAGAGGCCTAGCTAAAAAGTAAAGTTACTGAACAAATTTGGTCCTGTTTTACCTCAAACCAGGACACTGGTGTCATTTGAGATGCGCTGGGGTAACCTGCATGGTCTCCTGAAACGAGTCCAGACAGATGCAGGTTTCCTGTATTTCCTTTTCCTACATCTGCTAGATCTTTTGTGGATGTATCATGTACCTCATGCCATCTGAAATAATAAAAATACCTATATTTGACACATTCTTTGTTGTCTAAGTTCATATTATATCCAACATATTCAATTCAGTCTAATTGGTTGTGCGAGACTCAGTTGCTTAAATATTGGCAGCCATTGACATTTCAGACAACTTAAATTTTCTAAAAAGGTGGAAGTCTTTTATTATTTAGGATAGATACGTGATGCTGTGTTGAGTTTTGCAAGAAGTAAAGCATGAAAGATGAAAAATAGAATTGACATGTTCTGTATGTACAAGCCTTAAAATGTGAAAACATGCCTGCCACCTCTGTTTTCAACCCAGCATTAAAATCATTATTATTAAAATTTTATGTGAATAAACTTATTTACATCAATCTTAAGATTTTTGCCAGATTTCTAGAATACCTACTTTTAAAAGAACCAAATTCTTTTAAATTGATTAATTCTGAAACTACATGTTGTTTCACTGCCCAAAGCCACGTAGGCTTCATTAAACGAGAAAGACACAGGTGAATGAATTTAGGCAATTATGAAAGCAACAGTTTAAGGGAATTTTTTGAGGAAGCATACCCTTAAGTTGGACTTATATATGTATTTATGGGATTTACTATGTTTCAAACCATTAAGTAATATCATAAACATTACTGGGGCAGAATTTAAAAGATCAGTTCAGTAACATGTGAGTATAATACAGGAAGTAAGTGTTTTTTGTGATTATGGACAAAACATGGTTTGCAGAAGATGTTATACTGTATGATCTAAAATTTTTCCTACTGACAGAGTTGCAGGTGTTAAGTGTAACCTGTGAAACCTGTTGTAACTATAACTATGAAAAAGAAGGAATTCATTAACTCTTTCTTGTTTATTTCACATTCATTTCTCAAAACCAATAGCAACAAAATAATGAGATAAATGCAAAATTAAAAAATTAATAAAGTAATAAGAACTCATACAGTTCCAGTGTAACATGGAATATGTTACATCCTTTTTTTTTACATTTCATATTTGACTTCTGATTTTTCAATATGCTAAATACACCTATCTATCATTTGCTTTTTGTAGCTATCAGTGGTCAATTTCTAACATTAGGTGTGAAATGACAAAAACATTTGGAATTAAATAGATTTGTGAATACTGATGTGTTTCAAATAAACAGGCTTTTATCGGGCACTCTCAAGTGACTGAACAGCAAATTTTGTAAAAGTAAAAGCTTTGGAAATCATATATACATGAATTACTGTATTGTAATTATACATCACATGATAAGGGAAAAAAACCCACATTTTTGAAATTCTAGGAATATTTTCAAATTTCCATTTTTGTTGGATAAATGGTTATGTCTGTCACAGAAGAAATCATAATATATTAAAACAAATCACTAAACGAGTGCACTTTGTGACAGGCAATGGAATGAATGGTTGAATGGAAGTGTATGAATGAATGAAAGAATGAATGAACAAATGAACAAATGAATGAAAGTGTGTAAGTTTGTACATTCATGTAATTACATGTACACAAGTATTTGCATTGGAACTGAACAAAAATCAGAACAAATCTTATCTGGTTGTATCTTGTATGTTATCTATTTTTCCCCCCTGAAATACCTGTTTCAACACTGGTAAATTAAAATACACTATTGCTCTGATTTTAAAATGAGAAAATCCCTTTTAATTAACCCTTGTTATTATAACTAGAACAGCAATAAAGTGGAAGTTTTTCTAATATAAGTTTCATAGCAGGATGTAATGATAACAAAGTGGGAAGATCATGCACTCAATATTCTTCAGAGAGTCTGCAGCCTCCAGGAAGAAAACCCATGGATCTGTGGCAATCATGACTAAGAGAAGCTGCAGTTAATCACCCAGATGAGAATGTTATGCATAGAAGATGACAAGCTTGTTGTCAAAAATTCTTGCTACAATTTCTGTTTAAACATACATAGGTCTTTCTGCATCTCAGGGTAAAGCATCTTCAATGCCCACACCCACCTATGGGTATTTGACTGAAGCCAGAAATCCCAATTGCCTACATCGAGCTTTTTAACACCACCTCAGGCCAGGAGCATTGTTGAACATGGGAGCAGCTTCTGGTGTCTTCTCACAGTAACTACCCATGCGGCCCTCTCACCCTACTACCAAGATCTTGCCGTGTAAACCCAATACAGTAAAAAATAGAGTGTGTCAGGCCCTGAAATCAAAAATAGAGAATATATTCATATATATATATATTCATTACTTTAGTAAGATACTGTTGTAAAACATATTTATGTATTTTTTACTGACAAAGAGTCAGTACATATTTTTTATTTTCTTAATTTTTAGGAGTTTGGTTACTACTATGAAGACAATTTGCAGAAAAAGGAACATAGCTCAGAAAGGTAAAAATAAAGTCATATTTCAAGACAGCTGCATGTCTGAACTTGAGTCATCAGCAAAGGTCAACAGATCCCATTCAGAAAAGGTTGTTCAGAAGCTATTACCTAGGCAGTATTTTGTTTCTCAAAATATGACAATGTTAGCAGTTTCTCAGTTACTGTTTTTGAATAATTCCTTATTTCTTCTTATTTTTCTAGCCAATAGCATTTTGATCAATTCTTATAATAAAATTTTCTTGATTAAGAGAAGAATTATCAATGTTTATATTACAAAACCAGAGACTATAATGTTAAGCTCTTATAACTGAGCATTTTTTGAGACTACAAGGTCATAGAAGACCATGAATTCCAGTGGCTGGCTAAACTACAGAGAAATACGCAACAGGCTTATCTCATTGCAATAGGCATTTTGGATAAAATTCTGTCTGGCATATGGTCCCAGCAATTCCCAGCTGGTACATGGTTCATTGCACAGTCTACAGCAGCCCCTGGTGGGTTATCACTGGGCAGCAAATCAAAAAGCTGCTTCTGGTTTTCTAACAGACACTTAACTGCTGAAATTCAATGCATCAAAAGCTATATGAGTAAGACTCAAAAAGTTCAGCAGTAATGAGGAGGAAAAGATATTTGCACTAAAGGCACAAAAATACTCATACTGTCTAGCTGGGAAATTAATCTATCCTTTACAATCAGAAATTAGATCAATTCTTGAGTAAGCACTCAGGGTAGCAATGAAGAGTTGTACAGTGACTTAGTGACATAACCACTAACTTTGCCTTTTGCCACAGCTTTCTCCTTAACACTCTAGCAAAGTGGATAAATGAGGGTGGGCATGCGGGCAGAGATGTAAGGAGCAAAGCTTAACTGCGTTGATTAGATAAAGACTGTCCACCCATCCATATTGATTTCTATATTCTTCATGCACTTAATGTGTAGCAATACTGAGGGATCTTTACTGTTACAGATTATCTACATGATATGGAAAACTTAAGAAACTACTTCAAAATTTTGTGAAGAGTTTTGTAGAGAAAATTGAAGAAGTAAAATCCCAAATTTGAAGATGCAAATGGGTATGTTAATGTAGTTCGTGTCTCTTTCAATTTGAAGGAAAATACATCTCTTTGCGAGTACAGACACATGCAGTGGGATTTTTAATTGATTCTTACATGGTTTTGTGTGATGACAATGCATCTCACAAACTTCAGTTTCATCAAAAAAATAAAATTGAGGCCTTTTGCCTGACAGAATTCCCTCTTCATAGATACCTAAAAACATAAGAAAAATGGAAAAAGAAGTTCTTTATGTCTGCCTCAATAAAAAATTGTGTCACTGAAGTGTAAGCATGCATTCACTGAAATTATTTATTTTCCTTACCGTAATTAGCAATTTAGGAATAGAAGATGTCTATTTGTCAATGGGGTTTTTTTTCTATGAAAAATAATAAGACTTTGTTAAAACCTAAGAAAACTGTATTTCCTACAAAGCAAATGTAGAAGATAACTCTTTGGCAGTCTTTATAGTTGACAAACTTTATCGTGAGACAAACTTTTAAATTTTACTATTTGTTAATTAGTATACATTACATCTACCATTATTACATGAATTATTACTCTCTCATAGCATTAACTTAAGGACTCCTCTGGATGCATAAGACAAAGTGAAACTTTACATTACAAAAAGGAATATTTACTGTCAGATTTATGGCTGTAGAACACTAAATAACTAGGTATACATGACATTGTACACTAAAAATATTTCACATGAAGGCAAAACAAGAATGAAATAAAAATTCTCCACAAAATAACAACATTACTTAAGAGATCCAGCTTCTCTTTGGTTCTCTTTTTGTTAGGCACTTCAGAATTCAGTGTAGGAAAGGGAAGCAATTTTTTTCTTGTTTTGGAATGGTTGGAGTAGCATAGACAAAAACTAAAGATGCTCTATTTGAAAGATTCTCCAACAGAAAGTGGGTTGCTAATTGTTGTTGATCTTTTATTTAACTTTAAGCCACACAGGCAATATCCTTCTTCATATTTAGTGTTGATTAGGTGTTTTATTTTCTGTTCAATTGCACACAGCTCTAAAATTGTTATAAAGATCTAAAGAAAGAATGAATTTGATTTCAGTTACAGCTAAATAGCATAGTAATTCCCAGTCCAAATTCAGTACCTACAGTTCTGCCCTTTGCCTCCATGAAGTACAGAACCCATTCCCCTCACCTTGTCATGCTGTCTCTCCATTTTTGTTCATCCATCTACAGGCAAGCAATACTTTTCATCTGTTCGAAGATGCAAACTAAATGCTGCCTTAGCAAATAAAAAAATACAGCTTTGCAAGCATTCTCTAAAGTGTGCCACTTATGATTTTAAATCCAGCATGTGGCTGATTAGCCCATCACATTTAAACCTAAGGAAGGAGACTAGAAAAATGAAGGATTATCCCTGCTCTGGCTTCTCAAACAGCTGAGTAGGACAGAACTACACCAGGAACATGGACTTATTCACATCCCTATGAGTGGGTGCTAATACCAAATATTTCAAGAACTCTTTTTCCCCCTTCACTCAAAGGAAATGTATACATAATGTGACTTACTTAAAAAGGCTTCCAAAAGTTGCTTAATTGTGGTGGGGGGTTGTTGTTATTTTTTTAGGTAAACCCAGATTTAACTTAATTACACACCAAATCTCTATAATGTTCATTTCAGTATTAGATATTATTGATAGCATCACGGTAGTGTTGTTGTAGAAGGATAAACTTGTGAAATTTGAAGCCACATGAAGTCTCCATAAGCAATCTGGCACTAACTCTCCATCTCTGCAGGAGAAAAAGTACTTTCCTTTTGTTATCATCCGTTTCTAACTCCTTGTTCTGCCAGAGAACAGCTTGTTTTCTTCTAAACTATGATCTTGCCTTTGCTCCTGGTGTGAGAGTGAACCCACATGCGGCGCACAGGGGGTCTCGGGCCGAGCGCGTTGAACTAGCTGAGAATAAGCAGTGCATCTGACGTGCACATGGTGGGACAGGAGGTTGCTTGAAGGGTGAGCTGGAGGCTGCTAGCAGCTGCGGCAAGGCATGGCATGCATCACTTGCACCAGGGCTGCTCTGCACTTGCCTCTGCATTGAGGCTGGGGAGGCAAGGTTTCTCTCATACGGCCATAGGATTATTCACACAGTTTTCACTCCTGGAAAACCAGAACTTTATATTGTTTATTGAATAAAATCTAGAATGCTCCGAAGTCATCAAGGTTATACTCTTGATTTCAGTGTAGCTATGATTAGGAGATGAAAGCCCAATATATCTACCATTTCCTTAGCAATAGAATAAACAGTAATTTCTTGCTTAAGTGCCCAGATGCCACTGAACTGATGCATCTTGCTGACCAAGAAATGAACCATAATAAAGGACAAAATTAGAACTGTGATAAAAGACACCCAATTCTCTATCCCAAGTAGTTAACTGAGACAAAATGGGAAGGCATTTCTCTACATAGACAAGTGAAACAGCCTTTTATTGCCTCAAAGCAAGGAACATAACACAAGAAATTGTGTAACGTAGTAACTAAGACTACCCTTGATATTTGGCTGGTATTCACTTCGTATAGCAAGAGCACGGTCAATGAAGTTTTTATTCTGATCTAATTCTTGACCAAAATGAGGCCAATATATCTAAGTGCTGCCTCTTTTTATTTAAGAAACTTCACCAAATTATAATAATAATAAATTCTCCTCCTCATTAGTTCCAATGTGCTTATTAATATAAAAAATATTTGTGAGCAGGAGTTACTGAAGTATTATGAAAGTCAACTGATATTATAACATCTATATTTTACTCCTTATTTGAAATATTCTAGTTACTACATACAAAGCTAATACTGAATGAGAAAAAAACAATGACTACTTGTGTAGGAAATTATTGTTAGATTTCCATTTAGCAGATTAGAAGCCTTTGTATAAAATAAAATCTATTTTTGCTGAGTTTCTTGTGGTAGTGACTTGTGCAGCTGCAGAAAGGAATTGAATTTCTTTTTAGCCATGCAATGCACAGTTTTAAGGGTTTCTGTTTATGTCAACAGGTCTTGAAAACGAATTGCTTTCTATTGGATTTTTTTGCATTGCCTTTAAAGCCTGCACATACTCCCTGAAAGTAGCTTCACTGTGGGTGCATGTGACAGATTGCGTTTCTAACCAATCACATTCCCACTGGATAAAATGATACTTTTCTATATCTCAGGACTAGTTTGTAACCCTTTAGAGCATTCTTAATTTTTTCGTTGTGTAGTTTGTTTTCTAGTAGTTCAGCTGTCTGGTTATCTTTTCCAAAATGTTCACATAATCCCTTTTCTCTGAGACTAGTACTTATATACAGAGTGAAATTTCTTTTTAAATCCTACTGCTGGTTTTGAACAGTTTCAAATTGTTTTCCAGAGAAACCACTCTTATTCCTGGGTTATATCACTGTCAAGCTGCATTTTATAAGGTAGTTCTGTCTCTCCATGATCATCTTCAAAATACTTAGATTATTTGATGAAAAAGTACTCATGTCTGTACTCCAGAGGTAACCATTTGTTTTAAATAGAAGTCTTGGTGTTGAAACCCTTATGTAGAATATTGAAGAAATCCAGTTGCTTAAAATCAGACACAACCATCAGAAGTATTACTTATGTACTACACATTTAGGACAGCAGCAGATTATATCTTATAGTTCTGTTTCCATCCTTTTAAAAAGTACCTAACACTACTACCCTTCACTTGTTTACTGATGTAATTCAAAAATACATACTATTTACATGTAAAAAGAATTATTGCAACTTAATTACATATCTAAGTGAATAAATCTAGGCAGATATTTTCCAGTTTATATATTGTAATTCTGGATTATAGGTACTTTATTTAAATATAGAAAAATGATCCAAATGCTTGCTATAATAGTCAGGGGTGATTTATTAATCATGGCACTTTTATACAGTAATGTCTTTTTACATTTCGAAACCAAACTTTAAGACCTAAGTAAGTAAATTTTAGTCAAAGTGAAACAAAAAGCTGTAATACAAAATGCTTCTTGCCTGTTTATATAAACATTGGTCTTCAATAATTCTTCAAATAAAGGCAAAAGGTAAGTACATTAGCTTTTTACAATTAGTCTAAGTTAACATACTGAATGGCAGGTATTTTCTTGTATTTTTCTCGTTCTGTTACATGGCAACAAAAGTAGATGTATGGAAAATTATTAGTCTCCCTCAAAAAGGATCGCCGCTTTAAACCAAATAGGGCAGATGTAACTAAATTAAACTACTAATTTCAGAAAATTATCTCATTGTTTTAGTTTTGATTTCTGTTCATGAACAAGCTACTTTTTGTCCATGTGTTGACTATATGCTATTTATAGTGAACACAATTGATCATTATAAGTGGGGACTTAATAAATGAAAAACATTGTACCACAAATAAATAAGATTAATTTCTTTTCTCCAAAATATGCCCTTTGCATACCAAATATTTATCTATATAAAGAATAATATTTGTCAGCTTTTAAATAAACAAAGAATTGTATTTCTAATTATGAAGCAGTAGGTTTATAGCCAAATGAGACATCCAGCACAGCAGACAAGTATTTTTAAATATATGATTTATATTGTTCCACTGTCTAAAGTATTCAGCAGATTACTGAATGTTGTTTTCATGTTTACCTTTTTTTTTGCGTAAGATGTATTGTTATAAATTTCAGTAATAATTTGTAGAAGACATCTTTTTCTAGATGAAAAGTGGTGGTTCCTGATGAAAGTACATTCCAGGTATTTTATGTTGAAGTTGTTTCACTCTATGAAAGTTCCTGTTCTGTCATTGTAAATTTTTCATCATATCATTTATATTCAAGATGATTCAGTACCTGTGTATAGAGTCTATATACTTCAACTACTTTGTATATACCTCAAAGTCTGTATCTACCATAATAAGAGTTAAGATAGCCATAGAATAGCTCTAAATTGCAGTACCTTCTGTATTCTGGCAAATTGATATTTTATATCCAATGCCAAGATCTGACATACCTGGAGGTACAAAAATATAACAGGTGCTTCTGCTGCCATCCAAAGGGACCCTGACAGGCTGGAGAGGTGGGCTGACAGGAACCTTCTGAAGGTCAACAAAGGGACCTGCAAAGTCCTGCCTCTGAGGAGGAATACACCCACGTGCCAATACACACTGGTGGCTAACCAGCTGAAAAGCATCTTGGCAAAAAGAGATCTGGGGGTCCTGGTGGACAGCAAGTTGAACATGACCCAGAAATGCACCCTTGCACCAAAGAAGGCCAACAGCATCCTAGCTGCATTAGGATGAATGTTGCTAGCAGGTCAAGGGAGGTGAGCTTTAACCTCTGCGCAGCACTGGTGAGACATGCCTGCAGTGCTGCAGCCAGTTCTGGGCTGCCCAGTACAAGAGAGACATAGACAAACAGGAATGAGTCCAGGAAATGTTCACAAAGATGATTAAAGGCTTGGAGCATCTGTCTTATGAGAAGAGGCTGAGAGAGTTGGGAGAGTCTAGAGAAGAGAAGGCTCGGGGGTATCTTATAAATATATATGAATATCTGATGAGGGGAGTAAAGAAAATGGAGGCTCTTCTCAGAGTACCCAGTGAAGGTACATGGGGCTAAGGGCACCAACTGAAATACAAGAAATTCATTTAAACATTAAAAAAATATTTTTCTGTGGTGTGAGAGTAGTCTAACACTGAAACATTTTGCCCAGAGAGGTTGTGGCATCTCCATTCCTGAAGGTATTTGAGACCCAACTGCTCGCAGCCCTGAGCGACCTGCTCTAGTTGAACTTGTTCTGAACAGGGTGGTTACATTAAGGGATCTTCAGAGGTCAGTTCCAGCTTCAACTGTTCTGTGATTCTGTGACTCTATGAAGTTTTTTGGGGGTTTTTTTGTTTTTTTTTTTTTAAGTAGCAAGTAGTGATTTCTTGATTTCCCTTACTTGTACCTGAATATTTTTTCATATAATGGTATTTTTTCCTAGTATTTATCAGTTTCATTAACAATTTCACCTCTACAAAATGATTATTTTTAAAAAAAATCTGATTCCATAAATCATTTTCATAGAGAATTTTTGTTTAACTAAGCACTCTCTCTGGAGTCTCAGCAACTGATCAATCAAGTGATTGATCCAAGGAAACATTTCTTCTCTCATTTCATTGAGGATTTTTTCTAAACTCAAACTCCTATTCTCTTTAGCTGACCTAGCAAACTCTTAACTGGTGTCATTAACCTTTCCTGAATCTCCTTATATGATATCTAGAAAGGATCAATATCTTAATATTGGAACCTTCAGATATTTGAGTTTCATTCTTCCCATTTTCTAAGTTGTAAGTTTATCAATAAATTAAGAGTGTGTAATTTCACCCAAAATAACTATTCACTAAGTGATATCAAACTGCCAAGATTTCATCTTTCACATTCTAGCATTCTTTTTTTTTTTTCCTTATTTGACACCATCATAATACAGAAAGAAGTGCTTGAAAAATTTCCACCGCAGTTTTGGGTAGCTATTATTTTCTTAATGCACTAAAAGCCAAATTCATATTAATATGTAATCCAGTCTCTTGTATCATTTCAAACATTTGTACAAACTGTTCATTTGCAGACAACTGGGGTGGGATCCTACCTAGACTTAAAATAAATTTGTTTCTTTTTCAGTTATTTTTGAGCTGGATCAGTTTCCCGATCCATTTCACCACATGGCCATTCAAATACGTATGCCAGTTTAAGCTGTACTGGTACCTAATAGCTTACAAAGTTTTTATCTGATGCTTTAACAGTGATATTTCTCTCAGATCTCTGAACCAATGGTGCATTATCTGCAAATAGATGCAAATATATTCTCTAGAAGGTGTGGTTTGAATGCATATAAAAAAATATATGCAATACTAGGTTGCATGGAAAAAATAACAACCTGGCATCTCAGTTTAGCATCCAACTGAGTGGCCATGTTGACTCCCATCTAAGCATGCCTCATTCTATAAAATGCAAAGGTTGAGAAAGACCTTCAGGAAATAATTTTACTAAGATTTCTAAAGCAGTCAGACACAGTAGAGAAGAGCATCATAGAAAAATCACACGGAAATTGATGATCCTACTTTATATTATGTCCTGAAGCAGTGTGCAATATACAGATTGTTAAGCCATACACTGAACAGTAAGAAGACACAATCTTGCATAGAGGATCTTTCTGAATGGAGAAGGAGTTCTACATAGGGAAAACTGCCTGAGCTTGTGTAATAATGCATGACCATAAGAGGGACAAATTCAGGTTATTCAAGCACTTTTACTGCTGCTTCTCTAACATAATTTTTTGTGCGCAATAAATTTTTCTTAAGTGTGATACTAAGTAGTCATGTTCTGCCCGTATGTATTTTGATACCTTTCATTGTAATAACTATGGGACACCTTTAGCATATTTCTGCACTCTTCAGACTACAGGTTTGCTAAGAGTGCAAGAAAACAAAATCAAATCTCCATGGTAAATTAATGCTCTGTGGAACCCGTAAGGCTGTAACTAATGATTCTGGAAGGATTATTATAATTTAAATCATATTAACAATTAGTAATGTCTACAGTTAAAAATTAATGCTATGGCTTTAGGGTTGTAACACAGTTGAACAACTGTTGATATATTATTAAAATTACTTAATTACAAAATGTCTAAATGTAAGTTATTCTTTTTCTTGTTGTGAGTACTGTGGGGTTTTTCAGAGTGAAGATGAAAGACAAGCAGTAGAACCGCACAACTAAGGCATATGGAGGAGGTTGAAACTATTATTGCTGGTTTTTGGTGTTTTTTTTTTTTCCCAATAAATATCTTTGTTTTTAACTGTTGTGGAATATAGCCAGTGTATTAAGAGAAAAAAGTTTCTGTGAATTCAATGTAGTTCAATTATTCATCCAAAATACATTTGAACATTTTTGTACATACTCCAACAATCACTGAGGTAAAAAACCAATGAAAACCAGTGTGGCCAGCTATTGTTGCTTCCAGGCATTTGAAAATTCACCAAAGGATTAGAGAGAGACACTGTGATCATTTTCTGTAAATATCCAGCTACTTGTATATTGACCTGGCCGAAGTTGATAAACAAAAAATTTTGAAATGACTCCTAGACTAGTAAGAAAATATTTAGATTTTCATGCCCTATTCTGTTTTCGGATAAAATTCACATTTAAAGGAACTTTACTTAAGAGAGTTTTCACTGTAAACAGCATTGACTAAAGCTACAAAGCATAACAAAAGGTTTAAAAAATATTCATACTTGTTCTTTTATAAATTTTTACCCTCAACACCAATTACTATTACACTTATATTACTTAATTATCCCTTTGTTTATAATTTAGTTATAATTACCTTATTTATATATTATTTAATTAGTCATGTGGTTATTGTAAGCATCTAGTCAGTGTAAGACAGTCATGGGGTAGCGTTGATAGTGTTTCTCAACTAAAAAACTTTTGATATTTACAGAAAGTGAACTTTGCAGAAATTAGTTATTGTTGCTCAGAAGATAAAGATACCTTCTTCCCCCCCCCCCCCCCCC
>VYXH01010608.1:55931-138352 GCA_013397275.1 Burhinus bistriatus
CTCGCCCTGAGTAGAGACTAAGAGGAAATGGATTTGAGAATTTATATGCTGAGAAGTAATAAAAGAAATAGATCTATACAGCTATATAGTTTTTTTATAGTTAAGTAGGGTTTTGGTTGTTTAGTTGATTGGTTGGTTTGGTTTGGTTGGTTGTTTTAATTGTTTGTTTACTTTTAAATTCTTTCTTCAATTTTAAACTCCAATTTATTAAATATTTCTTGCTATGAGACTCAGTATATTTGTGCTTTAGTTAATAAACTTCTTTTAGATAAAAACAACCTTAACTGGGATCTAAATGTTAACTAGTAGTTTACCATTGCTGAAACAGAAAATTACTATAAATGTATCGTTTCAGCATGGCAAATACATCATAATTAAATGCTATCATTAGTATAATGAACATATTAAGAATTAACATTTAAGGGGCGGGTTTACTGTTTTTTGAAATCAATGTAATACAATAGCTAAGGTTTTTTTGCTCTTTTTGTGTTTTATTCTATTTTGTACGTTAGTGTTCTGAAAGAACAGTGATCTGAAACATTTCAACTATCCTAGCATCATCTTTAAGAAATTGCATTGCTTGACCTTTTTCTCAGTAGTTTGTGACTTGTGATCATGAATCCTCTAGAGGCTTGTAAAATGTTATTCTTGAGGAAAGTAAACAAAGAACTGTCTATAAGGTTGAGGCTAAAGCTTAATCTGTTGGCACTTTTTTATACTTTTTTTAAAATTCAAATTTGTTTGATGAAAAGCGGGACTATAGTGAAAGTATTTGTAAAATTTTCTGAACAGCAGGGATGTCAAGAATAGAATTTTGATTTAGTAGCTCAGAAATAAACTTCTGGTGCTATCTGAGGCACTTTGGGAGATACCTCTTGGTCCATCTTTCCTGAGAGTCATGTGTGGACAAGTAAAGGAACCTAAAAAGGCACTAAATTATTGTGTTTCCACAGTGGACTCCCAGAACCACAGAATTACAGAATGGCTGAGGATGGAAGGTGTCTACTCCATGCCTGTGCTCAAAGCAGGGCCAGGTAGAGCAAGTTGCTCAGTCAAGTTTTGAATACCTCTGAGGATGGAGACTCCACAACCTGTCTAGGCAACCTGTTCAGTGTTCAACCATTCGCAGAGTAGAAGTTTATCTTGTGTTCAGATGAGATTTCTTGTGTATCAACTTATCTCCACTTCTTCTTGTCCTGTCACTGGGTGCTATGGAGAAGAGTCTGGCTCCATCTTCTTCATTCCCTCCCATCAGGTATTTACACATGATGATGAGATCTGCTTGAGCTGTCTCTTCTCCACAATGAACAGTCTCATCTCTCTCAGCTTCTCCCCATGTGTGAGATGTTCCAAGCCCTTAATAATTTACATGGTCCTTCGCTGGTCTTGCTCCAGTATATCCATGTTGTATGGGAGAACCCAGACCTGCACAATGTATTCCAGATGTGGCCTCACCAGTGCTGAGGAGAGGGGAAGGATCACCTCCCTCAACCTCCTAGCAGTGCTCCTTCCAGTGCAGCCTAGCATGGTTTTGTACTTTTTTGCCATAAGCGAGCATTGCTGGCTCATCTCCAATTTGTTGTTCACCAGGTCCTCCTCTTCAAAGTTACTTTCCAGCTAGTTGTCCCCCAGCATGTACTGGTGCCAGTGGTTATTACTGCCCAGAAGCAGGACTCTGCAGTTCCCTTTTTTTGAAATTCAAGCGATTCTTAGTCTGAGTGTAGCTCCTTCTGGTGTATCAGCCACTCCTTGCTGTTTTGTATTGTCTGAAAACTTGCTGAGCATGCACGCTGTCATATCACCCAGGTCATTAATGAAAATGTTACGCAGTCTTGGCTCTAGTTTTGACCCCCAGGGAACCCCAATAGTTACTGGCCTCCAGCTAGTCTTTGAAACACTGATCACAATGCCCTGAGCCCAGGGTTTTTAGCCCAGTTCATCCAGTTTTCAGCCCACTTCATTCTCTACTTATCTCACCCATAGTTTGTCAGCTTGTGTATGAGGATGTTACAGACAATAGTGTCAAAGGCCTTACTAAAACGAAGACAGACAACAACCCCTGCTCTCCCCTTGTCCACCAAACCAGTCATCTCATTATAGAAGGCTATCAGGTCAGTCAGGTATTCCTCCTTCATAAATCCATGCTGTCTACTTTGGATCACCCTCTTGTCTTTCACCCTCTTGGCCTGAAGTTTCCTGGATTCACCTTCTTGCCCCTCCCAAAGAAAGAAATGACATTTTATTTGTTTCAGTCCTCAGGAACCTACCCCAACCACTATGAACTTTCAAAGATAATGAAGAGAGGATTCACAGACATCAGTCTGTTCCCTTAACACCTGTGGGTGCATCCGATCAGGTCCCATAGACTTGCATATGTCTGATTTGTTTAAAAGTTTCCAAATCTGCTCCTCTACTGGCAGCGAGTCTCCCTTTCTCCAGACTTTCCCTCTGGTCCCAGAGGCCTAGGATTCCTGAAGGCCAGTCCTACCAGTAAAGACTGAGATGAAGAAGGCTTTGAATACTTCAGCTTTCCCCTTGTCCTTTGTGATGGAAGGAGAAGGGAAGAAGAATGAAAGGGTGGAGAGTTCACATCATGTTATCTTAAAATGCAATAGTAGGGAAGCTCCTTCTGGATTTCCAAGAACTAGGTAGTACATCTTATATGAACTGATCTCATAACAGAAGGTGTTTCTTCTGGGAGATGAAGCCATGCTTAACTCATAAAGGAGGGCAATGTTTATCAGACACGACTTAAGACTGGAGTGAAGCTTTCAAGGTATGTTCTTAACTTCAATACAGAACAGGCCACTGCACACAGAAATGCACCTCACAAATATAATGGACCTGAGATGCCGGGTCTTATGTTCTTAGTTAAAATTAGGAATATCCAGTGCTGTGTGTTTTTGCACACACACATACACACACACATGCAAGCACGTGTGTTGTAATAGACATCTACAGGTCATCCAGTCCACAGTGCTGCTCAAAGCAGGTCCAAAAAGATCACGTTTCTTAGGAGTTTGTCTGGTCAGGTATTGAAAATTCCAAGGAAAGACATTCCATAACATCTCTGGACAGGCTTTTCCAGTATTTAACCACCTCCATGATAAAAAAAAAGCAAACAAAACACCCCGAAAACCACATTATCTTGTATCTAATCAGAATTTCTCATGTTTCATGTTTTATCCATTGCTTTCTGTTCTATTACTGTGCACCTCTGAGAAGATTCTGACTCCTAATTCCCTATACCTTCCCATTAGATACTTGAAATCTGTTACTATACCTTTAGTTTTATTTTTCACATGAAAAGTCAAGGCTGATGACAGTAATAACTTTCAGAGTGTTCAGACCAGCACAGGAAAGATCCAGTAAGATATGCAATAATGGATCACTATGGGTTCCTTGGAGATAAAGATGATAATTCTTTAAGGATAAAGGAGGCACTAAACCGAAAGTACAAGAGAAAATGTCAGTGTGTTACCCAGCAGTGGAATGGAAAATATTTTTTAAATATTTTAAAATTAGAAGCATGGTGTAAGGCTTGCATTTTAAGACCTTGTTTATATATTAAGATATGAAAATTAAAGAAGACTCCATTTTTTAAAATGCAAATCATGACCATGATAGGAAGAGTCAGTGAAAATGGTAATCAATAGTCCCTTGATGGAAACAAATCACAAGACTTCCAACACGGTGCAAAAGGTTGTGCTTGAGGTGGAACTACTATGTGTGGAAGCCAGACCACCAGACAGGGCTTGGGCATGGTGACAACAGGAATGAATTTCCTATTTTTCCTGAGTCTGGGGTGCTGGCCACAGCTGGACCAAAGGGTCAGGCACCTTGTCTGGTGTGAGTGCACATTCTTTACAGAAAACAGAAATCTTAGAATATAAATTGGAGAGAGAGTTTAACTTAGAGTTTGATTTGGAAAAAAACAAACCAAACCAAACCAAAAAAACCCCACAACGACCAAAAACAAAAAATTTTTTTTAAAAAAAACTACTTCATTTGGCTGACCTCACATTGAACAGTTTTGGAAATTTTGTAACAAGCATTGCCCTCCCTCAGCATCCTTCACCTCCTGGTGCCACAGATGCATATTGACTAGCGACACATACCATAGGCTTTATGATCTACTTTACACCTTATTCTAGTAGTCAATAGAAAAAAAAAGAAAAATAAAATATCAAGAAAAAAGATCAGATGGTTTGAAATAAGAAAGAAGACAAAAAGAAGGAACAAATAATAATCCTTAATTATTCGTTACCAAATGGAGGCATCTGAACAAGTGATACTGTGGTTGTGAACAGTTTTGTGAAAGTACCAGAAACCCCCACAACTCTGCTTTTTTACAGTGAGGGAGACTTGAAGATAAGAATTATGTTTAAGGGCTATAGGAGCACTCATGGAGTCCATAAATGATCCAGGGCCAAGAATTACATAGTATGGATACCATCAGTCTGCCCTAGATAGTGTTATCCCTGTTGGGGTAAGATAAGTGGGGATTACTGACATAAGCTAGTTTGTCCCACTTGCTCTCAGAGTCTAAAATCATCCTTACCCGTGCTTCATGTAACACCGCACACACTTTCAGCATCCTTTCTCCTAGTGAGTTATAACATTGTCTTGTACCTACACCATTTCATGTTTGGAAGAAGTATTTGGCATTCATAGGCAGCTGGAGCTTCTGTGTTTGGAAGAATAGCACAGACTGGTGTGATCAAAGTTTTCCAAGTCTGAGATAATCAACAATGCTATCTTTATCATGTAGGACTTTTTCTTGACTTCTGTTTCTACAGAGAAAGTTCATGCTTTGCAGTTCAGAGATTAGAGGATGAAAGAAGCCCTGCTGCAACAGATGAAGATAACAATTGCTCTGTAGAAGATGATGGCATATGTTTGTGGGTTTTGTCGGGTTTTTTTGGTTTGTTTGTTTTTTTTTAAATTTCATGGAAAATTATCTCATACCAGAAATTCTTTGGAGAAACTATTAGGCTTGGAGACTATCATTAGGCTTGAAACAGCTGTTACTTAGATTCTTCTATCAAGGATATCTTCCTGGTAAACATACAGATAATAATTTATGGCTGTTGTAACACCATATGAAGCCTCAAAGAAGAAAGGAATCATTTCTTATGAATGTTTCAGACATTATTGAATCACAGGACAAAACTTACAGACATGTAATCAAGGAATATCTATGCTAGTTGCATTTCCAAGTACACTGATATCTTTCAGAAATTGCAAGCAGAAGATTCTCAACCCTAACATCATCACAGGAATTCAAATACTTCTGAAGAACACTACCTACCTTTCCACTGCATGATCAGACAGCTGCTTTAGTATTCTAGAGTGATTCTAAAAATGTCACTCTATGAGTGCTTCTATATTCTGCTACAGGTGCAGTATGCCATACTTCCCCAGGGTACGCGGGTACACAGGTTATATTTACTCCACAGCACTTTTATGCTGCTTGATTTCAGCATCTTCACACTGATATCCCCCTGAATCATTTCTTTTATTGGCTTGCTCCTGAGCCTTGCTGATACTGTAGCAGGCACATCTCATAAGGCCACTGCACTTGAGGGATGATGACATAAAAAAATCACAATAGACTAACAGTAGATTTGCAGAGAGGAAAAAAATGCTAATACTTCTCTGAAGTTATCTTTCCAGTCTTGGTCAAACAAAAAATATTTGCTTGATGGAAAGGTTTCTGATAGACACCTCTAGCCTTTCTGCCAATGGGAAATTTTTGCACTAATACGAATCTTTTCCTGCTATTTGGTAATAGCAGCATCTGCCAAGAAGCGCTATGATGGCTCAGTGGATATAAAAAGTCAAACCAAGTTCCAAGGTGTTGTTGCATTTACTAATGTTTTTTCTGTTATAATTGAGTGAAGAAAGAGAAAGTGAATACTTCAAGAGGCCAGGGATTTTCCTGAGATAGTTGTTGCTATAGACAAAAATAGCATCTGTACTAGTACTTGTGGAGTGTCAGGGAGACTGTCTTACCAAAGAAAAAAAAGCAAAGACATTCCTGTAACACCAAGAATCTCCCATATGAGGTGATTGGGCAGGTTTCTCAAAATGGTGCAAAAGAATTTTATATGCATGAACAGTATGCTGCATGTTATTTTCAATACTTTGTCAGATCACTAGGGACTGGTTTACCTTATAAGATGAAAGCTTCAGATAACCTTCTGCACCTTTATTGGTGCAAATATCCTTGGTTGTTCATTACCAAATGGAGGCGTCCTAACAAGTGATACTGTGGCTGTGAACAATTTTGTGAAAGTACCAAAAGGCAACAAAATTTTTTGGAGTGAAGGAGACTTTTTCTGAAAGCTTATATTTAATTATTTATTTTTAAAGTGGAACTCTTAATAGTATTATGGGTTCTCTAAGGATTTTAGGCAAAACAGCACTAAATGTGCATAATATTTTTGTACAGCTTTTCATATTTATTGTATTGCTAATTCAATCTTTACTTATAATTCATTCCACAGTATTCATCAAAATTAATTATTGATATGTGGGAAAAATATTTACTAAATGCTTAGAAATTCAATGTGATTTATTCTGAAGGTTTTATGGCTGTCGATGAAACAGCTACCTGCAGCAGCTATTGTAAATTTATGCTGAATCACCAATTTTTAATTGAATACTTGCTATTCCATCATTCAATAGTTATTTTCCACCTAAAACTGATAAATATCAAAAATTAATAAAATATTTACATCACATATTTATTAATAATTTTTAAATGCTGTTTTGAAACAGTCATGACTGTAGAAGCAATCAAAAAAAGTGTTTGTTAATGAAACATTTAGATGTTTAAGAGTCTTATAAGTATCATTCACATATTTGTCAAATCTGTTTTATTGTTTTATGCACTTTTGTTTTAAATTAAGTATGTTACATAAGTAGTGTCCCCTTGCTAATGCATGAACAAGGAATAAGACTGAAAAGAGCCTGAAACGCCACAAAACTTTTTGGCAAGAATACAAGCATTTATTGTGAAGAGGAAAGCAGTATACAGAATGATATTGCCAATTTTATTCTACAGTACTTCCAGGCACACCACAAATAATGGGGTTTGAAATAAAAAATGAAATCCTCTGAACAGAAATGTTAAAACACAGCATGTTCCCGTGCACTAGGTAAACCAAAGAAATTAACTTGAGGTATGTCCAGTTGACTGTATATCCATTTTCCAAGAGTGCAATCAGCTCCTTATTTGGAGACAGCTAATTGTGACTTCTTCTATTTCATTTATCAGTATATTTGAAAAATATAAATCATTCAATCACCTCCACAATCATTTCCTGCACCCTGTATCTAACTTCTGTGTGATAAACCAACTCTAGAAACATATATAATCAGAATAATGTCAATTATATAGCATCTGTATGGTGACATATTTAATGTTTTCTGCCAAGGACAGCTATTTGGAGAGAGACAATGCCACCTGCAGCAACAAGGAAGTATAAAGAATGCAGTCCTTGCTATTGCCTTTCTGTTAACATTTATGTTCTTGAAAATTAAAAGAGTTCATAACCTTCAGAATGAGGTGCAAACTTTTCTTGAAAAGGAGGTTAAACAAACGAGTTAAGGTTAAGTCTGAGTTTGACAAGATGGTGCATTGCAGTTCAGTTTACTCCTTCACCAGCAGCAAGGTCTACATTGAGTGCAGACTCAATGACCCAAGATATCCCACATTACTAAAAATACCCTCTTGCTTCTAATTTAATAAAGGACAAGCAAAAAACTCTATTTCTTTATATTTATATATATAATTATTGATTCATTTTTGCACAACCAACTGCTTAGTATTATACAATCATATCAGCTATCCGCTTATCTCATAGTAGTATGTGGAAACTGTGAAGAGGGAAACACCAGAGGAAATGAAGAAAACATGGTGAGATGAAGCTCATAAAATTCTAAGAAGTCTAGTAAATTTCTTCTATCTAAAAGAGATCTAGGATCATATGATTTGCCCTATGAATCCACATTGTACATCTATGAGTGGGCAACAGAAATGATCCTAGAGTAAATTTCTTAAATGTAGGGACTGGATTCAGTAATATTTGAACAGATATTCAATGCCATTTTAAACACTTTTGAATAGCCTCCTTAGCCTTCACTTGTCACTCCTGCTGCACAATGCCTTGGCGATCCTTTCTGACCTGTGCCATATCTGCTAGACCTGTGTATATGCCTTGGATATTCTAAGATATCTCATATGGCACTAGAATATTAAAAGCTTGCTTACATGTAAACATCTAAGTTTTGGCCGGTTTAGTTCTGAACAGGATCCCACCCCTAAAAATTTGGCGTTAGAAGGTATACAGGGAAAAAATACATATCATAAGGGCTTATAACAATTTCTGATTATGGTGGGCAAAGGAGGGATACTTAAAGACAACCACAGCTCCAGCTTTCCTCTGGAACTACCCTAATAAGTCAATGCCCAAGGCAGGTCTTTATTGGTTGACACCTCTGGGTCAGTGAAAGGATCAAGTTGAACTTTTAAGGCTTTTGCAATTTGAAAAAAAAAAAAAAAATCTTTCACAACATAATAAATATAATCTCACTATCCAATTGTTCAAAAAGAACTCAAAGTTGAGTCTTTTATAGCTCTGGAAGGTATTATTCCAAGAAATTATGTTCCCCAGAAATTCTAGAAGCACTGGGATTTAAGAAAATGCTTCCTAAAATTGGAAAACATGGAATGATACAGATAGAAAATTTCAGGCAAATTTTTATCTATTAAGCATGTAAAGAAGATCTGGAAACTTTACAGTATTGGGTTGTGGGATCTTTCAGTGGCATACATAAATGATTCAAAACCCATTTTATTTCCCAAGGTGAATGCTACTAATGTTTTCTACACATAAAATTATCTTGCTCCTCATTTAAATGACAAAAAAAAAAAATCCCACAGAATTTTCATTTTAATTGTGATTAGTTAGTGTGAAATTTTTGTCTTTATACTGCCCTGACTGGTTCTGTAATTTTCACTTACAGGAAGAAGATCAGCCTGGCTGGACAGAGAGCTTTGACTGGAACTCAGGAAAAAAAAGGAGAGTTTATGACCTTTGGAAGAAAAAGCAGGCCACTCAAGGAGGACTACAAGGATGTCATGAATTTATGCAGGGAGAAAATTAGAAAGGCCAAAGGCCCAACTAGAACTTAATCTGGCTATTGCCGTAAAAGACAATTGAAAGTGTTTTTATAAATATGTTCTCAACAAAAGGAGGGCTAAGGAGAAGCTTCATCCTTTATTGCATGCGGGGGAAACATAGTGACAAAGGCTGAGGAAAAGGTTAGGTATTTAATGCCTTCTTTGTCTCCGTCTTTAGTAGTAAGAGCAGCCTTTCTCCAGGTACCCAGCCACCTGAGCTGGAAGACAAAGATAGGGAGCAGAATGAAGCCCTCATAATCCAAGGGGAAATGGTTAGCAACCTGCTACACCACTTAGACACACACAAGTCTATGGGGCTGGATGGGATCCACCCAAGGAACGGTACTGAGGGAGCTGGCAAATGTACTCACCAAGCCACTTCCCATCATTTGTCAGCAGTCTTGGCTATGCAGGGAGGTCCCAGTTGACTGGAGGTTAGCAAATGTGAAGCCCATCTACAAGAAGGGCCGGAAGGACGATCCAAGGAACTTACCTCGGTGCTGGTGATGGAGCAGATCATCTTGAGCGCCATCGTGCAGTGCATGCAAGACAACCAGGTGATCAGATCCAGTCAGCATGGATTTATGAAAGGCAGGAACTGCTTGACAAACCTGTCCTCCTTTGATGACAAGGTGACCTGTTTAGTGGAAAAGCTGTGGATGTTTACCTGCATTTAGTAACCCTTTGACACTGTTTCTCACAGCATTCTCCTGGAGAAACTGGCTGCTTGTGGCTTGGACAGGCATAGTCTTCGCTGGGTAAAAAAATTGCCTGGATGTCTTAGCTGGCAGCCGGTCACATGTGGTGTTCCTCAGGGCTCAGTATGTGGGCCTGTTCTGTTTAATATCTATTTCAGTGATCTGGACGAGGGGGTTGAGTGCACCCTCAGTAAGTTTGCAGACAACACCAAGTTGGGTGGAAATGCGGATCTGCTTGAGGTAAAGCATGCTCTTCAGAGGGATATGGACAGGCTGGATCCAGTCAACAAGGCCAAGTGCTGGGTCCTGCTCTTGCATCACAGCAACCCCATACAATGCTACAGGCTGAGGGAAGAGTGACTGGAAAGCTGTCTGGTGGAAAAGAATCTGGGGGTATTGGTAGAGAGCCACCTGAATATGAGCCAGCAGTGTGCACAGGTGTCCGAGAAGGCCAATACCATCCTGGCTTGTATCAGGAATAGTGTGGCCAGCAGGACCAGGGAAGTCATTGTACCTCTGTACTCAGTGCTGATGAGGCTATACCTCGAGTACTGCTTTCAGTTTTGTGCCCCTTACTATGGGAAGGACATTGGGGAGCTGGAGCATGTTCAGAGAAGGGCAACAAAGCTGGTGAGGGGTCTAGAGAACAAGTCTCATGAGGAGTGGCTGAGGGAACTGGGGTTGTTTAGCTTAAAGAAAAGGAGGCTCAGGGGAGACCTTGCTGCTCTCTACCACTACCTGAAAGCAGGTGACAGTGAGGTCATTGTCTTCTCCTGAGTAACAGGCGATACAAGAGGAAATGGCCTCAAGTTGCACTAGGGAAGGTTTAGATTGGATATTAGGAAAAATTTCTTCACTGAAAATGTTATCAAAAATCAGAACAGGCTGCCCAGGGAAGTGGCTGGGTCATCGTCCCTGGAGGTATTTAAAAAATGGGTAGATGTGGTACTTAGGGACATGGTTTAGTAGCGGACATGGCAATGCTAGGTTAGCTGTTGGAGTCAATGATCTTAGAGGTCTTTTCCAATGTAAATGGTTCTATGATTCTATGAATATTCATGCAAAGAAGATGTCAGAGTAATTTGATGCTCATTTTCTGCAATCATGTCAAATGCTTTCTAAGTATTAAAACGTGATATACTTCTGCTGATATAGAAGTAATATAAAACCTTTAGTACAGCGGTAAACTAGTCTAACTTTCAATGTCTGCAATGAAATGAAATGTGTAAGTGACATTTCCTTCTTTTGACATTAACTGGAACATAAAGGTGGGATTCATATGCCTAAACACAGGCATCTCATGTCATTTTACGCGCTGCAGTTTAAGGACCTCCTACATGATCTCTGCAAATACAAACACTTAGGTGCAAATAACAATACCTCATGGCAGTATCATCATGAAGGTTGGTTAACTAAACTCTGCAGGTGTGAAAGTGACAACAGTCAGTGTACAGGAAATAATTTTGTCACATAATTTACAATGGAATACAGGATATCTTCTTATCTTGTCTTTCTGTTTTTCATTCTTTGCCTTAAGTACCTCATAGTGATATCTGAATTATTTGGGTACATTTGAGATAACTCCAGGAGGTTAAAAATTATGACACAGAAGACATACAAACTTCCAGATTGACAGCTGGAGGTCTAGAATCCATGTTTAGCTCCAATATAGGTAACATTTACAAACATACTCTTCAGTTGGTAAAACTACTAATAGTGGGATGCAGTTGCCTAGCATATTAAAATAGGGGTCAATGAGAAGGCAAGTGTGATAATCTATAGCATATGAACTGTCGTAAGTCATCTGTGATTAAAATGAAATTGAATTGAAACTGAATTTCAAACATTTCTGTATTTTGCAAAGTCCAACTGTTTATTTAATAGTTTAGTCATGAAGCAGCTAAAAGTTCAATTCGCTTGCCTCAAAACAGACACCTGAGATGCTCTAGAGCTATCATTCTCTCTAGCCTCCAGCTGATGCTCAGTTAAGATACTGTATTACTGTAAGGAGTGATGCTTCAACTTCCTTGTAGTTTCTCAGCTATGAGTAACAAAGTATGCAAAATTAATTGATCCAGAAGCATCAAACAAAAAAATATGACGCTATAGCCTAATGTTTCTGCCATTCTCCAGAAAACACAGGAAGTCCTTGATCTTGTTCTTTCCTTCCATAACTTCTTTTATTTTTTTTAAAGTATAGGAAAAAAACCACATAAGCAGTCTTTAGACCAGAGACTAGAATTCCCATCTTCATAGCCCAGTGAATCATATTGCCTTCCAGTTCATGAAGTGCACATTTTTGGCTGATTAGTAACCTAATTTGAATACAGAAGACTAAAAGCACTCAAGTCCTAATTATTTCATTTTCTTCCTAGTACTATTTTTGCACTTATATTAAGCAATCAGTAAATACCACTGTAGAAAACAGTCTTTGCAGGACTATTTATGCACCTATATTAAGCAGTGGATATGTAACAATCTAGAAAGCAGTATCCTATTTCATTAGTCTGGAATCGCGCTCATACTTGCTAACTGTTCATCTAGCCCTGCAGCCATTGCACCCACAGCTGCATGGCAATTTAGCACTAAAAAAGGTAAATTAGAGATTATCCTTCTAGATCAATCAATAGAAAGATGGCAAGAATGACTGATGAAAGAAATACTCTGATTCAAATTTCTTCAGGATTAGGAGATTATAGATGCCAAATTTTGCTGGATCTGCCTTGGATGGAGTTAACTTTCTTCATAGCAACCCACATGATATTATGTTTTGGATTTGTGACTAAAATTTTGTTGATAACACACCAATGTTTTGTTATTCTTGATTATAATTAAATTAATATTATTAATGTATGAAACAGTGCTTTAAGAGCATCACCACTTTCTCTGTTTCTCATTCTGCCCTTTTCCAGAGAGTAGGCTGGGGGTGCGCAAGAAGCTGGGAGGGGACACAGCCAGGACAGCTGATACAAATTGGTCAAAGGGGTATTCCATGCCATATAACATCATACTTGGCAATAAAAAAAAAAAAAAGGGGGGATGGAGAGTGTTTGTCTTCCAAGGTAGCTGTTGCTCAGAGACTGGCTGGGTATCAGTCTGCTTGTGGGAGGTGGTGAATAATTACCTTTGCATCACTTCTCTGTTTTTTCTTCTTTTTTTCTTTTTGCTTCACTTCTTGAATTGTGTTTATCTTAACCCACAAGTTTTCTCATTTTTGCTGTTCCTATTTTCTCCCTTATCCCTCTGGGGGTAGGGGAATGAGCAAGCATCTGTGTGGTTACTTAGGTGCTGGCCAGTGTCAACCCACAACACAAACCTTCACCTTTGCTTTCTCCACACACCAGGAGCGCCAGACAAGACTCAAGAGAATGTACCTAGGAGTGTGCACTGGGGAAAGAAAGGAGGGAGGGAAGGTCAGCAACAACTCTGTCATGGACTAGTTTTATTGCTCCTACTGATGTTTCTGCTGAAGAATCCTACCACACCTGAGAGAAGAATTAGATTTCAGAAATAGTCCTCATGAACAGCCTTTGCTCAGTATCACAGCTGGTAGAATGTGACTCCTAAAGACCTCAGATACTCCTAGAGATTTAAATCAGATTTCTAAGTGTCCCATCCAGGAACTGGAAACTTAATTACACTACTTTAATTTCTACTGCTTCTCTGATGTATTTATTTATTTATTTTCTTGTTTTTTTTAATTTATCACCATTTTCTTCATTCCTGCTGAGGCTGCTAGCATGTAACAGCTGGTGACATTTGTGTCTGAGTCCATATCCTTGTATTTTGATCAGCTAGAATAGCAGACCTAATGATTCATTACTCAGTCATATGTATGTAGTACAAGAAGTCCAGGATCCAAAGCCTAGCCTGAACCATCATACTGCTTCCATTTGTAAACTGTTCATCTTCTAGGAAGTGGAAAGTGAAGAAATTCATGTTATGTTAAGACACTCTGTTCACCCAAGTATCTTGTGATCTTATTTCTGTAGTCTTTGTTATTTTTCATCAGTCTAAAAGGAAGGGATCTTGCATGAATCCTTAATTATATAAAATATTCAAATTTTCTAATTCCTATCTATGTTCTTTGTTTGTTTCTTCATTGCTCTTAATCAAACTGGACTCAAGTAAGAAGGATTACCTCATCGCCAATTTGCTTTTTACTTTGTGTTTTCGCTGTGTATAAATCAGCTCTTAATGAATAAAATATAACTCCTAAGCTGAAGTAAAATGCTTTCAATATTGTTTTGATGCAAAACTATTTTTTAAATTGCAAAATCATAGCAAATGAGGTTCAGTAGATTTTTCTTCCATGTTATTTTTTAATAGTGAATTTGTACCAGTGAATTATCAGTGAATTTGTATAACAGGGAGTCTCTTTTTGTCTTGTATTCTTCAAACTGACAAATAATAATACATAGACGCTAATGTTAAAATTGTGTTGTCTGAACATTCCATACACAGCGGCTAAGCACATGCCATCACATCATTTTGAACATGTGCATAAGAATAAGTTTAACATTCTTCTTCCCATACCAAATAAAAATTTTGAGGCAAACTGAATCATTTCTGTAATGAAACATAGATTATAAATCAGCTTAAGAAACCCCAAAATGACTCCTGGATTTAAGAAAAGGTATACATTGATTTTCTCAATGAGATCACATTTTTTAAAGGAAATACTTAAAAAAAAAAAAAAAAGTCATCATGATTAAGTTAATAATACTAAACTTCAAGTTATAGTAAAGGTCACTTCACTAACACAGCTATATTATTGTAACCTAAAGCTCTAAGCTACATGTAACTATGTCCACGGAACACTTACAACCGATCAATAAAGTAAGGAGGTAGAAGGGTATCTAGGAAGTAAGATGCATGACTCACCTTTCTACTATGTTCCTGGAGTGTTCTAAAAAAACCTTTTGATCAGCCTGCTAAAATGGGTACCTGTGTAGTGGGATTAAATTACCGGACATGCATCCGGTGAAATTTCAGATATTACAAGGTATCAAAGATATCTGCACAGCACTAGCTGAGAGCCTCAGAGAGACATCCAGCATTCTAAACAGCATATAGAAGGTCACTCTTGACGAGCTTATGTTTGTACAGCTGAGTCTCAATCTTCGTGCCTATTTTAGAGTGAGCTGATGTAATAGTTATGGCTGAGATAGAGTCAATTTTCTTCATCACTACACATACGGTGCTGTGTTTTGGATATGTTACTAAAACAGTGTTGATAACACAACAGTGTGCTTGTTATTGCTGAACAATGTTTGCATAGGGTGAAAGCCTTTTATTTTTCCCACTCTGCCCCCTCCAGCGAGTAGGCTGGGACTGCACAATAATCTGGGAGCAGACACAGCTGACCCCAACTCACCAAAGTGATATCCTATACCATATAACGTCATGCTCAGCAATAAAAGCTGGGGAAAAGAAGGAAGCAGAGACATTTGGGGTTATGACATTTGTCTTCTCACATAACTCTTAAACCTGATGAGGTTCTGCTTTCCAGGAAGTGGCTTATAGCCTCAGAACAAAATATTTAATCACAGTTATCTTTCACAAATGGATTAAAATAAATGTTCACATTAAAACTGTATTTTCCTCATTGATCACTCTGAGGTTAGTGCATTGGATTTTCAAAAAAAATTGTTAAGATGCCATGATTAAAAAATAACAATTTGCCATATCATTATTAATTTATTCCCTGAATCTCACCCTTTATCCTTCATAAAGCCAAATAAACCACTACTAACAGTTCCTGAAAGTAAAGCAAACATTACTCTCTGGAACAATATACACTGACACAGACAAATGAGTTGTCTTGCTGTAGGGAGAGCCAGCCAGGAGATAAATTGCCATTGTTCAATCACGTTAGAACAAACATTTAGAAATTTTGGTAACTATCTATGAAGGCTGTTTTATGAAATTATATGAAATAGATTATCTTGTCTTAAAGTATGTGCCTCAGCAACTGAGCTGAGCTTTCTAAAATGTTGCATTTTTATTCCTTACTGAATGAAAAACAAAAGGTCTGTGTGGCCTTTACAAGAAAGTATTTTACACTTTCAAACTGAGAACCTAGAATTCAACCAGGAAGTCTTACATCAATTAAGACAAGTTGACTTTCAGATTTTATCACTATTGTTAAAAACATATACAAAATCTTGACAGAATTAAAACCAGTATATAGTGAACTGTTTAGTTCATAACATTTTACAACACATGTAAAAACATTCAAATGTTATTAAAACAGCATAAACAAACAAAAAGAGGAAATACTGTAACACAAAGGAGGATGTAAAGTACACAATACAAAGGCAAAAAGCCCTAAAACTTAACTAAAGAATTTGGAAATCCTTTGAGATATGAACGCTACCTTTCATATCTCAGTGGAGAATAGAAAATAAGGAAGAAGTTTGAAGAAAGTTGACAAAAAGGAAGCGGAAATTGTGGACAATGTTCTTCTAATCAACAAGGGGAAGGAACAAAGAATATGCAAGTACAATGAAGTAGCACACAATGGTATGTTTCAGGAGAGGAAGGCTTGATAATTATACCTGTAAAATGGCTAAAATAGATATTGTAATGGGCATTTTCCCAGAATCAAAGTGATGCTCACTGGCCTGTAGTTCCCTGGATCTTCTTTCTTGCCTTTCTTGAAGATAGAATTGGCATTTATTTTCCTTCAAACCTGAGGACCATCACCTCCCATCCCCATCACTATGTTGTTTCAAACATAATTGAGAGCAGGCTTGCAATGACATCAGCCAGCTCCCTCAGCACTCATGAGGGCATTTTGTCTGGCTCCATAGACTTGTTTATGTCCAGTTTGTTTAAATGTTCCCTAACCTTAGCCTTCTCCACTGAGGGCAAGTAGTCTCCCTTGCTCCAGACTTTCCCTGTGCTTTCAGGGGTCTTGGACTCCTGAAGGCTGGTCTTAGCAGTAAAGACCAAGACGAAAAAGGCATTGAGTACTTTGCTCTTTTCCATGTCCTTAACCACCAGGGACCCTGCTCCATTCAGCAATGGGTCCACGATTTTCTCAGTCCTCCTTTTGCTGCATGTGTACTTGTAGAAGCCCTTCTCGTTGCCCTTCACATGCCTCAACAGATTCAACTCCAGATGGGTTTTGGCTTTCATTTTCCTACCCATGCATGCTCATATAGTGTCTCTGTGTTCCTCCTGGGTCACTTATACCCTATTCCATCTCTTTTATGCTTCCTTTTTATATTTGTGTTTAATCGGGAGCTCCTTGTTAATCTATGGAGGTTTCCCGTCACCTTTGCTTGATTTCTTGCTCATTGGGGTGGACCATTCTTGAGTTTGAAGGAGGTGATGCTTGAAAATCTATCAAGTCTTCTGGATCCCTTTTCTCTCCAGGACCATATACCCTGGGATTCTTTCAAGAAGGTCCTTTAACACACTCTGCCATTTACCTTCCTCCTCTCTCTCACAATCCCGAACTCTACCATCTATCTCACAATCACTAGAGCCAAGACTGCCTTTAACCTTCACATCACCAAACAGTTCTTGCTTGTTTTGTGAATAACAGGTTTAGCATAGTGTCTCCTCTTGTCAGGTCATCAATCATCTCAATTCCTTGTGTCAGGAAACTCATCAATGTTACAACAGAAACATCCTAGATTGCTTTGCTTTGAGTATTGGGTTTACATGGCAAGGTTTTGGTAGCAGGGGGGCTGCAGTTGTGGAGAAGTATTAGAGAACTATTAGCATTTTTTTCCTCTCTGTTTCTGTTCTGTTGAGGAATGAAAGTGAGAGAGCAGCTAGGTAGGCATCTGGCTGATGGTCAGGACTGATCCACCACACCCCGCTGTCTTGTCTCTCCAGCAGATTTAAGGGTGGTAAAGTTCTCTCTACGGATCAGGAACTGTGAATGTGAGATTTCTTCCAGTTATTGGAAGAAGGTATTATCTTCTTCCTGAGCAGGCAGTCTTTAGCAGACATTAATCATGATGGCACCCACATTGGTCCGTACACTAATCCTGACCTATAAAGTTTTACCTGGTTTACCATCCCATCCCTAGTTAAAGCTTCACGCATTCTTACTGCTTTCTCACATAAAGGACCTGTCTCCCTGCTGCCTTTTTACCTGTCCTTTGTAAAAAGCCTATATCAATCTATTGCAACAATTCAATTGTGTGAGTATCCTGCCATGTTTCTGTAATCCCAATGAGGTCATAGCCCGGCAACTTTTCACAGGCATCTAATTCCTAATTCATCATATTGCCTATGTATTGTGAACTAGTACACAGGCATTTCACAGAGGCACACAGAGGTGATGAGTTCCCAGAAAAAGTGTGAGAGCTTGTTCCATCACGTTGCCCTCTCATCACTTCCTTATTTATGTACATACACTTGAGGCAGGCCCCCTTCAGCCTTATTATGTTGAATACAAAATTTGCCTTGTCCACATCACCCTGACCCTTTGCTTGCCTATACAGTCCACCACTTCCTCACTACTGTATGCGTTGCCATTCCTATATGTGTCTTTCCTACTTTGAAGCTCTCCTCCCCTTGCCAGTCACCCTGTTGGCAAAAATGCTTTGTCCCTACTTGGCTAGGTAGATCCTTCCTTTTTTTCGCAGTCCTCAAAGGCAGCTCCATGTTTGTAAAAGCTAAGTCGCTGCTGTCAACACCAGCTGTGCAACCTGTTGCTGACCCACAGGATCTGTCCACTCCTTCATAAACCTTTTCCTTTTGCTGGCAGAATACACATAAAAAACATCTGGGCTTCCATGCCCTCAACTCTTGCCTCCATGCAGTCACTGTTGATATGCGCCAGGTCTCCCCATGTGATAACATTTGTGCCCACACAGAAGAACAGCAGAGGGTAACGGTCCAAGAAGTGGACCATCACTGGAAGAATATGTTTTAAACAAGAGGCTCATCACTGGAACAATATCCTGACAGTTATAGTTTGGGTTGGTACTTGACAGGTGCAAATCCAGCTTTGTCACAGCAACTACTTTTTAACATAAAGTTACTATCTGTACAATTAACAATGGGCTATTAGAGACAATTCCTTGGTGCACTCTCTGGCTATTCTGATTGCATTCTCAAGCACCATCCACTCTCTTATGTACATAGAGTTTACTTACTTGGTGCCAGGCTACATGTTTCATAAGTATTGTGTGATTGTTGCTATATGAAATCTTGTAGATCTGATATTTAGATGCTAATCAACAAGTCAATAAAATGTCTTTAGGATGTCTTATTTATCTCTGAACTTTCATTAGAACTCACAGTCCAGGTTTCAATGCAACCAAATGAAAAAAGTTGTCCATATTGATAATGGATTTTATTGAAATGGATTGGATAGCAAAACACATCAGAGGAAACATTTTGTTGCTGTAGTTTACTGTAACTTTATTAAATTTATTAAAGACGCAATAGTACTAAAGTCAAAATAAATTCATGTTAAAGAGTGAATCAACAAGTCAACAAGTTCAAATTACCAAACCATCAAATTAATACAGAAAGTAATCAAATAAAACTCTGAGCTTGACAATAATATGAACTATTTTATGTTAATCTTGTTCAAACAAATTAAAGGAAGGAACAAGTATTTTTCAGGCTTTTCTTTCATAGTAACCTGTCTGTTATTTTAGCCGATGCAGTAGATATCTGGAACTGATTATAGACACACACTTAAAATGTAAATGCCAGTTCTGCTCTTCAACACATCCCAAAATAATGATGGTTTACTGCATAAAATAACCTGTAGAAAAGAAATTATGAGGAAACAGAAAAAAAATACAAAATGGAGTACTAATTAAGGATATTTTTCAGGGAAATATATGTCTGAATAGAATAGCAAATCATGAAGGAATTTTGGAGATTATTATACAGAAAACTGAAATATATTTTTCAGAAATTTCTCTGAAGAAAGACTGAAACTTAAACACAGACAACATTTTTGATCATAAGATTCAAATGTGTTGGCACAAAATTTTGAATTCTCAATAAGTCAACTATGACCCTCTCCAAGGATTTTAGCTTGACTTATCAGAGAATAGATAGCAAGTGTTAAATAATTCTATGTAGTCCCAATCTCTTCTAATAGGCAAAAATTTAAATTGATAACCCTTATCTGGAGATAAAAATGGATACATAAGTGTAAACAGAAGAACATGAATCTTTCATTGACTGGTATGTCTTAGTTTCACAGGTCTTGCTGTATCAGGTATTTTGTGGTAGATCAGTCCGTGGAATACTTGTATTCAGGCATAAATATATTCTCACCATTGTATGCAATGATAGTGAAACAATGCATTACAGGTCTACAAGACTATATAAAACCCAATTAATTAAAAGGGAAATAATGAACAGTAACCTTGAATAATAAAACCCTACTCCATCCATATGTTAATTTTTACTTCAGTCCATAAGAAAGTGTAAAATCTATTTCAGTGTATTTGGCGTATATGGCCTGTATAAATTTTAGGGAAAAATGACCTTCTAACTTAAAAAAAAAAAAAAAAAAAGAAAAAAAAGAAAGAAAAAAGGCAGAACACGCATTTTTATTTCTCTCACAAATACTCTATTAACTTTTAAATTCAGCTTAGATTAGAACATTATTTCCAGTAGTCAGTGGTCATGAAATTCATGCTTTGACCTTCAAATGCTTGATCCTGGAAGAACTTCAAATTAATTTCTATTAAATGTCACTGAATTGTTGCCTGTCTAAAACAAAGATTAGAAGAAGATGTAGTAGAAGTCCCTTCTACCTGGCCCTTCTCTCACCTCAGAATTAGCCTAAGACATGCCCAAAAACGGCACTTCTTGTTTCCAGCAGAATGACTGCATGGCAAAGAAAGGCCTGTGCTTAACACATAAGCTTATCTGTGTGGTTTGCATCTCCCTCATTTGCTATAAACAGATCTTAATATGGCTTGCAGGTTAGGTCGTGTGAATTGTACATAATACTATCCCCTTCCACAAAAGCATGGCTGTACTGAGCTTTGTGGAGTTGGCCTCCTTCCAATTCTAACTAACAAAAACTTTTCCCTTACAAACATCAGCACAAAATAGATATAACCCACTAAGACTCCAGGTCTGAAAACAAAATAAATAATCAATACCTGCTAACTTATATCAACCATCTGACTAACAGAAAATACCCCAAATGGATTACATACTGTGTTTAAAACAAGCTCATTTCCACTTCTGTGGAGGTACTTCCTTATTGCTGGCTTGGGACTTTTATCTTTTGACTAAACAATGAAAATGACAGTCTGGTGACTAACATTAAGAAGTGTGTTACACAAGCCTCTATTTTGATAAGAAGACAATAGTTCTTTAATTTAAGAAAAAGCAATTCTCTTTCAACTATTTACCTCAAAATTTCATTTGTCTTTGAGAACACTCCAGTAGCCTTCATCTTTTCAGGCTTCTCAGTGTTTCTCATCTTTTCTTTGTAGCTACCTTAATTATAAAATGCTGCCTTGACTATAAATGTTTCTTTTGTGTGTTTCCTCTTTTACATTTAGGGGATATGTTGACCCACTTTAATTTGCAGTATTGAATCACTCTGTTTTCATAAAATGTTGTTAAAATATAAACAAAACAAAAAAAAGCAAAAAAATATCACAGTACTAGGAGCTAGATTAGCAGAAACTTGTCTAACAACGATCTCAGAAGACAAGTAGGATCCTCCTGTCTACTCTGCATTTGCTTCTGTTGATTGAATAGGTTTCCTGGACTGTCGTTTCTATTCAGGATGTTTAACATAATTCGTTTCCTTTCATATTATGTATTCAGTTATGTCCCAGTCACAGTATCTGGAGAGATTTTTTTATTTTGAAGTATGACCAGAAGTGATACTATCTTCCCTTTGCATAATAATGTAATGATGAGAACATCAGTTAAGATTGTTGAAGATCTGGGTACTAGAACAAAAACTCTTGGAATCCAGGACCTAGTTTCCAAGTTTGCTAGAATAATTTTTGTTGGTAACTGGTAATTCTTCCCTCACCGCTTCTGAAGTCAAATCTTCATGAGGTAAGGAATGTATGATTTATGGAAATGGAAAAATAAATTGAAAGAAGAGTCAATGATGTGGATAAAATCCTATGAGGAGCTAAGGAATTGCCCATATTTTCATTATGTTTCAGGAATTTGAATGTGTTTCTTTTAGGAAAAAAAAAAAAAAGTCTTGAAGCACGTGAACAGTAGCATGACTATGAATCAAGATCTAGGATCTTCCTGCTCCCCTACCTGGAAAGTGGTTCATCATAGAATCACCGAATAATTTGGGTTGGAAGGGACCTTTAAAGGCCATCTAGTTCAACTCCCCTGCAGTGAGTAGGGACCTCTTCAACTAGATGAGGTTACTGATCTTGAATGTTTCCATGCATGGGGCATTTACCACCTCTCTGGGCAACCTGTTACAGTGTTTCATCACCCTCATCTTAAAAAATTTCTTCCTTATACCCAGCCTAAATCTACTCTCTTTTAGTTTAAAACCATTACCCCTTGGCCTATCACAACAGGCCCTGCTAAAACATTTGTCACCATCTTTCTTGTAAGCCCCCTTCAGGTACTGAAAGGCCGCTGTAAGGTCTTGGTAGAGCCTTCTCTTCTCCAGGCTGAACAACCACAACTCTCTCAGCCTGTCCTCAGAGGAGAGGTGTTCCATCCCTCTGATCNCTGCTCCCCTACCTGGAAAGTGGTTCATCATAGAATCACCGAATAATTTGGGTTGGAAGGGACCTTTAAAGGCCATCTAGTTCAACTCCCCTGCAGTGAGTAGGGACCTCTTCAACTAGATGAGGTTACTGATCTTGAATGTTTCCATGCATGGGGCATTTACCACCTCTCTGGGCAACCTGTTACAGTGTTTCATCACCCTCATCTTAAAAAATTTCTTCCTTATACCCAGCCTAAATCTACTCTCTTTTAGTTTAAAACCATTACCCCTTGGCCTATCACAACAGGCCCTGCTAAAACATTTGTCACCATCTTTCTTGTAAGCCCCCTTCAGGTACTGAAAGGCCGCTGTAAGGTCTTGGTAGAGCCTTCTCTTCTCCAGGCTGAACAACCACAACTCTCTCAGCCTGTCCTCAGAGGAGAGGTGTTCCATCCCTCTGATCGTCTTTGTGGCCCTCCTCCAGACCTGCTGCAGCAGGTCCATGTCTTTTCTGTGCTGAGGATTCCAGAGCTGGACGCATGCTCCAGGTGGGGTCTCACAAAAGCGGAGTAGAGGCTCAGAATCCCCTCCCTTGACCTGCTGGCCACGCTTCTTTTGATGCAGCCCAGGATACGGTTGGCGTCCTGGGGTGCAAGCGCACACTGTCAGCTCATGTCCAGCTTTTCATCCACCAGCATCCCTAAGTCCTTCTCAGCAGGGTTGCTCTCAATCCTTTCATCGCCCAGCCCGTACTGATACTGGGGGTTGCCCCTGGCGTAGGGTCAGAACCCTGCACTTGACCTTGTTCAACTTCATGACGTTCACACAGACCCACTTCTTCAGCTTGTCCAGGTCTCTCTGGATGTCATCCCTTCCCTCAGGGATGTCAGCCACACCACTCAGCTCTGTCATCTGCAAACTTGCTGAGGGTGTACTTGATCACAGTATGTCATTGATGAAGATATTGAACAGTACTGGTCCCAGTACGGACCCCTGAGGGACACCACTTGTCACCGACCTCCATGTGGACATGGAGCCATTGACCACTGCCCTCTGGATGTGACAATCCAACCAATTCCTCATCCACCAAACAGTCCACCCATCAAATCCATATCTCTCCAATTTAGAGGAAAGGATGTTGTAGGGGACCATGTTGAAAGCCTCACAGAAATTCAGATAGATGACATCTGTAGCCCTCCCCTTGTCCACTGATGTAGTTAACTCCATCTTAGAAGGCCACTAGGCAGGTCAGGCTGGACTTTCCCGTGGCGAAGCCATGCTGGCTGTCTTGAATCACCTCCCTGTCCTCCATGTGCCTTAGCATAGCATCTAGGAGGATCTGTTCCATGATCTTCACAGGTGCAGAGGGGAGGCTGGCAGGTCGGTAGTTCCCAGGGTCCTCCTTTCTACCTAACCTTTTTAAAAATGTGTACAATATTTCCCCTTTTCCAGTCACTGAGGACTTCACTTGACTGCCATGAATTTTCAAAAATCATGGGGAGTGGCTTGGCAACTACATCAGTCAATTCCCTCAGGATTCTGGGATGCAACCTGTCAGGTCCCATAGACTTCATAGAATCGTAGAATTATACACTGGTTAGAGTTGGAAGGAATCTTAAAGATAATACCTAGTTCCAACCCCCCTGCCATGGCCAGGGACACCTTCCACTAAACCAGGTTCCTCAAAGCCCCATCCAACCTGGCCTTGAGCACTTCCAGGGGTGGGGCATCCACAGCTTCCTTGGGCAACCTGTTCCAGTGTTTCACTACCATCACAGTAAAGAATTTCTTCCTAATATCTAATCTAAATCTACCCTCTTTCAGTTTAAAAATGTTACCTCTCATCATATCACTACACCCCCTGATCAAGAGTCCCTCCCCATCATTCTTGTAGGCCACTTTTAGTACTGGAAGACCACTCTAAGTTCTCCCCAGAGCCTTCTGTTCTCCAGACTGAACAACTTCAACTCTTTCAGCCTGTCTTCATAGGAGAGATGCTCCATCCCTCTGATCATCTTCGCGGCCCTCCTCCAGGCTCGCTCCAACAGACTTTTGTATGTTCAGGTTCCTCAGGTGGTCACAAACCTAATCTTCTCTTACAGTGGGAGGGACCTACATGCGGTCCATATACTCAAGAGGTGTGGGAAGAGAGGTTGCCAGTGAAGACTGAGGCAAAACTTAGTCGATGAACTACAGAGAATTATTTTTATTCCTCTGTGCACAATGTTTCAGTTTCCTCAGGAAGGACGGAAAACTACATCAACACAATTTGATTTGATCTACTGATTTGCTCCCTAAAATCCATTCTTCATATTGATAACATCTATAAGCACAATAGTGGGAGGCCTGAGACCAAACTCCTTATTAAAAACCTGAATTGGGAATTTTAATATGCAATCTTAAATGAAATATACATTGAACAGAGACATTCCAGCCACTTTTTGATTCTCTGGGACAGCCACATAGGGCTGATAGATTTGGCATAGATTCTACAGGAAGTCTCTCTCAGGAGAGATGTGTTGATTTATCTCAAAAGTTATTAGATGTTTTTTTGTGGACAATTACATTCAGCCCACAGCTGTGCCCATCTGAAATTGTTACCATAGTCATAGCCAGACACTCTGAAAGAATGATTAATCTACTGTATTTTAGAAGGAAACTTCTGGATGAGATTAATTATGGCCTATAAGTGCATATTTCTTCAGAAAAAGAGAAACAGCACATACTTACATTTTGTTAGATAAATCCTTTCCTAGGTTAGGAAGTCTTGAAACAGCCAACAAAGGAGTCTCTGAAAATTCAGTTCTTCCAGAATTAGTAATGTTTGTAAATTCAAAAGTTCATTTAATAATTAAAGTCAAACCCAAGTATTTTAATTCTACTTGAAGTTAAATGTTCAACTTAATTTTAACTATGGTATCACCTCTATATGATCAAAGGTTGGCAAATTATCCATTGTCTTATTTTTTCTTAACAATTTTATTTCTTCTTTACAAAATACAAAGGAAGTTGCAATTTCATGGCCATACTTAAGATCATGATTATTCAAGTAGACAGCCTGCACAACTAATGAATCCTTGCAAGCAGCTAATTCTGATGCAGGTAGGAGGATAATGACTTTAGTGACTTGCCAAGAAAATCATCGGATATATAATCATCACCAGTTCATTGTTCAGCTGCACAAAATGAAAACCTTCTGGATCTTTCTGTAATGGAGACAAATGCCTCTTTAGCAACCCCTGGATATATTTCATTCTATCATTTACTACATGAAAGGTTTGACTTTAATTGAAATTAAAGATTAATTTCTAGTGCCCTACTCTGTACCTTCGTGATGTCAGTTTCAGTGCATATTAATCCTAGCAAAGATCACAGTGCCACCAACTTCTTCACATAAGCAAACAACACTAATGGGCAAATATTTTTGTCTTTATTTAGTATATATAATAAATAATTTTGGTGATTTCTCATTTTGGTTTCTGTTCTGTTGTGTTTTGTTTTGTTTTGTTTTTTTGATTGGGGCTGGGGGAGGTGGTCACAAAAACTGTAAGAAAACCAGAACTGTAACAATGTCAAAAGCTTAAGAGCCTTTGCTACATGTTATTCTTTTTTTCCCCAAAAGGAGACAGTATTTCATCAAGTTCAGTGCCACCTTCATGTGAAAGTAGATATTTTGTTAAAAAGCTGAAAAGATATTATGGTAAGAAACTTGAAAAGAAGTGTAGGAGAAATATCCTCTAAAATTTTTACATATATATGTGTAAAGAAAAGCAAACATATATTAAACTAATGGCTTTGCCTTGGAAGACAATTTGACTCCATTTCCAAAATAGTTTGACTCCAGTAAGAAGGCATATTTCTACCTAAAGACACAGAAATGTGACAATAGGATGGTTACCCTTGTATCAAGAATCATTACACTTGCATTTATCAAAATAGGAACATAGGTGTTTCAACATTAGGAGATATGGCAAGTCACAGGTGCTGACTAAAGGGCACTGCACTCCTGAGTCTCGGTACCTGAAATGAATTAAATATAATACTAATGAAAAAGAAGACCTGTAAAGTCATAATTTAAAAACCTGCTGTCTATCTCTAACAATACCAAGTAAATTTTCTGTAGCACGTTAATTATTTAATAGTGAAATATTTAACAGAAATGCAATATTAGTGGAATCAGAAAAAATCAAAACCGTAAGAGCTAAGCAAGTACTGTACTACTAATTTGAGTAGTCAGATTTCAAAAAAATGTCTTTTTTCATTAACAAAAAATTTACAAGGCACACAATGCCCTATCCAATCATTATTGCATGAAAAGATCCTTTAGTATACCTGACTGGAGGGAAAAATTGTTAAATGGCAATAACAAAACTCAGTTGCAAAGATCTCTATCCTTACAGAGTTTGAAAACACAGTTTAATGACTTCTTTAAGTAGGCAAACAATCTTTTACCTTTTACATTTACTTTTCAATCCATGAGACAAAAACACATCTCATTAGTTTGTGATTGTCGTGGTTTGGGCCAGATTGGCCCAATCCGGTGTAACGACAGATGCTCTCTCCCTCTTGCTCCACTCCCGAAGGGAGGCAAGAGAGAGAGAGGAAAAGAGAGACTTAAGAGTTTAGAAGGAACTAAACTACTTTAATGAAATATTAATAATAAAATAATAAAAAGAAAAATAATGAAACATATACAAAACCGTATCAAGCTCCCAGGATGACAATCATGTCACCAGCAGGCACTGGGGAAGTCCCAGACTGGACTCAGTGACGGACGGGAACTGGATTCTGGATCTGGATTCAGGATCGGGATCAAAGGCAGACGCAGAGACAGAGTCCTCCTCGGATGTCTGCCATTGAAGAAAGAGAGGGGCTGACCCTTTGATCCCTCAGCTTTTATACTGAGCATGAGGCAGATGGGATGGAATACCCTGTTGGTCAGTTTTGGGTCACCTGTCCTGTCCGCTCCTCCCCACAGGTGTGACCCCTCTACGCTTTTCCGCTTCCGACCCTTCAACGGGGCAAGTAACAAAGTTGGCTGCCCTTGGTTGCTATAGCAACAAGTATAAGCAAGAGCCTCTCCGCATACCGTTCCTTGGCATCAACTCTAAACATGGGTCTTATCACTCTGAGAGTGAACAGTTTTCTGCACAACATGCTGTTAATTTCAGCAGTTAGAAGAGGCCTAGCTAAAAAGTAAAGTTACTGAACAAATTTGGTCCTGTTTTACCTCAAACCAGGACATTCCACCCCTTATTCCATACCATTTGCATCTTCTTTGCAAACAATATTTAATGCTATTTCTATTTCTTATGAAGTCCACTGATTTCTCCCATTCTTTTTAAGAAATTCGCTTTTTTATTTTTCTTTGGCCGTAGTTTTGGGCGTTTTTTTCAATTCACAACTTAAAAGTCCTCCAGACTCTAATGAAGGCTTGTGGTTGTTTGTTTCATGTATTATTGACAATAAAATGAAATGTTATCTTCTTCCAGATGCTGCCTCCAAAGGAGAAAAACAGCAGCAACGTTTTCTAGGAAAAGATGAAACAACATTTCTGAAACTAAGTATCTTATGGAAGGCAAGTATTAAATTCCAAGTGGAAGAAAGAGGCTTTAGGGAAGGGAAGAATTAGCATACACTGGATGAAGCTATGAAATGAAATCCTCAAAGAACTTATAACAATTTAAAACAAACGATACAGCTGATCAGTACAGACAAAACTCTGCTAGACTAGATGGTCAGACAACTGGACTATCTTAAAGCTAGTGGGAAAATGAGTATGAAGCAGGCTGGTACCTATAAAAAGCTTGATAGCAGATAATGAGAAAGTTGAGGTTCCTATAGGTTCCTATCCAGTCTCCCATCAACAGTACATGTAAGAATCTCTTTCAACACTGCCAAGATAGTGCTTAGCAGCCCAGTACATTAATATAGAGATATAAGGAAAGTCAATGTCTTTGAATAACATTTGGACTAATGATGCAAATTGAGTCATATCCATAATTTAAAAAATAAAAAATATTTTAAAAAAACCTTTATTAAAGATCCATTATTAAAACGTTCCATTTCCGATGAGCAAGACTGTTTACTCCTGAAGATAATCCAATTAGCTGTTTTCTACCATGAAAACTTGCAAAAATAAACACATTGCTGCTTTCTTCTACTGCATTGTGTGACAGTTTCAGCTTTTTGCTTCTGGCTTCTGGCTTTGAATTATCCATGAGAGAAAGGTGAATAAGAAATTTAAGATGGAATATGCCATATAGTACTCTATACATGTGCAACGGGACTTTTACATGTAACTTGAGAGAAGAGAAAGAAGTTGTAGCTCCCACAAGTAAAGGATTAAAAAGCATTGCCGGAAGAAATTGGATGTGAGTGAGTGGTACCTCTATGATGAATTTTCAGAGGAAAAAGAGGCCTTAAGACTAGTTTGGATTCTTTTGGCAAACACTGTCTTTGAAATTTGGACTGTCTTTAAGAGAGGTCTCCAGACCGTGAACAAGTATTATCATTATTGCTTCTTTAATCAACTAAAGGTAGCTTTAAATTATTATTCTGTATTGTCTAATGATACAAATTGTGTATTCATTTTAGGTGCCACAGTTTTAATTTCAAGTTTCTGGATCCTACTCAAGCAGTCAAACACCTGAAACTTACTGCTGTGGTGCTCACATCATACGTGGATCTAGCTTCATACCTTCATGTGTTAAAGGATTCTTTTGTATTTCAGTAAGAAATGTCCTAAATGCTTGTAATATTATTGTAATCCTGTCTTGTGACTGTTGTAACTCTGGTGTAACTGTTTAGAAAATAAAGTATTCTGAATATTAAAGAATAAGAGAAAAAAAATCAAGTCTCTTACAACAATTTTAATTGTGCAAATATTTGAATTTATCAGAAATTAAGAACAATAATAACATTTTGGTCACTATAATCAACCAATACAACCTTTTGCAAGCAAGCAATGTATCTTTTAAGTAAAGATTTTCCTGTAGTTGGAATATTTGGGAAGTATAATTGACTCCACTAAAGTTGGGATCTGAAGGTGCATTAATGAAATCTTATCAAATTTCTTCTCATGATATTCTCATTTAAATTTATGTACTCTCATATCTACTCAGCTTAAATCACTACCAGAAAGAATTGTAGATGAATTAAATGAAATCTAAATTAATCTAATTTGAACTGATGTTTTCAAAGTAATTTAACAAGGTTTAATTAATCTTTTAAAAATAAACTGATTTTATTTGTTTTATTTCCTAATAGTCACAGCTTTGACAAAAATAATTTTTTAACATTTTCTTTATGTTTTATAATGCTATAATCTGACATGTTTATAATCTAACTATTTTTGTATATATTATTCATCTATGAGGAAAACACCTGAGATCACACTGTTCATAATCAAATAATTCAAAATATAAATATAACATTGCTTTGGAGTACTTATGTGAGGCCATTGAAGAGTTGATCTTTTTTCTTTTCTTTTTTTCCTTTTTTTTTTTTTCTTTTTTCTCCTTTTTATTTTTTCAGATAGAATATACATTGCCTTCATGCATATGTTATTGCAATTACATTTGAATCTTCACAATATTTACAAATTCTGAGACTATTTTAAATATTCTCTACAACATTATTACGTTTCTGTTAATGAAGTTAAAGAATAAGCTTTTAAAAAACTGTCTAGTAACAGATTCCTAGTTTTAAAGTTTTATAGCTAAAACATATTTGCATGCTTTTAATACCTGGACTACTGTTATCAATGTGAGCTGAATGACAGCAATATTTAGAAAAACTTCATTCTAAACCAGAGCTTGCTTATAACTTGTAAGTTATAAGACTTTCTTTAACCAGCTACTATCCTCTGTTACATTATATCACTACAGTGATCCTCATGCCTTTCCTTAATACTGGCAAATCATGACGTTAATTCTAATGAACTTTGAAAATTAATTCATTGGACTGATTTAACCCATTTATGGACTTTTTTTTTTTCCTATTAAGTGGCCTTAATATGGTTTAGCTTAATTTATTTTCAAAATAGATGAAATAAAATCATATTAAGTTTATTCTGAAACTAAATGAGAATACCCACATAAAGATCTTATGTAATTTAATTACCCTATATCATTATGATAGTTTTTGTGTAGACAGGGTCTTATTTTCAAGGTCACTTTTTAGCTGTTAGTGGTGGTGTTGGTTTGATTTTTTTTATTTTTTAAGCAAGAAAAGTTGACATATATTCACCTGTAAAAGTGGTGAAGATCATTGAGATTTTAAAGGTAAAAAGCTAGCAAGAAACTGTATAATCATGAAAAGTTTGCCCTTGGTGTCACTCTCTACTCCTCATTATGAATACATGCAGTAGTGTTGAGCTGCAGAAAGGGAGCTCCTGAGTTACAGAAATGTGATCTCATTCAGAGTTTAGGATATCATTAGTGGAGTTTCAGCATATTTTTAATACACAAATGGCATACAAACCTACAGTAGTCTTCCATGAATCATGAGGATGATGCTTTCTTTAAGCTTTTTTGACAATTACTAAATGGCTCTTAAAGGGGCTTCTCCTTTCTGAGGAAGGCTTTCTATTTGCCCTTCTTGAAATTCAAGAGGTTCCTGTCATTTCATTCCTCCAGCCTGCCGAGGTCCCTGTGAACAGCAGCCCTGCCCTCCAGTGTGGTGAGTGGTCCCCCCAACAATATTAATCATAAATCTCATTCAGTTTCTTGTGGTTTTCCTACAAAAGGGCTCTTTAATAATTTGCAGTGTGAAATGATAACAAATTGTTACACATTTTGTTCGGGAATTTTAGGGATATGCTCACTTACTCAGAGGAGAGCTTTCTGGTCTGAGTATTAACCTACCTTACATTTATATGCATATATATGTATGTAAATCAACATATGTATAGAAGGTATACAGTTCTGCAAAATCATTGTAGAAGTGATACATGTTCCCGTTATGTGGTCATTCTCTGTAAATAATACTATCATCAGCCAGAACTTTCACATGCAGAAATATTTCTGCTGGCCATTTTAAAACCTTCTGGATGAATGTTCATGAATTTCTTTGTAATTTGTTGAATGCTCTTTACTGGTGGATTTCCCATATAACATTGAATCAAGCTATATATCTGAGGATTTATTAAGTACTTTTCAAAATGGAATGATGTAACATCCTAAAACATATTCAGTATATTATGTGAAGATAATAAAATTGCAAGATGAAAAGGGACAGAAATAATATAGCTTCTCATTTACTAGAGAATACAGACACAAAGCCAGAAACTGTTGGCATCATATTTATGAATTCAAACTGAACACAGAAACGTATAAATGTGTCAATTATGTAAGGGTAGTGTATTTTCCATATATTTTATGTTACATGAGGAACTGACAGGACTGAAATGCCACCTGAATACTAATCTTAAAGTATAGTTACCTTGTTTCCACAAATTTCAGAAGAAACATGAGGCTAATTGCATTGAAACCAGCAGAGCACGTACTAAAATAAAGGTGTATTTCAGAATGATGATGAACCAAGTGTGACATAAGGACAGTAACAACCACTGTGTGTAAGAGATTTGCAACGAGGCTTGCAGAGAAATGATCCTGTGGAAATCAGGAAGTCACTGAGGCTGTAGGGGACCTTAGGAGCTCAGCTGGTATGAAAACATCTAGGGATGAACTAAGGATAGTAAATGATACAGTTAAAGTAACTGTCTTCAAGCATCAGTAATATACAAATATGAAGACTTATAAAACTTTAGTCTGTAAGGCATGGGAGATTCTAAAAATGATTCTTGACTATATCCAATTCCAAACTGAGGTTTGAAAGAATGAGATCATTCTCCACAGAGTACAATAGCTATGTACCCGTATAATAGCTTACAAAAAGAAAATCAAGGAAAATTGAATTGAGGGAGGAGGGGCAGGAAGAAAAAAACCTGCCAGCCTTTAGTCTCCTGAAGTTCAGTTTATGAATATGGATTATATCAATCTTCACAGGTTAAGATATCATACATATGATACACTGAATGAATTTCATAAAAGTTTTGATCTTGTAGGTTTTTTGTCATTATGCTTTACATACTAGACACCCTTCAGATGTGCCATTTAAAATTATAAATTATTTCAGTGATGTGTGGTTTGGTTTTTTGTTTTGTTTTGGTTTTTTTGTTTGTTTTTTAAATCATTATTATTATTATTTGGGGGGTTGGTAGTAGAAACAAATTAGTACATGGCACAAAAAGATAAAATTTTTGAAGTATGTGTGAATATCTCACCTATTTTACTACAAGTTATTGAATGTTTCTTCCAATATCCAGCAAAGATTATTTTTTTCTGTTCTTTTACAGTTTGAAAGCTGACTACATATTGACATATATTCATCTAATGGTGTATTCCACCATTGCTTTATGAATTCATGAGTTTATTTGTGGTTTTATCCATCCCTCCAGCTCTAACAGGTTACATTAAGTTACAATAGAAGTATAAATTATAATTTTGTGTGTGTGGGAACACCTCCCAGGACACCTCCATGGTGGCAGGTGTGTCGGAATGGTGTCAGGAGCAGCAGAGGGACAGATAAAGCTGGTAAGTGGGTGACAGTAACCTCCCCCATGGCTCAGTGAGGGCGGGGGTGGGGGGGAGGTGTGTGCATGTGTGCACATATATATGTACATGTGTATGCAGACAACTTCTTGGCATTAGTTGTAGAAGGGGTTTTATTAATATGTAGGTATACATTTATGCTTGGAAATATTTAGTATTGTATTTCACCTGTTGTATTGTTGATAATGATCCTGAAAGTATAGTTCAGTGATTGCCAGTTAATTACATACTGTTGAAAAAAATCATAAATTCCTTTGATCATCATTTGTCATAAACTGTATGAATGAAACAGTTTTTCCCTGTGACAGTAATATCTCATCATATTTGAGAGTATGAATTTGAATCACAGGGTATTAATATAATGGAAAAATTATTTCCTGTTCATGTTTTGTCTCTCCTGAAACTTCCTTGGAGTCTCATTCTTATGACATTTGATCTGATAAACTTATTCTGAATCCTTAAAGGGAGGAGAAATGAACTGCAAAAAACACCACTTTTTCTTCTGCAGTGCTGCAGAAACAGGATTCCTACTTTAAAGAAACTGTCATGGTTTGGGTTGGGCTGGCCACTAAATGAAAGACAGATGCTCTCTTTACCTCTCTCTCTCCCTTCCCAGAAGAGAAGGGAGAGAAAATAAGGGAGGGATTTATGGGTGGAGAAGAAAACTAAAACTACTTTAATGACGTATTAATAATGAAAAGAAAATATAATAATATCAAAAAAGAAAATAATGAAATATATATAATATATAAAAAAACACTATCAAGCTCCCAGGATGACGATCTTGTCACCAACAGGCACTGGGAAAGTTCCAGACTGGACTCAACAACGGAAAGGAGCTGAACTCAGGAACTGGATTCAGGAATGCACGGATTGAGACCAAGGCAGACAAACAGAGTCCACCTTGGATGCTGGCCATTGAAGAANTTTCTCTTAAAGGCTGGCTCAGAAATGAGCACAGTTTCAGAACATGAAATATTCAGAGGTATGGTAAAATCAAAATGAAAAGCAAATAAAACAATCTAGATTGCTTGCATCTAAGCTCTATCCATAGAAGCAGCTAGAAAACTATATATAATTATATATATACACACATACACACACAAATCTTGGGAAAACACTGAAAAAATTAAGACCTTGGGAGTCTATCTAGTCCATCTCCCTAAACCATGATAGAATCAACTATCCATAATCTATTTTTATCATTTTTCTTGCCTGTTTTTCAAGGTCTCCATTAAAGGAGACCCTAATGTGTTCTTAGGCATTCCATTCCATGCATGCATCTAAGAACTGTTTCTTAGTATCTAACCAAAATCTCTGTCATGACAGTTCAAGCCATATTAGTTCTTATCTTATGTTTAGTCTTGGTATAGGATATTTCTATGTGTAACAGAAATATTCCAGCCATATAATTCCAAGTGTTAATAGAGAGATTTTGACCTTTAAATAAAAAGATTAGAATTATAAATTTATTCTAAAATAGTGGGTACTCTTAAGAGATTTATTTTGCCCTGTTGTGAGATAGTTTTTAAAAAAATAATAAAAAAGAAAACACAAAGGGTTTTATTCTCTACTGCTGTGCACATTGTATAGTCATTTGTATTACTACTAAATATATGTAAGTGGTCTGATTGCAAGTGAATAAATAACTAACGAAGGTGAGTCAGCAGAGAATCAAGCTCAGAATATAGCTCTAGGACTTGCAACTGACTGAGTTTTCCTAAAAAATTCAATGTTGTATATAATGAGCTATAAATTTAATCACTAAAATAGTGTTACTGGACTTAATGGAATTCATGTAAAACTGTAGAAATATGTTACATCTGTAGTTTGAAATCACATTTCACACATAATAAAGATGGTTGAACATACTAGTTACTTTCCTTCTCAGAAAACTCCTAAAATTGTGCACGTGCTTAGAACTGGTTTAGTGACAAATCCACATAATTACTAGCTAGTACTGGTTTTGCTTCAGCTTGGAGAGCTCAGTAAACATGCTGTGCCCAAGCAGTTTTACAAACAAAATGTTGTAGATTTTTGGATGTTTAGGCAGTTTTGACTTTGCCCAAAGTTCCTTTACTATAACAACATGTGGTTCCTTTACTATAACAACACTGAAGTTCNACATACACACACAAATCTTGGGAAAACACTGAAAAAATTAAGACCTTGGGAGTCTATCTAGTCCATCTCCCTAAACCATGATAGAATCAACTATCCATAATCTATTTTTATCATTTTTCTTGCCTGTTTTTCAAGGTCTCCATTAAAGGAGACCCTAATGTGTTCTTAGGCATTCCATTCCATGCATGCATCTAAGAACTGTTTCTTAGTATCTAACCAAAATCTCTGTCATGACAGTTCAAGCCATATTAGTTCTTATCTTATGTTTAGTCTTGGTATAGGATATTTCTATGTGTAACAGAAATATTCCAGCCATATAATTCCAAGTGTTAATAGAGAGATTTTGACCTTTAAATAAAAAGATTAGAATTATAAATTTATTCTAAAATAGTGGGTACTCTTAAGAGATTTATTTTGCCCTGTTGTGAGATAGTTTTTAAAAAAATAATAAAAAAGAAAACACAAAGGGTTTTATTCTCTACTGCTGTGCACATTGTATAGTCATTTGTATTACTACTAAATATATGTAAGTGGTCTGATTGCAAGTGAATAAATAACTAACGAAGGTGAGTCAGCAGAGAATCAAGCTCAGAATATAGCTCTAGGACTTGCAACTGACTGAGTTTTCCTAAAAAATTCAATGTTGTATATAATGAGCTATAAATTTAATCACTAAAATAGTGTTACTGGACTTAATGGAATTCATGTAAAACTGTAGAAATATGTTACATCTGTAGTTTGAAATCACATTTCACACATAATAAAGATGGTTGAACATACTAGTTACTTTCCTTCTCAGAAAACTCCTAAAATTGTGCACGTGCTTAGAACTGGTTTAGTGACAAATCCACATAATTACTAGCTAGTACTGGTTTTGCTTCAGCTTGGAGAGCTCAGTAAACATGCTGTGCCCAAGCAGTTTTACAAACAAAATGTTGTAGATTTTTGGATGTTTAGGCAGTTTTGACTTTGCCCAAAGTTCCTTTACTATAACAACATGTGGTTCCTTTACTATAACAACATGTGGTTCCTTTACTATAACAACACTGAAGTTCAGAAATCTCATCTCACAATATACCAGTACAGTTCAGTATTTTCTTTGTGACAAGCTGCTTCATGCATTAACCTAAAATTTTCTAAACATTACAAACTATTCCAAACTTTGCAAGCCTTCATACCATATTGAGCATATTTTTTTTTTAAAACAAGTTTCTTCAAAGCATTGTTCAACTTAGTTCTTTGGAAACTGGTTCCACTTTAACTAATACTGTGGCTTTTTGGTTAATTCAGACCTGGCCTGTCCTCCATGCATGTGTCTGAGGTCTACAGCGTGGGCACACTGTACTTTCTTTCATCAGTTATGATGCCAGGCTTGGTAGTGGCCTGTGTACTGCTACTGTCCGAGACTGGCTGAGCTTGTTTAGGGCAAAGAAAGTAACTCAAGAAGATTTAACTCAGGTAAGTCTGTGTAACATTTTGATAGTGACAAACTGCACTGTTGCCAGTAGAAGAATTGTTCCTGTATTTATCAATGGCATAGGGCCCAAATTCCAGACATTTTACTAGATATTTAGCTAGATATCTAACTACTTTTGAAAATCTAGGTCTCACTGACTGTTGAAATAAGCGTTAGACTTGGTGGCATACATTTGCAAGATTGCAATCTCAGTCTTACGGACCTTTTCAAATGCGTTCATACTTAGCTAGGAGTAGGAAGGCCTTGGAGGAAATTCTTGCCTTGATGAATTCAGAATTGTGCCATTGACTTCAAAAGGATTTGGAATTTTCTCTTCTGTTTAGAAATTATTTAATTAGGTTTCACATTAAAAAAAAATTAACTTACAAATTCCTTTCTGAAAAACTCTTAATTTACCTCAAGAATGACAAATATTACAGAGCATCATCATCAACAGTAAAGGTTACAAAACTTTTTAGGTAGTAAATCTCAACAATTAAAACAAGTAGGAAATTATACATGAAAGAAGCCCACTGTAAGATAGTCTTCAATAATGTGATCATATGCCTCCCTCTTTCAACAAAAGTAAAAATATTTTATATTGATTTCTATTCTGCATGCACATAATGCAAGCTGTTCAAACATCATTTCTGAAAGTAAAAGTATTCATTTCCGCAAGGTTATTACTGCAGTAGTTTTGGTACTGTATTTGACTGTTTTGCAAAGAACATTGTGTGCTCAAAATATTCCTTTAATACTAAACAACGTTCTGCATTTTCCCAGCTGCAGTTGCTGAGCCACCGTAAAAGGAAACAAAAGCAAAAAATTGACAACTAATTTTAGGAGATACAGAGGACTTAAATTTTTAAAGTACTACACATTTTTACAGTGACTGATACTTCAAAGGGTATCATCAAACTGTGCTGGCTGAAGACTCCTACATATTTAGTCTTACAAAGTTTCTTGTTGAACATACAGAAAACAAGGAACATAAGACTAATGAATATCTGTGATTTAATGATTTGAAGAACAAATTGAGAGTTACAATCATGGTCTCTATGAAAGATTCCAGCTCAACCACAAGACCTTTTCCCTTCAAGATTCTCTCATCACCTGCTCCATTTTCTAACTGCTCAGCCAGGGAGGACAAAGAGAGTATTCCCGAACAACATTTGCTGTCACCATTTATAACATTCAGCCTTCTAATTCTGCTCTTTTTCCCTTCCTTGACTGCTTTCTGTCTTTCTCTCCCCAGCTTCCCAGCTTCTTCCAATCACCTGCAGTCTAGCAGGGAGTCTTTAATTGAGAACGCCAATGCTCAACCATAACAAGCTGATCCAATAAGTGTCCAATCTGATTCGTATTTCCAGCCAAGGTCTTTAATCGGCACAGAATGAGGAGCGTTCTGTAGATAAAAATTATGTAGGTTAGTAGAAAGCAAATATCTGAATTAGAGAATTGACCTTAACTTAGAAGCATCTTCTGTTTTGTCAACTTGTGCATATTTTTATGACACAAGTATTATAGGAAGGAGAATCTTTATGATTTAAATACTGCTAAGAGCAAATTGTATGTGTTTTACTGAAAATTGTGAACCTTTGCATGAAGAGGTATGAAGCCTGATTCATACTTTGAAACATTGACGGTATATTTAAATTTTAATTTATGACACATTGCGTTTTGGGATGAAATGTTGCTAGACATGGGAACGGGAATAACAACTTCACTATGTAAAATTTAGAATTTAATTTTTTTAAAAAAGGGTACTTTAACTAAATCTGCTTGCTTATTTGATGATTCATGCTTGTTTAACCGCATAGTCTGGTTAAATTAGTTAATATACTGGTAGAAATGAGATCAATTCCACCTTTCATGGAATCTTTTCTATTTAATTTAATTTTTCAATATTTTTCATAATTAGGAATAAAAAATCACTGAAATATTATTCCTCTTGACTTTTTACTTTAGTCACTTATATATGACACTGATATATAATGGAGAAATGTCTATATAAAACTGCAATTATCAAAACTCTTTTATCCTTAAAACACAATATTCCAAATAGTGCAAAATGTACACTTAAAGACCTTAAGTGGATTTGAGGACGTCGGTTTTGGAAAGTTGCACTTTATGAAGACAGCAAATAGTATCAGGGAGCTATGCTTCTTGCAATACTGAGTTATTAGATGTTTTTAGACTGATTATTTCCAACTCTACTGTGTGTAAAAAAGGAGCATAATTACTCAGCAAGTGTTTCTTAACTTTAGCTATTTCATCATTTATTTAACATAATGGGTGTTAGTCACCTGAATATTGTAAAGTTCTTTCTTTGCTTAAGCTTTATTTGTATTTTTAAAAAGTCATTTAATATTTTTTCTTCATAATAAGTTTTGTGTTATATGTTCATTTTTGTTAATCAGATCCTAACTTATGATACAGTACACCATTTTATGTAGAAAGCAATCTTAAAAATTAATATGTTCCTTTGGATAAAGTACAGCTTGCAAAACATATAAAACCATAAAGACTACAGGGAAATTTCAAGCTTTGTTATACTTCAGCCATGACACTACAAAACCATGGTACGTGCTCTGCTCCTTTCTAATTTATGGTTGTGTTCTTGCTTCCAAGGTTTAATTGATATAGAAAATGAGGGGGTGGTATCTATCATGCCTTAGATACACTTCAACTCCAGTTGCCCAGCTGTCTTATTTCCTATGTGCATCTGTCTCTCCGATACTGATTTAATATTTTTAATAATAAATTCTACTGAACAGCCAAAAATGTGCATGATACAAATACACATATTCAATATATGAATATTAGATATACACAAAATGTTTTAAAACAGAAAACAGCCATTATTAGGGTTGCAGAGTTAAACTGTACAAGCTTGGGAATTTTTTAGTGCAAACTAAATTCACTTCCTCTTCTCTACAGCTTCTGAGAAATAAAAGTACATAATTAAATATATTGTTTTTTCGATCCTGCCCTGCAAATGAGTACAGGAGACTACTGCAGACTCTTACTAACTTTGATTATTTACTAAACACATATGTAGTAAAAAAGGAGACTGCAGAGAGAGAATGGTTTTAGTAAAAGCAGTTCCAAACCATCTTGAACTGTTTTTCTTTATCTTATTTCTGCTCTTCCATGGCAATCATATTTATTCTTTTCTAGGCAGGAAAAAGAGGTCCAGAACAAATCTCTTATGTCTTTAAATCCAGTTATATGCCAGCTAAGAGAAGAAATCACTGCTGGAAAAAGGCAATCTGCATTGTAATATAAGATGTTTTGTCCTTTCTACATCTAGTAGTGGGTTATTTTCACCTCCATTGTTTTGAAACTTGCTTTTAATCTCCAGTATAAATGTATTCCAAACAAGTATATACTGATACATCCTTGTATCAACATGGTTTATTACCCTAAATAGGAATTCTTTGTCACTGGAGCTTATCCCATGCATATTTAAAGACATTCATTACCTCCCCTTTCAAATTTTAAATTGCTAAATTAAGCACATTAAGATGATTTGATCTCCACTCAAACATTTTCCTTTCTTCTGATCATAAGAGTATTCCTCCTCTGGACCCACAATAGTTCAAATCCACTTTTATAACAAATGCAATCAGAATTACACGTTATTATGGAGACTGCATTTGTAATTCACACGATGTCATAAGTAGTCATTTAGTGTTACAGGAAATAACCTTTTTTGGTATGGCTTAGATGTGTACTTTTATCTTTTTTAGCTGCATTACAGAAACAATGTCTTGACTTGTGATTGGAATGTATTCTATGGCATGTAGAAGGTTTCAGAAACTGGAAAGTATTGCCACATCTCAGAGAGGATCAGCTAATACACTATTTCTTAGTAATTTCTTAAAGAAAAATCCTGAGCTTGTAACAGAAGTGATTTTTGTACCCTAATACATGACCTTCCTTTCTGTATTGTTAAATTTCCCTTCATTTCTATTCCTCCTACCCTCAAGATTATCCAATTCTTCCTATGACATTCAATCCTTTTATATATTGATCAAACCTCTTCAGGAAACTCATCTTCAGCAAATTTCATCACCACTTCCAGTTCTTCTGCCAAGACCATTAAAGAAAAATTCAATCAATTCTAAAACTGATCCTTAAGAAAAACTTCAGATAGCTTCCTCCATTTATTCACCTCACTTTATTTTTTCACTCACTTCTTATACTAATCAGTGCTTCCAGCATTTTACATAAAATTTCTACAAGTGAGATGATATCTACTGAAGTTTATATTCTCAGGATTTACCACATTTCCTATGCTAAAAGAAACTAAAAATCTTATCCAAGAGCAATATTTGGATTTGGCTTACTGGGCACAGCCTGCCTTTGGAATGCTCATGATAGAGTTTATTCTGTTCTTCATTCATCCTCAGTTTGAATATTTTGTATTTTTCTCCCTCTTAATTTAAAACTTTGCTTAATAGTGAGACTGGACTGATAAGCTTGCATTTGCCTAGGTAACTTTTCCTCCATGTCTAGTAAAACCAGTTACACTGGAAGTATAATAGTCATATGAGAGCCAACAGACATAGTGATTCTCCTCAATATATCTGCAATAAAGCATGTCAGTTCTTTTTTCAGAATTCTGAAACTAAAATTGTCTATGTCTCCAAGCTGAGTTTTCTTTAAATTTGGCATCATATCTATTCATAGCAATATGTGTTTACTTTTTAAGTCTAGGTTATCCACAATCTCTCTCTCTCTTTCATCCACAGTGCATAAATGCCCTTGTGGGCTCTTTATTTTTGTTTGGTTTTGTCTTTATAACTAAAGAAAAATTTTCATTTATTGTAACTTGCCTTGTGAGGTACAAGTTAGATTGACTTAATAATTTTAGGGATTTTCAGTTTTTACCTGGAATTCCAATACTCCATATATTCCAATTGCAGGGTATGCAGACTTCCCAACTGTCGTAAAATTCTTGCTTAGTCATAATACCATTATAAAGTAATTATTTATTCTTTTAGGTCTGGGAACCTTCCCTACAAGCTTGCTCTCCCCTCTTGCTTGCAATTTAATTCCTAAGCACAGCATCAGTACATTTGGTTCAAAACAATTACAAAACTCTTCATTCAACTGATATAAGAGCAAAGGTTGATGTTTATAAATTCAAAATGCAGCATTGCATCTCCAAATTAATAAGTGATCATGTTAAAGCCTAGGCTTTGTGTAGACACTGAGGAGGAATTTGTTTTATACATCTGAGTGAACAGATATCCTGACTGCTTAACATGGTGAGCAGAAGTCCTGAAGCTGGCCAGAGAAGAATGAAGGTGACTTTCATCAGCTATAGCATATCTCCTTTCGTCTTCGACTGTCTTATTAACAGCATAGCCTATAAAGGGTACTGCGTTTTTTTGTTGTTGTTGTTTTGTTTTGTTCTTTTTTTTTTTGGAACAGTGTTCTAGACTGGACTAGCTGGAAAGAGCTCTGATGTGTCACTTGCACACAGGATACCATAGTGAAGAAATGTTAATTTCTGATTTCTGAAACTTTTCCTCTCTGCTGGGGATAAATGGGTAAACAGGAACCTTAGGCAGATCAGCAAAGGGAAATGCAGAGTGCTAGTACCTGGGGAGGAATAACTCCATATGCCAGGACTGTTTGGGTGCCAATCAGCTGAAAAGCATCTTGTTGAAGACCTTCAGGGTACTTGTGAACAGTAAGTTACCCATGAACCATCAACAAGCCTTTGAGGTAAAGAAGGCAGATAGCTTCCTAGTCTGCATTAGGATGAGTATTACCTGCATGTCAAGAGAGGTGATCCTCTACTCAGCCCTGGTGGGATCAGTCTAGAGTGCTTGGTTCAGTGTTGTGCTCCCCAGTACAAGAAAGATATGGGCATTCTGGAACAACCCATTGCTAAATGGATCATGAAGATGGACAGGGTGCTGGAGTAAAGGGAACTTGAGGAGGTCCTGAGAGAACATGTGAGATTATGAGCCATAAGAAGGGATGGAGCAAGGGATATGTTATTGCTGTCTATGACTACCAAATAGAAATGGCAGTTACAGGGAATACAGAGCCTGACACTTTTGAGAGATGCACAGTGTGACAACAGGACGTGAGAGATACATGTTGGAACATGGGAAATTTGAACTTCCTCATATTAAGGAAAAAGTCTTTCATTGGGAAGATGGCCAAGCACTGACACAGGTTGCCCAGAAGGTCTGTGGAGCCTCCATCCCTGGAGATATTAAAAATCTGATGACACGGCCCTATGTAACCTGGTCTAGCAGACCCTGCTTTGAGCAGGAAAGTTGGACTAGACAAGCTCCAGAGGTGCGTTTCCACCTCAGCCATTCAGTGTTTCTAAGAAATTGACAATATGGCGTACTATTTATTCTGCCAGGAAAAATCTGTGTAAAAAGAGCATCTTTCCAAAGACATCTTTTTAGGACACATCTAATAATCAATCTAGATGTCAATAATGGTTATTTTAATACACTTTTCAAAGATAATTTTTTTTTTTTTTTCAAAATTTCAAAGAATTATCGAAGCATTTATCCCGGAAAATGCAATTATTTTAAAGTTTCTATTTATTTAGCTTTAAGGAAGGCTAGTGTATTTAGAGAGTTTGATTTAAAACAGCATATTTTTTAAAGGAAAGGAAACTTTGTTCTAATTCTGATTACTTCAAACTTCTGACTTGCACTAAAAAATCAAATTATAACTTTGTTCATTTCTACTTTCACCTGTATTACATATTTGTGTTAGCAAATCCAAGTTAGGAATAGAATTTTGTTTGTGTGTTTGCTTGGTTTTTTCAGTAAACATGTATTTAATATTTTTCCCATTTATAATATTCTTAGATTATCACTGAAGCAAGAAGCGACTCATCTGATATAATTTTCTACATTTTTTCAAGTGTTAAATTACAGATATTTATGGTTTGCATTACTTTAATATTATAGCTATTAAATTAGAAGCACTTTGCTATCTAACACCTGCCTCAGTTTTCTATGATGTAGCAACAAAGAGCCTTTGCTGATTTTGGGAATACCATAATGTTTTTGTAGTTTTCCCAGTGGGCTCTCTCTTCAGAGACAAGCAAGTGAGTGTAAAATACATAATCTTTCTTAAAAGAGAGAAACCAAAAAGGTTTTGACTGAACACAAAACTTAACATTGCATATACTTTTTTCCCATATTTATGGTGGCTATACATTAATCAGCTAGAACCAGTTAGCCAGTTGTTACCTCCTGTATATTTTTGGTTTCTGTACTCTGAACACTGACTGCTTAAGACTAATGTGTCCAATGCACATCAGATTAAGCAGCCCTAAAATTATTAAAGATATCTGAAACATTTCCGTGGGTGCATCCAACACAAGAAGTGTTCACTAAAGTCAAGAAAGATGACAAATTTGCTAGGCCTTAGTGCAGTGCTTTAAACCAACAGCGGCAGTAGCAGGTCCTGGCTCCCTACCAAAACTAGCATAGCTTAGCTGTAGTATGTGACCTATCAGATGGCAAAGACAGAAGAGCCTGGGGATCCCTACTCCATCATATCGCTACCCATGTCTATTCAGTCTTTCTGGCTTCTGCAGAGAACAGGGTGTAAAACACATTCTCCTTCACAGAATCACAGGGGTTGGAAGGGACCTCTGGAGATCATCTAGTCCAACCCCCCTGCCAGAGCAGGGACACCTAGAGCAGGTTGCACAGGATGGCGTCCAGGCAGGTTTTGGATGTCTCCAGAGTTGGAGAGTCCACCATCTCTGGGCAGGCTGTTCCAGTGCTCTGCCACCCTCAAAGTCAAGAAGTGCCTCCTCATGTTTGGATGGAACTTCCTATGGTCAAGTTTATGCCTGTTACCTCTTGTCCTATCACTGGGCACCACTGAAAAAAGACTGGTCCCACCCTCCTGGTACCCTCCCTTTTAAGTATTTATAAGCATAGCCTTTTCACCACATAGCCCTACCTAATTCGCAGTTCAGGCTGTGGAAATGTAAGGGTCCCTTATACTGGTTGGAAGAACCTCTGCCTAACATTTTACCAGCTGCCCAACGGTTGATTAATAGCAGCAGGATCAGTACCATATTTGAAATACAAATTTTTTAAAAGGTAATGCTTGATATAGTGTTTTTACTAGTTCTGAAATGGCAATGACAAATCTAGTTAATAACAATTTGATATTACAGGAGTCTTTTTCCCAACTACACTTCCCAACTACACAATTTTGTTTGTCTAGTTTGGAGAAAAGGAGGCTGAGGGGTGACCTCATTGCTCTCTACAGCTTCCTGAGGAGGGGAAGTGAAGAGGGAGGTGCTGATCTCTTCTCCTTGGTATCCAGTGATAGGATGCATGGGAACGGTTCAAAGCTGGATCAGGGGAGGTTTAGACTGGACATTAGGAAGCATTTGTTTACCAAGAGGGTGGTCAAACACTGGAATAGGCTTCCTAGAGAGGTGGCCAATGCCCCAGGCCTGTCAGTGTTTAACTGAACTATTTAAATAACATTAGAAAAAATGCATTTGTGAAATCATTCATTATTTGTAAATGCAGTCAATTTTAATACATTGCCTAACTTTTCTAGTACTGGAGAGGAGTTCATGGATCATTTACATATCTAACTCCAGTATAATCGTGATAATGTTATAGCACCGATTCACAATTATTCAATTTATTTTTAAAGTGCTGTCACATATTTCCTTGAAGAACATATGGATTTCTTTAGTGGTGAGTATTTCTGTGTTTTCTGTTGTATTTTTTTAAAAAAGCAAAACTTAAGATGGAAAGCACACTGACAAACATAAATCTGTCACAATTGCTTAAACTAAGTGTGCAAATTCCACAGAAGATAGTTAGGCATCTAAACTCAGACATGTGCAGGGTTTCTGATGGGACCCTGAGTGCATCCTCCATTAGGGAGTTTATCTGGCTAAGCCTACTGTGAGCTCCTTCACAGAGAAGAACTGTTACAAAGAGAGTCACAAGTGAAAGACGGGAACTTCATAACAGGAAGCTTATGCAGTTCAAAATAGGGAAGAGCAATGTCCTGCCTCCAGGGAAGAATAATGCCGTGCACCAAAATATGCTGGTGGCTGAGTGGTTGGAAAACAGCTTTTCAGAAAAGGAACTGGAGGTCCTGGTGGACATCAAGTTGAACAGGAGCCAGCAATGTGCCCCTGTGGCAAAGAAGGCTAATGGTATTGTGGGCTGCATTAGGAGGAGTGTTGCCAGCAGATCAAGGGAGGTGATCCTTCCCCTCCATTCAGCACAGGTGAGGCACACCTGGAGTACTGTGTCCAGTTCTGGGCAATCCAGTACAAAAGAGACATGGACATACTAAAGAGAGTCCAAAAGAAAAAAAAAAAAAATAAAAAAATTTGCCCCTTAGTTAACTAAGGGTCTGGAGTATTTCTCTGTGAGGAGAAGATGAGACATCTGGGACTCTTTATCTGGGAGAAGGCTCAGTGAGGATCTCAATGTACATAAATACCTGAAGGGAGGGTGCAAAAAGGATGGAGCCAAGTTATTCTCAGTGGTGCCCAGTGACAGGACCAGAGGCAACGAGCACAAACTGAAACACAGAAGGGTCCCTCTGAACATAAGGAAGCACTTTTTTACTGTAAGAGTGACCAAGAGAACTGACACAGGTTGCCCAGAGAGGTTGTGGAGTCTTCCTCCTTGAAGATATCCAAAGGTCATCTAGACATAGTCATGGGCAATCAGCTCTAGATGGCCTCACTTGAGCAGCGAGGTTGGCTAAAATGACCTCCAGAGGTCATCAAAAGAGAACTTTTTTTTCTGTTTTGTTTTTTCTACAAACATCTAAGTTTTTGTGTATTCTCTTTCAGAAGAACATAATAATATTATAGTGGAAGGTATCATAAAATTTTCTAAAGTTTTCCCTTTTCAATTATGCAACAGTTAAAAAGAAATGGGTTTGGGTTTATTTGGTTGGGATTTTTTTAAACTCCTTAGCACTTTGCTTTATAAGTGCCAGTCGATTTAACCCAAGTATTACAGTCAAAATCCCAAACTGCTTCCTTAACTATCGATGTCATTTAGGACTAGCTGTTCTCCAAGTTGCAGAAAAGATTGTATTTCTTCACTTTTGACACAGAAGAATATGAAGCAACTTCTTTGCCTCATTTACGAAGAGAGAGCTATATCATTACCGGCACAGAATGTGAAGTCTGGGTATTTAACAGAATGAAATGTCAACATTAAGGCCTTTAATGTGGCTTAGGCAGTATTATAACAATTCTTGCCTCTGGGATATAATCTATACTTTATAGATGTATGACGAAAATCTATTTTTCATTTTCCAAGATGAGTGTTAGTTGTTTCCACCTACAACATTTAATTTTGTATTTGCAAAGAACTACAAGGAGTACTAGGTAAATGGTACTATGCTTAAATTATGTACACTATATAGAATGTTATATTTTCACCCAAAATATTACAGAGCATGAAAACAGCACAGAATAGAGCATTTCTGTTTGACATTGACATTTGGTAATATAATATTCTTTCTAAGCTTAATGGTATGAGTAAAAACACATGAAGTTAAAAATTTTAGTAGAACAAGGTATGTGTGTATACTGACAGAATCATGCAACACAGAGATCTGAGTGAAAAGTAATTACAGTTGTACAGACTTTAGATACACACAATATTGAGGATTTTAAAAATGTATAGTCTACACATATCTCACGATTTTTTTGTACCATTATTACTATTGGAATTTTCGAAGTGTTTATCTGTGGACCAATTCTACCTTCTCTAAAATCAGCATTAAACACCTGACTTTGATAGAAATAAAATGCAGAATTCCATATAAAGCCTATTGGACTTGGACATGTCTTGGACAGAGCAAGTGCCCTATTCTCTTGGGTCTGCAGTAGGAGTTTAAATATGTCTAGAGAGGAATAGACAATGATCCTCCCTAGTGAAGAGGGACATGATATGTGACTGAGTGGTGTAGTTCTGTTGTTGGGTCTATCCTGCCCTAGATTCATCTGTGACAATTTTCAGGAAAGATTCAAATGGAGATATGTCAAATAAAATTATTTCTGTGTTATGATTCTAGACTTATCCAGTCAATGAAAAATAGCTGAGTTGTAAACTTCCAATCTATCCCACTGTTCTGTCTAAAAATAACAAAGCACTGAATTGTCCTTTAAGACTGATATGCACGACTTCATAACTAGGAGTGTTTTGGATTTTGTTTTTTTTTGGGGTGGTGAGGATATTAGTCCTACAAAATTCATTGGAACTATTTGAATGAATAACTGTTGCAAGGACAACATTTTCAGTCAAAAATAATAGGCTTCAATTTTTAAATAGCTAAAATATTTTAATAACTAAGTATTTAATTTTTATTATACTGTATTATGATTTTGTATGTATTGCATAGAGTTTAATTATTTTGAATAGCCAGACAAAAATACATAAGCTTTTGTGACTGTAAAGGAAATAGTCACACTTTTTTGGGTAGTGAAATAATTTAGTTTTTTTCTGTTTTATTTTGTTTTTTTTTTAGAAGAAATGAGTACATGAAAGTCTACAGGATGCTTTTCTTATTATAGCACTATTTTTTCAATGTTCTTTCGAATGACACCTATCAATGTATCTGCTGTTAGTAATCTTGTACCATAGTCACAACGGTTCATTGCCTTTCATTTATGACTTCCAAAGCAATTCGTAGTTTCTATTTTTTGAGATAATTTTTGTCCTTGCTTGCTTGCTTATTTCCTTCCTTTGCTTGCTTGCTTGCTCATACTGGGAAGCCCAGATCTACATTCAGCACTCCAGGTGTGGCATCACCAGTGCTGAGTAGGAGGGAAGGGTCACCTCCCTTGACCTGCTGGAAACACCCTGCCTGATGCGGACCAGAGTGCTCTTGATCTGTTTTAACAAATAGCTATTAAGTGAAGCTCAATAACTTGTTTACAGTGCTAGTTTTTTGGTGATACTTGTCATTCTGCATGCTAATTTTGCCATCTGATCTTTACCTAAAAAGGGTACCTTGCACCCTTTTTGTCTGAATGATGCAATCACTTGTATACTCAACACAAAAAAGAGGGCTGTCCCAGATGTCCAACTGGTTATCATGGAAGTAAACAAAATATACAAAAGGCGCAGTACCATGGCAGCAACAGAAGGTTTCTTATTTAGAGCTAAGAGAAAGAGGGGAAAAAAACCCCAAACATTCTGCCAAATTGCATTTAATTTACTAAAAAAATACTTAACAGAAAATATATCAACTGGTGAAAAAAGAGCAAGAAAGTTCAGTTAGACAGAAAGGACCAAACTACCCTTACCAGTAGTTTGCTCATTAGTATGAACAGAAATATCCTTGCTGTCAAGAGACAGAACAGTACACCCTGTTCAACTTGAATTGGGGTTGTTTTTATTGGTAGTTATAAACAAACCATGTTCTAAAAAAACCAGTGTTGATTCCTCTTGATTCAGACATCATCTTATCTTTTCAAAATGTGGTGAGCAGCTCCCAGAAGTCCCCAACATAGCTGCTGCTGTAGCGTTTCAAGTTATTCTATAATCACCTTGAGACAAGATTCAGCAAATGCCCTAAATTTCATCATACCATGTTTATGCAGTCAGCTTTCCTTTTATAAGCCTAAAATTATTTTCTGTGAAGGCATGACAATGGCATGATAGTAATCTCAGTTTGTTGATGTCAGGATGACAGCTGAATGTAAATGTCACCTGCTTGCCTTGACAGTCTGAATTTGCCTTACAAACCAACTCTGAACATCCAGGTGAAATGGCTGTCTTTCTGTAGGATCAATGTTTAGGGACCTAAGCATCACCTTTCACAGTCTGACTCTTTGCTGTCTACAGTGTATGGGAGTACATACCAAAACAGAGAAGCCTCAGAGGTCAAGACCTAGCACCTGCCTTTCATTGGTCTGTCTCTGGGTGAAATATGCAATATTATGCAAGCAACCAAGCGTTAAAACTCAGTAATATGATCTTGAAAGGATAAAAAAGTATATTATACATCTCAACCTTAAACCTATAGATGAAGTACTGGACACAGAACTAGTAGTTTTTAATCCAATGAACTTTAATGTCCTCTTACCCTGTATTGAAGGAATAGAGAAGCCACTCAGACACTGTGCCTGCTCAGAGCGACATCTATTCATAATTTTATATGAGGAAACTGCTCAGCTATCACTTGCCCAATACTTTGAAAGAGAAAAGGTAAGCACCTTCTTTTCCTAGATCATGTTATTGCTGTGAAAATCTCTTGACTGACCCTTTCCTTTCAAATCATGCTATTTAGACATCATAGGCAACCATGCCTAAGCTAAAAATGTGAAAAATGAAAGAGAAAATGAAAGTTCAATGACACTATCGCTCCCTCATGCCATGTGAACCCAGTCTACCAAGTGGAAAGCTATGGCTAATCAAGAAAGAGCATGTGATAATGAAGCTGACACACATCCCTTGCTCTTGGTCACTGTCTCTGACTTTTTGTTTTGATTTAGTTTTGGTTATGAGAGCAGGTACTGTGCTGTTGTTGGAGACTCCAAGTCTCTATGAACGCTTCCAGTTACTGATCCACAGGATGAAGACAAATAAAGAAATAAGAAAAAAGAAATAAGAAAAAAGAAATAAGAAAAAAGAAAAAAGAAATAAGAAAAAAGAAAAAAGAAAAAAAAAAGAAAAAAACCTCTCCTCATGCAAAAGCGGTAAAAACTTTTGCAAGTGCAAACTAATTGGCACAAAGACAGGATAAGCTCCCTGTTTCTTTCCCTCAGAATTGTACCCCTGTGTTTTTGCTGTTGTTGCTGTTTGATCAAACACCTTTAAGTCTTCAAGTACTGACTATTTACAAACTTTCTCAGTGAAAGACTAGAAACACTTTGAATTTCAAGCTGGGTCTCAGAGTACATGTCTTCAAGGTTCAGTGCAAATATTCTGCATAACTCTAGGTGCAATTTTCTACAGGTGGCTAAGCAGAAGGTAGATTTATACAGCTGTAATAAGAACAAAATAGTTATGCTTATATTAAAGTAGAAGGTTTTCAGCAACTGTTTTACAAGCTTGCTTGGTCTGAAGTGTAGCATGAAATATGATTTTTCAATGTGAGAAAACTGTTAAGAATGCACAACCAAACAGGCAGGCAGGTAATTACAGCAGGCAGGTAAAAGCCTTTAGGTTTACTGATTTACTTCTTAGATGTGTCCCTACTAAAAGCAGATATGTCTTGTTTCTAGTTTGATCAGCCAGGAGATTAGGTTTTAAAGTTTTGAATTGGAACATAGTACCATATAAATAGATGGCGTGACATATTGAGTCTTCATACCAGTTTATAAGAAATAAGGAGGAGAACAAGGCTGAAACTTTCAAGTATTGTGGAGTAAATGTACATATTTCTTAGGATTATATTTGTTATATGCTAGAACTAATATTAGTCACTTTTGTGTTGTTCCTTCAAGAATATTGTAATTTTTCTTAGTAGCTTTAAATATGTATCTTATATGGTGCATTTTTCCTATTTATTACTAAAACAAGAAGTAGACTAAACACCTATTAATGTCATAAGAAGAAAATCAAAACCTTTACAGTTTTAAAAACCACATAACTTTTTACTGTACTTACTATGTCTATAAATAAATTCACACTTTTTTAGTTCACTACAGAATGACTGAACAGCTACAGGATCCCCTACAATTGATATGCATAATGTGATTTTCTACAAAATATCTGTTTGTGAAATTATTTGATGTTAATAGAAACACAAAAACCAGATTGAAAAAGACACACCAATTATTTGATCCGTATTACCTACAAAACTCATGTGAAAGGCCCTTTGGTTAAAAAAAAAAAGATTTTAATAATAAATCACAAATGTGATTAGCCACTAACTTCCACATGAGAATGTGCTTGAAGGAATTGTTTTAGCAAATCCCTAATTATTAACATTAAGGTTAGAAACTCCAATATCAGCTTATGATTTAGCTTCATTGCTGTTTGGATCTTTGGATGCACAGTATATAGGTAATGGCCAGGGACTTCAATGTTATTGTAAAGGAATAGAAACATTTAAACAAGAAATGGCACAACACCAGAAGCAAGAAACAAAGTGATGTGAAGTTCTAAATTTACCTCTCTCCTCTCCTCTCCTCTCCTCTCCTCTCCTCTCACCTTGAAGAGATGTGATTATTATTAAGAAGCAACTCTGGCTCTAAGACATAGGCCCAGGACTGTTTCAGACACTACAGTATGCAGGAGTCACCTACTGTACTTTTAACTTGTGTTAAGGGTCTTCGTAAATCTTCTGCCAAATCTCTTTTTTTTGGTGATACAGAGTGTTTGGGTTTTTTTTCACAAACTCAGAATGTTTATAGATGGAAAGGGCATCTTGACATAAAAGTCCTGCTTCTTATCTCAATAGCAGTATAGATTTATGAATGGCTGAAAGAAGAAAATCCTAATAAATGTGCAGACAACCACTATGGTTGAAAGAGCCAGTAACAATTATATATTTCTGGAAATTTGCATGTTAAAGCTTATAAATTGTTGACATTATACTCACTTTCATGTTTGATATGAAAGAATCTGAAATAACTAACCTGAACAGTATGTCTGTGTAAACAGGCGAGATTAAAAATCAAAGCACTATAAGCTGGATAGTTTCACCTTCCTTTTCAGCCATTTTGCTTCACAGTGGGGAAGAAGTAGCATTTTTAGTAAGAAGACCTGTAGCTTCTTAGTTTCCTGAAAGAACAACTTAGTTGAATCCTGTACACTTGACAGCTCTTGAAGCTGAGGATGAAAAATGGTAAACTTGCCCTTATAAAAAGCCATTTCCCCGCAGGGCAGTCACGGGGTTTGCAGGGGATGGAGAAGGGGATTTAGCTCCCGGTTGCCAGGCAACAGGTAAGGAAGGAGCAGATCTCCTTTCTTAAAGAAATTGAGTGGTCCTCCACAAGTGTTTGCACACAAAGAGCCACAGCTTGAAAAACAAGCAACAGCAACAAAAAAACTATTTCTGCACAGTCAAAATTACTCTGAACATTTTAAAGAGGGAAAGGTTCTGCAATCCACAAACTACCTCCTGAGATCAATAGGACCATCACTTCTTTTTCCTTTATATGACCTCAGGCACTGGTTTTGTTTGTTTATTTGTTTGTTTTGCTTTGTATTTAGTTTCCTTTTTTAATTTTTCATTTTTTTCCCTACTTTCAAGCAATTAATTTCCAGAAAGGTGAAGTTATGGGGATTTTTTTTTCTTTTTTTTTTTTTAATCTTTTAATAGTATGACCTTTGAGATGAAAAGAGGGTTAAGCCTTATTGCCTAAATAAACATGCTCAAAATAGGAGATTAAAATTCTTCTAGTAAAAAAAATTTAACGTCCAGTCCTCTCTCCTCTTATGCAGAAATAAACAAAAATAAGTACATTAGTAATCCATTGTGAAGTTCCACGTTTTGATCTTATATTTTATCACAGAATTTATTACTTTCCATGCTAATCTAATTTACCGTATGTGGCTGCATTCAAAGAGGAAAACAGAAGGCTTATCTAAAAGAACAGGTGGCATTTTATGTTGATTTTTTATTGAGAAATGTAAGTATATTATCAGAAGTCATCCAGATATACACAGCTGTACAAAAATTGGAATTTAAGTGGGGAATTGTCCTATTTAAGAAAACACTGATGTTTTGGTTAATTTCTTTTGTTTATTGGAATGATTTATAGGTAAACAAATATGATATTACACCTTAAAAATGTAACTGTTAGGCTTTTCCTATCTTTACTTAACTTTCTGATAAGGTCTGGTAGAGGACAAGATACTGTCTTGAAATCAAATTACCTGAATGGCAACATTAGAAGAAGTGATATAATTACTGTGGAAATGAAGGTGTGATTTTAAAGCTTAGAAGTTAACTAAAATACAATGCTTTCCACCTGCTGATATCAGAGCAATGCACACTGAGGAAACCATCTTCCATCACATCTGATGCAGATAAAAGTGTTATGCAAAACTAAATGAGATATGTTGGTCCTCAAGAATATATAAATTCACTTCAATGAAGACCGAAACTTATGTGAATTAAAAGAACATCGATTTTTCTACTGTAGTTTTTGTGAAAATTTCCATTTTGAACAGGCGATATTTTTCTTCTCTTTAAAAAAAATCCCATCAGAGCACTGGAGCACCTCTCCTGTGAAAACAGGCTGAGAGAGTTGGGGTTGTTCAGCCTGGAGAAGAGAAGGCTCTGGGAAGGCCTTATAGTAGCCTTTCAGTACTTAAAGGGGGCCTACATGAAAGGTGGAGAGGGACTCTTTATCCGAGAGTGTAGTGATAGGAAAAGGGGTAATGGTTTTAAATGGAAAGCAGATAGATTTAGGTTAGGTATTAGGAAGAAATTCTTTGCTCTGAGACAATGGAACAGGTTGCTCAGAGAGGTTGTGGATGCCCCATCCCTGGAAGGATTCAAAGCCAGGTTGGATGGCCCTTTGAGCAACCTGGTCTGGTGGGAGGTGGCCCTGCCCATGGCAGGGTGCTTGGAACTAGATGACCTTTAAAGGTCCTTTCCAATTCTAACCAATCTATGATTCTATGAAATTTGCTTAGGGACATGGTTTAGTGGTGGTTTTGGCAGTGTGTTATGTTGAATGTTCGACTCAATGATCTTAAACGTCCTTTCCAACCTAGACAATTCTATTTTATTCTGTTCTGAAGTTTACTCAACAGTATGTTGTAACATCATGGTTAGCTGTCAAAACCAAAACCTATGTAAACGTGTAAACGAACATGTTTGTATCTTTGTAAGAGGGTTTGTTTTGGTTTGGTTTTTTTTCTATTTTTTTTTTCCTTTTCATCATTTCCTATCTATAATTTTTTTTTTACTTCAATTTTCTCAACATCATCAACAGTTGATTCAGAAATCTTGAATAAAGGTGGGATATTTGAAAGCACAAATATTTTCAAAATCATGCAACTACATGGCATCTTTCTCACCACAATCTCAGCTTCAGTCATTTCATTTTAATCTGAGGAAAACATCTGCCTAACTCAGAGGTGCATTTGGATCTATATTTTAGGAAACTATTTTTAAAAAAATCCTGGAAAGAGTGCCTTATGTCCTGTAAAAGTTAGCAAAGATAAGAAAGTGCTTTCTTCAGTGAAACTGGCAGATTGGGCCTCTTAAATTTAGACATAAACTGAGTACATAATTAAGACCTTGTTCAACTCCCAAACGAACTTTCCAGACCAGTTTCCTTCATCTATATAGTTGACATACACAATAAAAAATCAAATATTTTGTTGGAAAGATGTGAACTTTTTGAGATTCCTGATACAGTTCCTATAAGAAAGCTTTGGGACACCTCTGGCTGGTCAGGTTATATAAGGATTATCCACACCTGCTTGTTGAATCCAAAATCGCAGTTTATATATTTTAGGATGTGTAAAGGGAGGTGTCTGGATTATTTTGAATACTTTAACTCAGTTTAGAACAACAAAGATGTGTTCCCTGAGTCTAACTCCTCTTCCTTTCTATCTTGGCACATTCTGCGTGATGTGTGCATAGTTACTGAGCCACAACCAGGAAGCAGTGGGAATCCTGACCCACGACAACAACTGCTGCACGGGACCAATGTACCCAACCCATCCAACCCCACCACCACTTTCTAATAAGCTATCCAGCCACAATCTTATTAGAGAAGTGGTAGATATTTAACCACCGCTGTGCATTGTGCTATAGTTGTCCAGACACAGTCAAGACTTCCATGAGATTTAGTTGGGAGGATGCCTCCTCTGAGGATTTCAAGTGAGCTTGAACACTCAGGTGATCACTTCATCCACTGCACAGTGATTCTAAGAATAAGCCTCTGAGGAAGTTTTCAGTAGAAAACATCAGCATGATTGGTATCCTACATAACTAAGCAGGTTAAGGTTTGGCATTGTATTTTCCAATTTGCTTTCCTAAATATCAGTGCTGATATTTAGGACCCTGCCTGAGCGGCATCTCATGATCCTGAGTTTTGTTTCTGATCTCATCCATTCTCATTTGTTACCTCTTTTTTTCTATTACAAGCAAGTCAGATTTGTATTTTTTATGCAAAGAATGCCTTGGCTTTCCAGATTGTCCATACACTGAAATTAATGATCTGTATTTCTACAAATTATACTCATTATTAACAGCAGATCCCATGGATGGTATTTGAAAAAAATACCTTTGGCCTGGGACAAAAAAAACACATAGACATAAAAAGTTTTTAATTTCTGTTTGAAGGCACTTCCTCATTCCTCAAATTTTGCGACATAGGCCTAAAGTTTCTTTTATCTGGTGGTTTCTTAGTATTATATTCACTGTACACTGCCATACTTTGATTTGACACATCATTCTGTATGGAGGAAGCATGAGATAACTCAAGATTTCAGAAACTTCTTTTCCTTTTTGTTTTGTTCACACTATATAAATTTGTGGGATTTCAGTGTTTTACCTCATAATGGCTAATTAGAAGCATATGTGTTAACATGAGGCTTTACAAATATTTTATTTCATATTTCAAGTGTGGATTTCCACTGAACTGTTCCCTTACAAGTATTGAAACTAAAGGCTTTAAATGATTGAAGTACCATTTAAAAGATTGAATCACCACTTATGAAGTCTTTGTTTTCAATGTTTACACTGGTGTTTTTGCACAAGGAATTTATAGGTGCATTAAACTTACATGGCTATATGTATTTCATTTGGGAAATAAGACAAAGTTTACCAAATTTTATAGAATATTGAATAATTTATCTCTCCTTTAGTCATTTAACTAAATTGGTATTTAGCAATTAAAAAAAATCATCTGCCAAATTATATACTTTTTGTAAAAGAAGTCCTTTATAACTTCTCTAGGCTTCCTCTTCAGAAGACATTACCTTTTTTATACCAAAATGCTAAATAGAATTTTTTTTAAACACAGTCAGTGAAATATTTTTAAAAGTTCACAGCCATCAGAGGCATTCAGTAATGCTAATACAGTCCTTTTCTACCCATCTGTAGAGAGCCTTACTTTAAACCTTGTTGATTTATTCATTTTTAAAATAGTGCTAGGAAAAACTGTGCTTAAACATTCTTTCAGCTTTCATTAATTAACCACTTCTTTGCTAAGCTTTCTAGAGCTGGTGGAAGAGATGTAATTTCTCCACAAACCCTCCTCTCTTTTCTACTCTTCTTTCTTGCTCTCATCCCACCAGACTTCTGGCCCCAAAAGATATTTGGACTGTGACATTTTACTTAATAAAATAGTAAAAAAGTAAAAAATTAAAATAAATTAGATAAAGCAGACATATATTCTCAATACTTTAAAATCAAGGCCAACTTGTTGAGTCTGTGACAGGGAAAAGAACATTTTCATTTGTATCAGTTATTGGTGTTTATGAAAATATTTTGAATAATAGAGAAATCACTGAAGCAATAAGTATTCCATGTAGTAATACCTGACCAGGGTAAGAATTCATATCAGAAACTACAAATCAGCAATTCTCAATGGTGGGATGTATGATGCCCTCAAAAAAGCATAAATTCATTTTTGAGGAATACCATAGGAACTTAAGTTACTGTAAAGTTCATTAAGTCAATAGATTTTTAGATAGACCACTTTTTTATCTGAGCCAAAAAAAATTGCAAACAACCAAATCTTTTGTGTTAGCTATGAAATAACTGTTTAGGTAAAATATACCTATTAATGTAAATCTGTACTAATCGTTAAATGAGTTGCAAAACCAAAACACTTTTTCTTCGATGCTAACAACATTCCAGGCTCTGATGTATATATCTATGTTTGCAGGCATCATAATAAAAAGCTGACAGAAACCCTCCTGTGAAACCTCAGAAGTAAAAAGTATTTGCCTTTTAAGGACAATATCTTGCAGTTCTCAAAATTAACTTTGTTTAACAATATGTTAACAGCTAGCATAGCCCAAATATCTGCTTTCTCTCCCTATTCACCTGCTAGATAATGATCAACTAGACACACAGTCGGTCTCGTTCAGATAATGTCACCTCATTTTGTACTTGCCTCATCATAAAATATTTAGCTGCAGCAATTCATATTCCTTTGAGAAAAGAAACACTCAAGGACATATAATCTGGGAAATTATAAAGATTATGTGACAACAAAGCTTTGTTAAACTGTTTGACAGTAATAGGAACATCAAAAAGAAATTGAAAAAGGAGCACTAATTATTTGATCCATACTACCTATAAAAGCCATGTAAAATTTGTTAAACATGATGATTTTTATAATAATCAAAATAATGTTTCCCTAAAAAAGCCCATTTTCTAACCTGTCAGAAAATAGATGCCCATATTAATTTCCATTGACATTTTCTTTACAGCCAAAATGTATATTATCTATAAAAACAAACATAGAACTGTAATTTGAAACTCGTTGTGTGACAATGACAAGCAAAATCAAGTCAGCTCAGTGAGGATGCTGTTTTTCCTGTGAAACTATTATTACAGTGCTTATACATTTGAAACGGAAATCCTAATCAAAGAAGATTAGTAAAGTTTCAAGTGTTAAAGGCATTAATAATTATAAAACTTAGTATTTCAAAGGAAAGTAATTTTAGCTCTTTGCATAAGTCTATTCTGCATTTAAATTGCTAGCAACAAAAATTCCTTCAGTTCTTCAGGGATGTTGGGAAATTCCCTTAATGGAAATAAATAAGTCATTCTGGGGAATAAGAGATATATATTATTTGCTGATATTTTATTCTTTATCACATTGTTTTCTTTTCACTAGCTTACATTAATCCTACTCCCTGTGGGTGATCTCCTTGTAGAAATGTAGGACACTCCGTACACCTCAGACTGAGTAAATCTTACACAAAGGGACTCATGTTGTGGGGATTATTTGTGAAGTCACTAAGGATGTCAGACAAAGGGAATCTGCAAGAAATTATTGGTAGTAATTTGAGTAAGTAGGAGTTTTACTTCATCTTTTCTTGTTCCAGTACATTTTGAAAATATATACTTGTAATATTAGTGCTTAAAATATATGTACAAATAATAATAAACAAAACCTTTTTTTTAATAAAAAATGAAATTCTGAAAGGGGCAAAAAGAGCAGAGTGTCTAAGTATTTCTCAGTCATGGACTTTTATTGAAATATTATGAATTACAGAGTTTTCAATAAGTTTAGAAACCTACCCTTGGATGCTCTCATCTTACTGTATCACTCTTCTACTTTGTGATTAAAAGGTGAAATAAATGTATTTTGTAGATTTGGTGTGCACCCTTGTACCCTGTACAAAGGCAAAAATAATAATAAAAATTGTTCTCCCCTATCGTTTTGAAAGGGACAAAAAACCTACACCCGGCCCCACTATTCGGCTTTGAGAGCTACTAAGATATAATGAAAAAGTTGAGATTATCTCTTAGCTATGAACAAGAGCCATATATTTATACTAAAAGTTCTTTTTCTGTGACTTCAATCTAGATGGAACAAATTCTATGGAGCAGATACGAAATAGAAATCCTTCTGTTCTTACTATGGACGTAGCAGAATGCAGTTGGAGAAATAGAGGTGAATCTTTACTGATATTTCTTATTTGTTCTTCCTCGGTGAATCAGTGCCTTTCTAAATTCTTTTCAACTTCTCTATGAATTTTGAATATGTTTTGAATCACAAATCTTTCCATGAAGGAACTTTGGTGACTGTGAATATATGCTATGAAGTGTGAAGTGCATTCAGCTTTCTAATATAATATAAATGAAACAGACAAAGCCCATCTTCATAAAATAATTAAAACCCCAGGTTAACAGAAGAGATCTATCATTCTAGAAAACACTTGAACATTTTTAGAACAAGGACTATTTAAAAGAAAAAAGAAGAAACAAATAGAAAATGGTAACTCTTGAAGAGCAAATGCTTCTCAGAAAAATAAATAGGAAAAAAGTTTTTGTTAGTTTGTTTTCTGGTTTTTTTTGTGTTTTGTTTTGGCTTGTTTTTTTCCCAGAAGTGTCATTTCAGGAGAAGAGTGATTGAGTTGAAAGGAGAAAATGTGCAAAGAAACAATACAAATTAGATCTTGAAACATGTAGTCATATAAACCAATAGCTGTATTCTACTGTACCACTTTTTTTTCTGTTGTTGCTTTCCCTTTTCCTTCTCTTATTCCCTCTTCCCCCTTCCCTCTTCTTTTTCACAAATAAGGAGGGCCCACTAACTTGTCGTTGAGGGCTTCATCTGGCCACATGCAGGTGTCTATTGTCATTTGACTTGTTCCAGGGCATTTTGCCAGGTTTTCGGTTGCCTGTCCGGAAGGGTGCACCCACTGCCTGGATGCCTGGGTTTAAAGGCATTGGCTGTGTATGAATTATTCTGAGTAAGCCAGTTGTCTTGGAAGGTACCAGATACCTATGTGGGGCAACTGAATGACATCCTAAGGGCCTAATTCAAAATGAGCTGAATAACTCACTAGGCTCTACTGACGTACATTTCCATTGACTACAGCATATGTTTAGGCCCCAGGTGATATGTACACACCTTGAGGTACTCTTAGATAACTCAGCCTTTAACAAAAACCCACTCCCAGCTTTTAGACAAGCAAAAAGAGTTGCGACCAAAGTCCTTTTATCTGGGTATTTGATTTATAAAACTATCTATCTACAGTCTTGCCATCTCTCTTTTTTTTTTTTTTCTCTGTGACAGAAGGGTTGCCTAATTTTGGAAACTTGATTCAATTGTTGAATCATTTGCATTTATTGCCATCTGAGATGCACTAGTTTATTTGTCCTTACCTCCAGCTACTAAACAAGAAGACAACAGGTGTCCCATAAGTCCTTTGTCGTATCTGCCAGCTTTGTGCAGATGTCTTTAGCATCCTACGGCATCTTAAATGGCATTAGATGTCTATCTTTAGCAACTGAATCAACCCTTAGGTATAAACACAGAGATACCTACATTTGAGCTAGTCATTGTAGACTGTCTTTATAGCTAATGAAGAGATGTGAGGCACAATTTATTTGACTTAAATAATCTATAATATGAGATGATTGGCAATCTGTAAGCTTGTCTTTGTTTCCATTTGCTATGAAGAGAATCTAAGATGGCTAACTCAGATGTAGAGATCCACATTTTAATTTATTTGATTTATTGGTATATTTGGTCTACATTTGCTTAGATGACTTCGACTCAAAGATATGAAACAGTTTGGAATAAAACATATAAAATAATTTCCTTCGGTAAAAACAGCTATGATTGCATAAAGGAGAAATTCCATAAGGCTGAATCATTGCTGCCAAGATATGTTTCTTTCTCTATTAAGAGTACATTTTAAAATATTCAGCTCTCATTTGTTTTAATATTTTACTTCATCCTTCCTTGAGCATCAAAAACTTCTATATAAATGAAAATATTAACGTATTTTTTCATTGATTCTGTTCTGATTCACTGAAACTAAAATCAATACCTACTACAAAACAGACAGCATATAGATTATTTTCTTTTTATTAAATAGATGCTAAATAACACTTCTTTGAAATTCAATATATTTAAATTACAGTTTACATGACACTTCATCTTTAACCTACTATTTTTAGTCAAATATATACTTTTAAAAACTTTAAGTTCTCAAAAATCAAAATAATGGAAGCTTATTGCAGTTTTAATCTTCTCATAATTGATTCTGCTTCAAAATAATTCTTACAAGGCAGCTTTATAAAAGGATGAACTATGTCAACTGGCTAATTCGGTAGCCATAAAGAACAATAGGTTATTCATCATCACCAAATTTTAGAGATTTTGGCTGGAAACATACGTAATAGAGGAATAAGCCTGCAAGGTAGAAAGGTTTTCACATGAAAGGGGAAAATAATCTAATCCATGAAAATCCTGCCAGTGCAAGGACTTAAGTGCCAAATTGTCCTGATTCCCCACAAATATTCCAATCTGCCTATTTCCTAATGCTGACTAACCTGCAGGGGACTAGACTGTTCAAGTTGTTCTCCATTTAGCATGAAAGTCTCCTAGGAACGTAACAACAGATACGCATTCATGCTCGGAGGTATCTGTTTTGGGTAGAGAACTGTCTATCACTTGGCTTTTCTGCAGTGCAGGATGCAGTGAATAACTCCTAAAAAGTGCTTAGTGCCTTAAGAAGGCTGAAACCATAGCTTTGGTGCCAATATTTTTCATAACAGACAACTGATGATTCAGTTATTATCATGTAATTATTCCATGTGAAATACAAGCCCTCTTCAGCTTGAGGGACAGCACAGTATTTCTTCAGTTTGCAGGGTGTTTCTGGGTTACATTGCAATAGTTTGTCCCACATCCCTGCCCCTCTGCTTTACGCGGGTAGGTATGCAAGGGTGACAGTGAAAAGGCAAATGGGACTGTGGCTTCAGTTGTGATAATGCTATTCTTACCAAGGTGGGGGACAGGGAAGAACAGACTTAGGAATTTGACCTCATCTGCCATTTTCTGTTCATCTCAGTGGCCAGCCCATCCCAAATCATGACAAAGGTAAACTTAATGCGCTTACATCTTTCATGGAAATGAGATCCTACTTCTTCCTCCTGCAAAATGGGAGTCAGGTTCCCTTTGACCCTGGCATCCATGACTTGCACTTCTGGTTACACCATAGCCAGCAACAGAAAAACAGAATATGTTTTAGGCCAAAGAAAACTAAACTCCAAAGTTTATGCCCACTGAGCAATTGATCAAGCTAACAGCTAATTATGTAAAGGAAGGACAATGGAAGAAGAGAATGTGTCAAAGGACTGTCATTTCTCTCTTTTCCTTTCTTCTGCCCCATTCACATTCTGTGAAACACAATAGGAGATAGGGCCAACATTATACTCCTAGTTTCATATTTTCTGTATTTTCCTTATGGAGCTAAGTAAGGCTAAGTTTTATGTGGAGGATTTTTCAGTCCATTGTTTTCACAAGAGTTGGAGTGAATCTCAACAGACACATTCTCTACAGAAATATTTAGGCTTTTCTTGAGGAAGACTAGATTATCCTGCCTGAGATTTGGACACTAAAATTATGCTTTAAGTAAATGGCAACTTGGGAAATATTAGAAAATGCTTAAAAACATCTTTTTTGCATACTGTTAATTCAATATTCAGAAACTTCAAATCATATATCAAGAAATTACTAGCTCATTTTTCTTGGGGAAAAAAAAAAGAAAAAGACTGGTGCTTTTTGCTTGAAAAAAGAACCTTTTAAAATAATCCTTCTGATTACAATGTGCCTGGCTTATACATGAAAAAAAGGAAGTAAAAGTGTCCCCTGATTTAAAAAACATGTTAGGATTTCATGTAGGTAACCAGTACTAGAGCTGCTAGCAAAGGGATTGGAGGCTGAGGAAAAGGAAAGTGAAGGAGAGTTATAAAAATATTAACTCACAGGGTGTATTGGGTTTCCGAGCTAAGGTTTTGGCAGTGGTGGGGGAGAAGGGGGCTGCAGGGGGGGTTTCTGTGAGAAGACATGAGGAGCTGCCACCATATCAGTCAGAGCCAGTTTCAGCTGGCTTTAGGACAGACCCGTTGCTGGTCAAATCTGAACCAATCAACAACATTGGTAGCACCTCTGTGGTAACGTATTTCAGAAAGGGTAAAAAACTCTATGTGGCATCTTTGAGAGAGAAGTGAGAAAAAGTGAGAGAAATAGCCCTGCAGACACCAAGGTCAGAGAAGTAGGAGAGTGGTGATGCAGATTGTCCTCCTGCAGCCCATGGAGGACCACGGTGGAGCAGATACCAACCCTGCAGCCCGTGGAGGATCCCATGCCGGAACAGGTGGATGTGCCCTGAAGGAAGCTGCAGCCAGTGGAGAGCCCAGGCAGGAGCAGGCTCCTGGCAGGAACTGTGGCCTGTACAGAGGAGTCCACACTGCAGCAGGTTTTAATAATTTTTTTAGCTATCACTTTTTTAAAAAATGACATTTTTACAGTTACTAACAATACATTGGTGAGTAGCATTTTTGATAAAATGTCTGCAGTCTGTGCATACGCATAAATAGAAGCAAATTTAACAAAAAGAAAAACATCCTGTAACTTGCTATAACATGACACGTTAATAGAAAATTTTTTTACAGAATTTTTACTTGTAGCAGAAGAAACAATCCTTTGGAGAATTTTTTACTCTCTTTTCAGTTTAAAAGGATTTTCAGACAACTGTTTTGGTTACAGAATCTATTTGTATTCTTAGAATTATTTGATTTAGCAGGCTGGTAAATTCAGAGTATAAAAAAAATCTTGAAAAATGAAAGCCTCCTATTCATTTATCACAGAGTTGCAGTGAGCGTCATACAGAAAACAAATCTGCATGCCTCCATAAATAAGTGTGTTAGAGTACTTACATATAACAATTTGACTGAATTTCAGTACAAATTTCACGTTAGTGAAACTCAAAGTGAAAATGCAGAGTATAAAATCACATTGATCTAAGCAAATAATGTCTGGCTGAAATGCTGAATGATTAAAATATTAATTTTCATAAACATACATATTTTTATCAGTAATGACAATTTGCAATAGTTTAGCTAATCACAGAAGTCTTATATCTAATGGTGATCACTCAAGTGAAGCTGGTGTTCAATTCCAGGGAACCAACGTATTTTAACAGTAAATCTTATCTTTCATAGATGGAAATATACAGTATTCACCCTGCTAGAAGGCTTTTAAACACTTGCTAATAATAGACACAAGACAGGGAAGCACAGCCAGAGAGAATCCGTGATATGAAGTCAAGATACTACTGCATATACTACCCCATCTTTGACTCCTGGGAGTAGCCTTTCCATGCATGTGCTCATCTAAACAGACACATTCTTCACAAAACTTTGTTTTCTTTATTTCTAGAGTGTCCTTTTCTTCATTCCCTGAAAAAGTATGCAAGTCCACTAATAGGTTTGTATTTTAGCGAGGAGACCACACAGTGTCCTATATATGCTCACTACTTTCTCTCCCTATAGCACAATATTGGGTGTAGGTGTGAAGGTTTTGGCAGCATGGGAGCTTCGGAGGTGGCTTCTGTGAGGAGAGGCCAGGGACTGACCCGTGCCAGTCGCACATGGTTCCAGCTGGCTCCAACAGACCCACTACAGCACACAGCTGAGCCCTTCAGCCAAGCTGGTGGCGCCTTGGGGAAAATATATTTAAAAAAGGGAAAAATGGTGTGCAGCAGTGTGTGAGGAGTGAGGAGAAAAAAAGTGTGAGAAACAGCTCTGCAGACATCAAGGGCAGTGAAGAAGGAGAGAGAGTAGGTGCTCCAGGCACCAGAGAAGAGATTTCCTTGCAGCCCCTCAAGAAGACCACAGTGGAGCAGATATTTCACTGCAGCCCGTGGAGATGACCACACTGCAGCAGATACCCACACTGTGGCCCATGGAGGACTTATGCTGAAGCGAGTTTACCCTGAAGGCTGCAGGCGATGGAAAGGATCCACACTGGAGCAGGGTAACAGTGTGAGGAGAAAGCAGCAACAGAGAGGAGCTGTTATGGACCGACCACAATCCACCATTCCTCATGCCCCCTGTACTTCTTGGGGCTGGGGCAAGGAGGTAGAGGAGTTGGACATGAAGAAATGAAATTGAACCTGGGAAAAAGGCAGGGGAGAAGGGTGCTTAAGTTTTTGTCTGTCTTTCTTTCTGACCATCCAAGTCATCTTTTAATTGGCAATAAATTAAAATAATCTTCCCCAATTCAAGCCTGTTTTGCTTGTGATGGTAATTGGCAAGTGAGGTCGCCATCTTTATCCTGACCCATGAGCTTTTCCATCTTGTTTTCTGCCCCTGTCCTGTTGAGGAGGGGGAGTGAGAGAGCAGGTGGGTGGGAGTCTGGTAGCCAGCCAAGGTCAGCCCATCACAAGCACCAAAAGTCTATATGGAACCAAGAAGTCTCTTTCCTGCAGATCTATGAGGTGTCATTTTACTTTCTGTTGTATAGACGAGAGGAATATGTAATTTTAAGTTTGTGAGACAAACTTTGATCCATTATTCTGACTTTTCTCAATTTTTTTTTTTTTAGGATGAAGACTTCCTTCAATGTATTTACCTCTTTACGTCTCGCTTCTGGAAGAAAAGATTCTTAATATTTTCAGGTTTGTCTGTTCCATAGGACTATACATCTCTATCTAGTGTCAATTACTGTTAACTTAAAAATATCACCTTGGCTGCGTCTGCTAGACTAATAAGTTTCTACATACATTTCCTATTATGTGTATGTCATCATAAGATATTATTTATTTTCTTTCTTCTAAATATACATGAAAATATAAAATTTCATATGGTGGATTTTGAAAATTTTAAATAAATATTGCAAAGCAGTTTTTGAAGAAGCATAAACAATAAATTTTATAACATAACAGAAAAACTTTAATGAAAAGAAAAAAAACCAGCAAGTTGAATGGAGCACATCCTCAGCACTACAATATGTCATATTTTAGTTTTTGATGTTTGGTATGTTTTGTGGGGTAAGAAATTACTCACTTGTAAGGCTGTCATAATATGTTTCAAAATTTTATACATTCAAATAAAAACAAAATTCTTCTTTGCAACTAAAGATTGTCCAACTCATCACTTCATTGTTTTACACATTTTTAAAGAAGTGATATGATTTTCATAACAACCTAAATACCTGTAATTGTTCTTTCAATCGTAATAACTGGAAAAATTTAATACTGTAGAAATATTTTTCTTTTTTGGAGTTTACCAGTCTAAGTAATCTGTCGTTTTGTTTTGTGCTTTTATGTTCCCTTGAAAGTGAAGAGAAAACCCTCCTCTGCTCTCCTTCTGTGTACAATCATTCTTCACTTCTTTCTTCTGTACTTTCAGGGCTTCAGCAGCAACTTCAAGGAACAAAAGCACTTTTCAAGTTTTATCTCAAAACTGATATCCAAACCCTGTTATCAATGGCCTATAACTTAAATCCAGTGGGTATCATCTTCAAAACAATTGTTGACATTGCAGGTAAACAATCGAATCTTCAGAATGATGTCTGTCAAAAGCTGAAAGTGAATTACGACCGTGTTTTATGAGACAAACTGAATGACTATCTTACTCTCACTGATCATATTTGTTCTTGGCAATCTGATATAGCTGGATTTCCAACTAAACAATTTTCAGATCCTTATAAAAGAAGCTCAGACCAATACATCTACTTCCACATATTGTTGCTGTTCAAACAGCAGATTCTTGTGAATATGCCCCAAAGAAAGAATGCTCTGCAATATTTCCGATATGGCCGGTTTATTAAGCTTATCGATGGAGCATGAAAATCTTCCTTTTCATTTACTGCAAAAAGAGTATTTCCATGCCTGTGAAAGTAATACTTATTTGCACTGTATGTTAAACTGTTTTCTAAAGCTGAAAATCATAATTATATATGCACTGCACATCATATCATTTTCAGTAAAACATTTTTTGTTGGTTTTGTGTTAGGATTATGCTAATTTTCATTCAGAAAGATGAATTAGAGATAGAAGGATCTTCTATATGCATGAAGTAACTTCTATTTTAAATGATTTTTTTGTTATAAACTGCAACAATCAGTTCAATAAATAGTCTGTGAACCATGAATTATAAGCAAATGCTTCAGAAAAATACACAATTTAAAGAAAACTGTCCCTTTTTCCACTGGGACATCTATGCATCAAGAACATTTTCCCTGGGATGTTACTCTCTGTCACGAATGCTTTGGCAGTAACGTCTGTAATATGTTATGAGCTATATTCATACTAGACCATACATTTCCATAGCAAACTGAAGCCATTAAGATAAGTACAGCACTTTTCCCAGCAGTCAGTGCAGCTGGGATGTACAAGGGGCCAGAATTCCTCCTCCAGACTCTGTGATGCTGCTGCTGACTGCTGGGCTGAGTGGATGAAGGGTAATCACCCAAAACACAGAGCATAGGGGGAACAGGGGAACACCAGTCACCTCAACAGTGAAAAGGGAGCTTCCTGACCTGTCTGCTCTCATGGCCGTTGGGGAGAATGCTGAGATGGTTGTAACCAATGTGAGACCCCCTGGGATGGGACAAACAAACAAGGTCTCCCCAAATCACTTTGCAAACCAAAGGGGTTGTTTCCTATGGAGCCATAAGATTCATTACGGGGTACAGGTGAGGGAGCATTTTTGAACTGTGCATAACTTCTTATGGGATGTTTTTAAGCAGATTACAGGAGTGTGAGTAACTTCTTACGGTATATGTTTAGGGGTAGGACCAAAGACAGGCAAAGGGAGGGATTAAGGTGAATCAGAGAGGAAAAAGTGTTGGAAAATAGAGAAAAAGGGATAAAATGGGCCTGCAGAGTGCTAATGGATTGTGGGTCTGCACATTTGTTTGATTGAGCCTTATTCTCATTAGATTCTGTTTCTATCTATCGTCTGTGTGGATGCACCCTCTATTCTGAGTATGTGTGAACATGATGAATTTCAAGCTACAACAGCCAGCAAATAGGCTAAGCGGTCTAAGGAAATGGAGCAGGGATTTGAACCTTCAGACTTGTAGGTACAACTACCAGCACCTGGGCAAACTGGAGGTAACAGGCACGCTGGTGGATAGGTTGATTGTCTAAGGCCAGCTATTGTGAAATGTGAGCGTGTGTGCATGTGTGTATACACACAGGCCTAAGCAGTGGCCTCCCCTGTGGGAGACATGCTGTGGTTGAGGTGCTGAGTCACAAGCTGAAAGGGCTGTGGGAGGAGGTGAGAAAGCTGTGTACAATCAGGGAGGGGTGAATTGGACATTCTTGGGGTCTTCAAAGACCAAACAGAGCCAACAGCCCCAGCCCTTGTTCCAAGAACAGAGAGACAGCTGGGGACTACCCTAACAGGGAGCAGTGGATGGAGGTGTCCACAATGGAGGAGGCTAGAAACTTGTGACTTCCGGCAACACAGCAAAGCTTTTTCTCTTTCTACAGTTCTGCAGTTTCTGAACGGGTGTAGAGCCCTGGGACAAGGTGAGGAAGATGACCTCCTTTTATGCAGGCATCAGAGACACCTCAGCCTGAACCAAAGAAGAAAAGGAGGGTGACAGTCACTAGAGATGCCCTCTGATGGAGGATGGAGGCACTCATGTGTTGATGTAGGCTAATGTTTTAGAAGTTTTGATGCTTGCCACTTAACTGCCTCTTGCCTCTCTCAGAGAGACTGACAAGGTTTGTCCAGCCCTTTGATTATTCCCTGTGCTGCTTATCCATGTAGGCATTGATGATACTGCCAGGGGCAACCCTGCACATGTCAAGAGTCATTACAGAGCTCTGGGAGCAGGAAGGAAGCAAAGGACAGTGAGTAGTAGGGATGGTTACTCCAGCTGGAGGCCCAGGTGGTGTTCTCCATAGGGGGAAAAGGCTGAGGTAGAAGTGGATGACCAGCATATCAACACCAGGTCCAGTAGCTGGTGCCCAAGACAGAGCTTTGGCTACTATGACCACGGGACCCTCTTTGAGGAGAAAGGAATACCTACAAGGGACAGGATCCATCTGGAAAATGGGACAAAAAGCTGAAGTAGATACATCAGGGAAGGGTTGTCATCATCTGAAAAGAAGCAAAGATATGGAGGGGCAGTGAGGAACTGTCTGGAGCACTGCATGATGGGGCAGGTTCTTGCCCTCTCCCTGTGAAAACAGTGCAGCTGGGGTCCATCTCAAATGACTGCATACAAACACGTGCAGCATGAGATACAGACAGGAGAAGCTAGAAGTCTGTCCACAGCTGCAGAGCTATGACCTCACTGGCACTACGGAGAGGTGGTGGAATAGGTTGCACGACCAGAGCCTTAGTGGCTGGGCACAGACTTTTCAGGAAAGATAGGTGAAGAAAGTGAGGAAGAGGGATTTCACTCAATGCCTTTGCATTGGCTGGAGTGCAGGCAGCTTTGGAAATGGGAACGAGCTACTTGAGCAGTTCATCATTGGTAAGGGTAAGAGGAGAGACCAGAATGAGTGATAATGAGGTGTGAATCTGTTATAGAAAGCCTGATAAAGAAGAGGAAGTTATATGAAGCCTTCTTTACAAAACTGGAAAAAAACCCTCACAAATGCAGGTCCCTTCACTGTCTACTCAAAGGGTAACAGGGCTGGGTACAAACAATACAAGAGTTTTCTGAAGTGTTTTGCAGAAAATTTCTTGAAGCACATCATCAATGAGTCAGGTATGATACATTATACATTGCTTCAACTTTTAGTCACAAATCATGAAGAACTGCTGAAGATGTGAAGGTCAAGAGCAGTCTTGACTGCAGTGACCAAGAGACTGTGGAGTTTAAAAACCTGAGAGAATTAAGGAAAACAGTATGTAGCAAAAACAGACGCCTGTGATACCTATAAATTATAGTTACAATAGTCAAGGTAGAATGAATTTGCTTTAAGCCCAATATAATCTACTAAAATAGTGTAATCAAAACCAGTGTGTAACTATCTTGCAACAGTGTGGCATAGCCACATGTAAGAGTTTTATGAAAGTATGTGAGCAATGTGAACACCAAAGGGGCAAAGATTTGTGTAGCTGCATGCAGAATAAATGGAAAAACATGTCAACTGTTGTTGTCCAAAAAGTGGATTTGTGTCTGATGTGCAATTAACCAATCTCACACGCTCAGGAGCGATGTTGTATTTATTCAGGCCTGGGTGCTAGGTGGAATTTTCACAAATCAAGCACACCATATGCCAGTTTCCTTGTCATATTTATACACAAAAGTTACAAGGTATCCCACTCCCAGCTACAATGACTGGTTAGTAATTTGCATATAGTTATAATATCTGCTGTGTCATTCCCTTCAATCACTGCACTTGTGTGGGGGAAGTGTCTTCACCTGGGCAAGGGTCTTCTTGACCTGTGGATGCGTTTTTCAGCATTATAATGAAGGCAGTTCACTTCAGGACACCTGTCATGACCAGGTCGAGGACATTAATTTAAAGTTTCAATCACCTAGTTGGAATTAAGGCACAAACGAGGCCAGATGTTGAAAACTCCCTGAAACTATTTATTTTAACAATAACTTGAGTGCTTGAGATGGGGGGGAATGGAAGGAAGGAAGGAAGGAANCCAACCCTCCACTCTGCACACAGTTCCCTGTGGTCTCCTGTGCAAGTGGCGCACAAGCAGGGTTTGAGGCAAAGTCTCAGTTCAGAGTCCCACAAAACCTTAAAAGTAAGTTTTGTTGCCAAGTTGGCGAGCTAGATATGTGTCTTACCAGGTTGTCAAATAACTCATCCAATGTACAATAGACCCCAGGTATTCTCTGGTTATGGTCTAGAGAGTAAGGACTTCAAACACAGCGTCCTTTTCATTATTATCAGTTGATTAAGGCTAACATGGTCCAGAGAATAGGGACTTCAAACAACATAGCGTTGGACTTCCAGCAACACAGTGTCCCATACATCGTTGGTTAATAAACGCTAACAGAATGCTAACATAAAGGCTAACTTCTTAAATCAAGATAACCCACATCACATTGATCCAAGTAACAGAATTTTCAAGATAAAGAATGAAAAATAAGATTAAATGCGAGGGGCTGCAAATAAGCGGAACATTTTTTTGAATACAGAAGATGACTGGCAAAAGCAGTAATAAGATAAACAATACTGGGAGCACAGTAATACGCTGGACAGCATATCTCTAACCCTTGGAAACTTTTGGATGTCACTGCTGTTAACCCTCAGCTATCGGGGATGGAATTTCTGTGAACATATGTAGAGTTTTACATTAAATTTGCAAAAGGATACAGTGAAAAGAATACAGATGAATCCCACCTTTGAAGTGTTTATTTCTCCGTATTATCTATGAAGAAGCTTATATGTCAACATCAAGCCATATAAATCACACCTTAAGAAATAATTGAATCTCAAAAGATACAGAACGTTTGAAGAGAAAAAGGGACAGAGGACACTAGAAGGGTAATTATACATATTACATATCAGATAGGGATATTTTCCACTCCAGACCCAAAATCTCAAACAAAGCACAGAAAATCAAACCACACCAAAAAAACAACATTGAACAGGATCTGCTTGCTGTGGTTATTTTGCAAGAAATGTTCTGTTCTTGTATGTGGAAAGTGCAGATGATATGTTGTGCTATAATCAATAGAGTACAGTTAACCTTAAGCTGAAGAGTCAGATCTAAAAGAAATAATGAGGCAAAGTTCTTGAAAAGAATATCTGACTTTGGGGGAAACTGTAAACAAGCATTTCAGTTCTCTTCAAAAGCTCATTGGGATTCATCACACATTGGGCAAAATAAAACCAAACTGATTGATTCGTCCTGGAACAGGCCTTTCAGTAATCAGAGAAGAGCAAGCAGACAAACAAATAGAAGTGCTAAAGTTAATTTCCTCATTGGAAAATTGATAGTTTTGACAGTTATTGATTTTTTTCTGGCAACTGATCATCTGATTATCAGTTTTGGAGAACTTAATAAATAATTGGTGACAAACAAATGCTTTCTGTATTGTTCATCACTTATTTAAATAACACTTGAATTTCACGTGTGTATAAATGCACAGTAGACTGCCACTCTTGAATGGTGACGATTGGTGGTGACATGCTAAGCAGATTGTTTCCTAATCTTGTAGATGTATTTTAAAGAAGGCGGTTTAGCCCTACTATCAATCCAAAAGTCTTTGTTAAATGCAGTAGTGAGGTCCATTTGATTTCACTGTGTTGAATGTGTTGAGTATTAATCTTACCAAAGCATGTGGTTATCACCGTCATTCAACGCAGCTGAGGGTGCACTTGTGATCAAAGACTGAGACTGAATCCTCTTTTCTTCAAGCCAGTCTGTTACTGTAGCCTATGTACTTGCTCCAAACCATTTTAGTTCTAATAGACACTTGTGTGAAGGCACAGAGTTACATCCATTACAGCCATTTTAAAGCATTGTAGCTATAAAGGTGTCTGTTTTAAAAGTGTTTATACTAAGAGCTCTGTGCATTTGATGCTGACATATAGGGTTCTAGACTGCCCCAGAAGATGTGGCTCTCCTGTACCATTAAGTACCACCTCTCAGTCAAAATTTTGTTCATTGCTTTCTCTCTTTACTAGCTTGATTAATGCTTTATTCAGGCTATTGAATGTTTTTTTAATGCTTCTATTTGGTGTTGGGGACCATTTCTGTTCATTTTCATACCTTCTTACAAACACTTTTGTTTAATCCCATCATGTCCCTTCAATTTAGCCTTCTTCTTTTGTGTTTTTTGTTGTTGTGGTGGTTTGGTGGGGGTTTTTTGTTTGCTTGTTCTGTTTTGTTTTGTTTTTTTCCCTTTCCAGAGGTGGCGTTATTAGTAAACCAACATACTTGACCAGGAGTTAAATTAATTTAGTTTATGAGGCAAATGCTTATGCAAGGTTTATTGTGTGTTCTGCTAATGTCCCCTGTGGTGTCCTTACACTGCAAGGGAACTTACACTGTAGGACATAACTATTCTGCCAGAACTTCTGCACTTAAATGCTGCTGAGAGTTTGGTCTGAAAAAGCAATAAAGCTAAGAAGTAGCCTACAAGATTAAATAAAGCTAGAACGAAGATACGCTGGGTTATTATGTGGGGCCATAGGTCAGCTTTTTAGCTGCCAAAATGTCATGTGATGCGAGTTAAGGTGTCCCCACCAGTTTACAGCTGCATTCTATTTTATTCTGATAGCAAAATTCACTTTCTAAAAAATTACTTCCTGTGACGATGTGTTGCCTTGTTCCTTCATTTCAGTTTCTCTCATGACTGTGCTTCTTCATTACTTTCTTACATCTCTTACTGATATAACACTGTTGTTTGGCTCCTTTCTGTTAGTTTCTCTCTTCACATGGTTCATTACACGAGCCACACCAGCAAACTTTCTATCTGAGGCTAAGGATCCACTTTCCCAATCTAAGTACTCAGTACTAATTCCATTTTGTCTAGTGGTTTGATTAATCACAGAATAAGTTTACAAGCTAACTTTTAAGTATTGAGAAACAGTCTTGAATATATTGCCTTTTCTACCTGGATATTAGCATTGTAAGCCTTCTGTTTAGCAAATTTATTTTCCTAGCACTCTGTGGCTACCCATAAAAGGGGTAGCCCGTAACTTAGTAGCTTCATTCCTTTTACTCAGTCACTCACCTACCATTTCTGGGATTGACCTCAGTCATACCACCATTTCTCTTAAGACTGACGAAATCAAAAGTAGTTTCGTAGGAATAATTGCTCCTTTATAGTTCTCTTACAACAGGAACAAAGACGGTATTGCGCAAAACTATAGGTTCACCTTCGGGTACCTTTGCAGATACTGTAAAATCAGGAAAAAAAAAAAAAATTGAGTTTTGTTTGTTTGTTTAAATAAAGGCTAGAATTTTAGAAAAATAAAATAATGTAGCCTAGCTTACTATAATAGAGATTTTCAAAGCAGATTATTACTCAGACTAACAATAAACCAGAGGAAAAAAGTTATGATGTAGTAGCAATCACTGGATTTTATTCTATTCAGAGGCAATTTAATAATACTACTACTAAACAGTAGTTAAGAAACTTTGTTTGTCAATTCACTCTTCCTTATGCTCATAATAAATTGTCACATGATATCCCACACATATCTGTGACTCATATATCTGACATGTCCCTACATCTTTGGGAACAAAGAAAAGAAACACAAGTGAAAGTAGAAAGAAACAAAAACAGAATCAACAGCAAATAAGCAGTATCTGGAATGAGACAAAAAGATATTAGTTTTTTGTGATCTCCTCTGTTTAAATACTTTTCTTTGATTTTGTGAATGTTGTATATGCAGTTATTTTATTTATTTTTTTTAATTTGCATCTCACTTTTTTTTTGGAAAAAAAAAAACAAAAAACAAAAAACAAAAAAAACCCTAGCTATTTCATGTTCCATTCAAATGCACCATGCTATTGAAAAGACAGGCAGTGTGCTCTCCCCGGGAGGCTTGATTTTCTTTGCTTTGGTTTTTTTTTGTTTTCCTTTCACCAAAAAAAGAAAAGTAATTCAGAATGAAAGTTTCTGGTTGTGCTTTGTGTCCAAAAACAATACACCATTCAGAGTGGATCATTAATGCAATTCTCTTATGATTTATGCATCCCTCTCATAGACTAGACTGGTGAACTACTCTGTGACTGTACGAAATCCATTTCCATGGTCATGAGTGTTTTACATTCTTGTATAATAGGATGTACAGTGATGCTATAGTCTTCAATACAGTAATTCTCAGAATTATTATGGTCACATTTTCTCTGTAGAAAAGGTAGAAAGCTGTACAATTGTATAATATAACTACAGTATGGTTTAGGTTCAAAGGGACCTCTGGAGATCAGCCAGTTCAAACCCCTGCTCAGAGCAAAGTCAATTAGAGCAGGGTTCTCAGGACCATGTCCAGTCGAATTCTGAATATCTTCAAGGATGGAGACTCTACAACCTCTCTGGGCAACCTGTGCCAGTGGTCAGTCACCCTTACCAAAAAAAAGAAAAAAGAAAAAAAGGGAAAAAAAAAAAAGAAAAAAGAAAAATAGAAGAAAAACAAGAATAAAAAAAGAAAAAAAAAGAAAAAAGGAAAAAAGGAAAAAGTTTTATTCTTATGTTGAAGTTGAATTTCCTGGATTTCAATTCACGCACACTGACTATCATCCTGTCACTGGGCACCACTAACAGTCTGCATCTCTGTTCTTTATACACATTGATAAGAACCCACTCAGCCTTCCTGTTGGCCCATTTCTCCAGCTTGTCAAGGTCCCTTTGAATAGCAGTACACCCTGTCTTGTGTATCAATCACTCCACCCAGTCTTCCATCTCAATGTGTTGAGAGTGCATGATGTCACATCTCCCAGGTCGTTGGTGAAGCAATTCAAGAGTATTGGTTCCAGTGTCCAACCCTGAGGTACACCAACAGTGACTGGCATCCAACTGGACTTTGTGCTGCTGACCACAACCATTTAAGACCAACAGTTCAGCCAGTAGTCAGTCCACATCACTGTGCATTTATCTTGTCCTTACTTCTTCATTTTGTCTAGAAGGATGTTACCGAAGGCAGTGTTGAAAACCTTAGTAAAGTCAAGGTAAAAACATCCACTGCTCTTTCCTTGTCTGTGGAACCAGTTATTTCTTTGTAGAAGGCCATCAGGTTAGTCAGCCATGATTTGACCTTCAAAAATCCATGGCAACTATTCCTAATCATCTTCTTGTCCCTCGTGTTATTTTTCAGATTTTTGAAAATGGTTTTCAGGAGTGTTCGTTCCATCACTTTCCTTGGGATCGAAATCAGGTTGACTGGCTTATAGTTCCCTGAATCTTCCTCCTTGCCCCTCTCAAAGAAAGAATTGACATTTCCTTTCTTCCAGTCCTTGGGAACTTCCCCCAATCACCATGAAGTTTCAAAGATTATGGAGAGAGGTGTTAAGGATAATAAAAACATTACTGCTTCCTCAGGCAGCTCTTGGGATCAGGACCTCTCCAGCCCAGCTGTTGGTCCTAATCCAGTGCCCAGGGACCGGAGGTCTCTGCCCAGGCTGAGTGACATGCCTGCTGCTTTCCCTTTTGCAGGTTCAACCAGTAGTGAAGCTGAGCACCTATCCCAGAGACACACAGACAGACAAACACACACGCAGACACACGTACAGAGAAAGGACACAGACATGGCCAGTCACACAGCCTGCCACAGACAAGGCACTGCCTTCAACAGCACCCACGTACAGAACTCACATCAGACACAAGCCCAGACAGCCACGTCCCCTCCTTCTTTTGGGGTGGAAGATGCAGAAGGTCACTAGTGCAGCACATACACAACACTGTCCAGGTTCACAAGCACACACACATTTGCGGATCCCCCAAGCACCAGGATGGCCCCTCTGCCCACTCAGCACCCCTGCCTGGATCCCGGTCCCTTTTACCCACCCTGATGCCCCTCACTACTTGCCAGCTGGTCCAGCTCAGTGCTCACTTCAAACACGCAGCACTCACACACTCATCCCTCGGGCACCCTACATTCACGGATCCCCCTAAATACCAGTGTGAACCCTCCACCCACTTGATAACCCAGTCTGGATCCAAGGCCTCTCTACTCGCTGGCTGGTCCAACTTGAAGTTTGCTAGTGAATGCATGCCCCATGCACACCCAGTCTGGGGAAGATACAGACACTTGCCCCCAGCAACTGGCACCAGGCACACAGGCTGTGACCCTTCGTCTCGCTCCAGCTGCCTACATGCTCAAACATCATCTTTATAGTCTCCCTGGGTCACCTGACCCTGTCTTCTCTCCTTTCATGTATCCTTTTAATGGCTGAATTTTTTCATGAGATGTTTGTTCATCCATGAAAGTTTCCTACCATATCTGCTTGTTATCCTGCTCATTGGGCTAAACTACTCTTGAGCTTGGAGATGGCAGTCTTTGAAAATCAATCGGCTCTCCTTGACCACTCTTCTCTCCAGGACCCTCTCCCCTGGGATTCTTCCAAGCAGATCTCTGAAGAGGCCAAAGTTTGCTCTCCTGAAGGTCAGCATTGCGATCCTCCTCTCGGGATCCTGAATTCCACCATCCCATAGTTAATGCAGTCAAGGCTGATCCCAACTAATTCTTCCTTGCTTGTAAGTATCACGTTTAGAAGAGCATCACCTCAAGCACCTGTGTCAGGAAGTTGTCATCAATGCACTCCAGGAATCTCCTGGGTTTCTTGTGCCCTTCTAGCAGATATGGAGGTGGTTCAAGACCCTTGTGAGCACCAGAGTCTGTGAACATGAGGCTTCTTCCAGTTGTCTGAAGAAAGTTTCAGCTACTTCTTCCTTTTCATGCGATCCGCAGTAGACATCACATTATCACTGATGCTGGTCTTCCAGTAATCTTGACCCATGAACTCCTCAGTTGGCTCCTCAGGTGACCACAGACAGAGCTCCATGCATTGCTGCTGCTCTGTCACAGAAATGGCAATGCCTCTGTTCCACCATCCAAAGCTGTCCTTCCAAAAGAGCCTATCCATTGAAGTAGTCCAGTTGTGTGAGCTGTCCAACCAAGTTTCTGTCATCCAAATGAGACTGTAGCTCTGGAGCTGCAGGCAGACCTCTAGTTCCTCCTGTTTCTTCCCTGTGTGCATGCATTAATATACAGGCACTCCAGCTGTGCTCATTTTCCACAGAAGGTATGATAGCTTCCCCCACTATGCTGTCCTATAGGTCTTTCCTTATTTGTGTGCATGTGCTTGAGGTGGGCCCCTTGCAGCCCTGTTTTGTTGATTATGAGGTCTCTCTCTTTTATATCACCCTGTGAAATTGGCTTTGCATTAAAATATGCAGCAAAGTGGATATCATAGCAGAAGATGTGTCAAAGTAATTCTGTGGGTACTGAAGACTTTAGTTAACTATAACTAGCACTGTGGAAAGAAAAATAAAGAGAAGATAGTGGGGAATACATGATCAATGAAAACCAGGTACAAATATTTGTAAAGGATCAAGGGCAAAGGAAAAGAGCACATATAAATATTTAGCTGCTCATCAAAAACCAGAGGAGGTCCCTGGTGTTGCTCAAATTGTTCTGGTCACCTAAAGCCTTGCCCTGGGCTACCTCACCACTATGCTCTTCACTCCAACAGGACAGAGGCAAGGACAGAGCAAACAACCAAGTTCTTCATTTTCCTAAAGTGAAGTCATGTAGGTCTAGAGGAGGAGTTCATTCTCTCTGAGTCATATTTTATTTTTTTTTATTTTTATTGAAAGTTCATGCTTTAGCAGACGTTACACAATTATTTTTTTTTTAGTTTTTTTTTTTTAACTGCCTATAATCTCTGTGTGATTGTGACCCAGATCACTGTGTTCAGGTCACGAATGACTAGCTTTTCTGCTTCGTCTTCCTGTTGTGTTCCGGCCTTTCAATATAGTTCATGCTGCATGATTATTTGTTAGTATATGGGAAGCCAGAAATAAACTAAGGCTGTGACAAATGCTGTGTAGTGGAGCATTACCTTATTACTAGGAAGTTGGTGTCACAAACAACAATGAAAAACTTCTTTCTTTGATCAAACTGGCGACACTTATGGCTTCTTTATGGTTTTATTATGAACTCTGAGAATGTGAAACTTGACTTATTATTCTGGACTTTACAAAAAAATACCTGCAGCTGCAGTATCATAGGTTAGCCAGAGATTAAAGGCACTATTTTAAATCATTCAGCTCTGACTAAACCTGTAAAACAGCTATGCTGGATGCATAGCACAATTACTCTACAGCTACGCTGCCTGGATCTTTTCACCGCACTGCTGGGCTGTCTGACATAAGCGTGTAGTTGTAATACTTCTGAGACAGAATTTGCTTTCAAACAACTAAAAAGTTAAAAAAAAAAAAAAAGTTATGATTCTGAACTATACCAATCTAGGCCCTTTTATAGCTATTGGAGAGAGAGGTGACTCTAGTGGGAAACAACACATTCAAAGTCATAAGATTGGCCAGGAAATTCAACTTCACTGATTTTGAAGGGAATCTAGTAAAATAGTTTAAACTAGATGCTTTGCTTTAAATTGATCAAAGCTGACCAATCGTAGTCTCAGTGTCTGGATCTCATGCTATATTTGAAATAACATACTTTTGTCACCCTCACAATCTCTGTAGATCTGTGCTTTATGAAGAATAAGAAGTGTCAGTGTGGCTTCAGAGCTATGTGTGTGGTTTGTCATGTAATATATCAGGAAATATTTTCTTACCGTTTCTCAGTCATGGTGGTGTAATTCTATCAGAAAATAGATGCACTAGGTTATTTTCTCAAGGACAGTTTTGAAGAAGGGCAACTTGTACGGTAGTTTCTCACAATTGCCTAGTATATCTGTATTTTATTTCCAGAAAGAATTCTTAACATTTACCTTAATCACAACTCTTTCTTGCATATACAGTGGACTGTGTGTGAACTAATATCTCCTGAAAATTTGTCTGTCTACAAATACTGGTATCTCATCTGCTTTTTATCTGTTTTTTTTTTTTTTTTTTGTTCTTCTGGGTTTACAGAGGTATTGAATTCATTGGAATTTGCAACATTTTAAATTCCCAGTTGGTGAAATAATTTGTATCAGAAGTTGCAAGAGTAGTCCTATAAATATAGCAGTTTATTTATACATTTTTTAATACAAAATGTTATCTAGTAGTCTAGTGCTGAAAACAGTGGGGATCACGTAACTGACCCAGAAAACAGAATCAGAATTGTATATTAAACTTTCTATCATCCTTGTCCTTAAAGTGGAGAGATATGGACTTGATGAACAGAGTGTTCCATGGATAAAGAATTGGTTGAGTGACTATATCCAGAGTGACAGTAGAGGGCTCGATGTCCAAATGGAAACCAGGAATGAGTTGTACCCCTCAGCAGTCCGTATTGTTCAATATCTTTATTAATGACATAGACAGTGAGATTGAGTGCACCCACAGCAAGTTTGTGGTGCAGTTGATACACTTGAGGGAATAGATGCCATCCAGAGCAACCTTGACAGGCTTGAGCAGTGTACCCTGTGAACTTCATGAGGTTCAACAAGGCCATGTACAAGGTCATGTACCTGAGTTGGGGCAATCCTCAGTATCAATACAAGCTAGGGAAATTAAGGGAATGAGAGCAGCCCTGCAGAGAAAGATTGGAGATACTGGTGGACAAAAAGTTGGACATGAATCAGCAATGTGCATTTGCAGCCCAGAAAGCCGATCATATCCTGGGCTGTATCAAAAGAAGCATGGCCAGCAGGTCAAGGGACATGATTTTCCATCTCTACTCTGCTCTGGTGAGACCTCACCTGGAGTAATGCATCCACTCTGGGACCCCCAGTACAATAAAGACATGAACCTGTTAGAGTGGGTCCAGAAGAGGGCCATGAAAAACATCTGGAACACTTCTCCTGTGAAGAAAGGCTCAGAGAGCTGGGGTTGTTCAGTCTGGACAAAGTTCTGGCAAGACCTTATTGCAGCCTTTCAACACTTTAACGGGGGCTTACAAGAAAGATGGTGACAGACTTTTTACCAGGGCCTGTTCCAATAAGACAAGGGATAATGGTTTTAAACTGAGAGAGGGTAGGTTTAGATTGGACGTAAAGAAGAAATTTTTTACAATGAGGGTGGTGAAACACTGGAACGGGTTGTCCAGGGAAGTTATGGAAGCCGCACCATTGGAAGTGTTCAAGGCTAGGATGGATGGGGCTCTGAGCAATCTAATCTAGTGAAAGATGCCCCTGCCCATAGCTGGGGGTTGGACTGGATGATCTTTAAAGGTCCCTTTCATCACAAACCATTCTATCATTCTATCATTCTATGATCCAGTGCATGCAATTTGCTGAAATCTGTCGTTTTGCATCGTATTCTATTTGAGGAAGTTCATACTGAAACAAGATAAAATAAATAAACAAATCAGTAGCAATAGAAAGATAATTAGTGAATGGCATACCTGATTTGTGGAAATTAAGCAAACTACAAGAATCTAGAAAAAAAAAAAAAGAAAGAGTAGATGAGCTCACATATTCTTTCCTTATAGTTTTGTCACCTACTTAGTAAATGCTTTTGGGGTAGCCTCTTAAAAAAAAGATATGTAACTGTGGAACAATTAACATTACATTTGGAGAGACTTCTCATCTAAAATTGCCTCTTCTTCTATTGTGTTTATGTAGCAGAGAATGGTCAGAAGTACCGAGGGAGACTGGTGACTGGGTATCTTGGAAAGGATACAGTCATTATTGCATCTGGATGAATGAACAGAAAAAATTATGTGGAATTAATGAGAAGAAAGAATAGAGAGAAGAAAAACATAAAAAAGCGGTAATAACAAGTGACATTTGTGTGCACTTTGTTTTCCAGCTTTTTTGTCATCTGCCAAAATTTCTAGCAAAGTGATGGACATTTAGTAGGGACATATAACTTTCACAGAAAATTCTGAGAGCAGAGAACATGCTAGCTCACACTGTGAGGATGTCACAAGGTATCATATTTACAAAATCAAAGTGAAAGCAGTCTTTTGGACATTCTTTTAATGTGTAAGAGAAGCAATAAATGAGAGAACTTGTTATAACCTACAATCCTATATAAGCAATTTTTTTAAGAGTTTAGGAACCACTGAAAAAAGCAAAAAAGAATCTGAATAGCAATAACTTTCATAAATACCTAAAAGAAGTGTTCAGAGGATAAAACACAGTACAATTAAAAGCTTATTAACAGGAGCAGCTCTTTGTTTGCATGTTGCTCCTAAGATTTAACATGCATGTTAACTGTTGTCTGGCATAAAGAGAGAATCACATGTGAAAGAGTTTATGTTAAATATGAAATAAATTTCCTCTTGGTAGTCCGGTTTTGGCAGGTACAATCTTGCAGCGCTACATGGTGGAGGAGGTAGGAGACATTTATCATTTACTTCTCAGTAATAAACATGGCAAGATGAAGAACCCCTCAAGAAAACTCTTATAGTTTGAATTGCTGTACTTCTTAGAGAAAAGAATGATGTGTAGCATTTCTATTCAGACAAGTACAAGCAGTGCCAGGCTGGACAGAGGTCATTTTTCGTGCTTATCTGTACCAAGTAACATTCACATACTAGTTCAGAGACAGTGGTCACTATTGTGCGTAAGAAAATACTCAGTATTCATATATGGTCTTAGTCGAAGCTTAAGAACCAGCGCAGAGCAAATCTTGATGGAGGTCATACAGTGTCTTTAGGGAGGAGTAAAACAAGGCAATCTCTTTTTTTTTTTTTTTTTTTTTTTTTTGTTAGGTGGT
>VYXH01010608.1:153605-178314 GCA_013397275.1 Burhinus bistriatus
AAAAGATTAACAAAACCACACACAGAGGACACAGACACAGCCGGTCACACAGCCTGCCACAGAAAAGGCGCTGCCTTCAACAGCACCCACATACGGGACTCACATCAGCCACAAGCCCAGACAGCCACGTCCCCTCCTCTTGGGCTGGCAGAGACAGAAGGTCACTTGTGCAGCACATGCACAGCATTCTTCGGGTTCACAAACACACGTGCACTCACGGATCTCCTGAGCACTGGTGCGGCTCCTCTGCCCACCTGGTATCCCTGCTGGGATCCTGGCCCCTCTTTACCTACCCCGATGCCCCCACAACTCACCATCTCGTCCAGCTTGAAGTTTGCCAATGAATACACAGGCACACCCCATGCATAACCGGTTTGGGGAGATACAGACACTCAACCTCATCAGCTGGCACCAAGCACATGGGCTGTGACCCACGGTCCTGCTCCAGCTGCTGGGGCTGAGCCCCTCACTTGCCTCACCCATCTCTGTATCCCTCAGCTGGTTCTGGGACACACAGCATTCCCTCACCAGTGGCTGGAAGTTGTACTTGGGAAGACCCCCACTGGCTCCAGTAGCTGATGCTGAGACCCACCAGCTCCAGTAGCTGACACCACAGGCTGTGAGTGCCCACTGACACTTGTAGCTGTCACCAAATTTTACTCACACATATACAGGTCTCACCAGCAACTGGCACCGAGTCTTTGCAGTACACACACACACATGCAGGGAGGTAGTTAAGAAAAGGTTTAGTAAGATACAAGAAGACAGAACGGACTGTACCATGATCAGACAAGCATACTGACCGGCCCCATTTCATACACAGCTATCCCCTTTTATACCCATTTCTCTCTACCCCCCCTCTTTCTGTCTGCTCCCTCCTTTCCCTGCACATTCCTTCATTACTTTGCACATTCCAATCAAATCAACATGCTGGACCCCCAGGCTGACATCCTTATGGGCTGCAAAATCCATGCTGGCCCTCTCTGAAGTGGTTCCCGCAGTTTGTTGGTAGTCTATCCATTCGTGTAACTGACAGGGTTTCATTGTCTCTGTTGCTGTCTGTCAGGTCTGTGTCTCTCTATGCTTTGTTTATTGCCTCCCACTTTTCCATATCATTCCATTTTTACATGGTCCTCAATCAGATCTTACTGACAGCATCTCACACTCCACACATCCTCATCAAATGATGTATCTGACCAAGTTTGTTTCTTGGTACTATCACTGTTACCAGGTTTTTGCCTCTGTTTTGCTTCTCCCTTTTCCTTATTAACTCATTTTGATCAGATAACTGTAAGGGAGCAGATGTTCTTTCCTTACACATGCTCTTACAAAAAACACCTTTAAAATTATATTTTATATTACTTTACACATATGCCCTGTCTCACTTTTTATGTAATATGGCTTCACTGAGAGTGACAGATTTGTCTGGTAAAGACATCATTTCACTGACTGCCTCAAAAATATATGTACTATATAACCACAAGCAAAATTTTTGTTAGTCAACATCAACCTGATGCCACTAGTACAGCTTCCAGTGGACTTAATGTACTGGGAAAACTATCCAAATTTTTTTTTGCATATCATGATATTTCATGTGCAGATGAAAATGCAATTTCCTTAATGTTTCCATGGCTTCCTCATTATTTTTCTTACAGTTATTTCAGATGACAAGAATTATTAATAAATGCTACTGAACCTGCCATGCAAGCCTACAAGGTAAATGATCAAGCACATCCAAAACCCCAAGGCAATGTTCACCGGAATTTGATTCGAGCTAAAAGTCTGAGCACCTCAGGAATTAGAATTGACTGCTCCTCTGTCCAGGTATCAGAGTCCTCAACTAACATTTATGCAATCCCAATGTATTTATGAAGAGGAGGTCCATGACCCTAAGCATTACCTGTTTTATTTTAAACACGAATACACATCAATACTATGAATTATTCAGGATATACTGAATTTAAAATGTGTGACTTAGGTCAGACTCCAAGATCATTATGTTTAAAATTCAGACAGAAGCAGTGCTTGAGGGGATTGTAAGAGCAAGGGATAACTTCTGGATTAATGAATGTATTACTAAGGATTTTATCATCATCCTTTTTTGTACATTCTGATCACAGAAATATGATAAGCACTGAAGTTAAACAGGCTGAAATCCAAGCCTTCTGATACCTTAAGAAAAATTCAGACATTACATCTTCTGTGTTCCATTTGAATGCTATTCAGAAAGATGATCAGTCCTCCTGTCTTCCTTTGAATTTAACATAATTAACAGTGACATGTAGATCAATACGGTTTAAGCTCCCTCATTCCCCTACAGCTTTTAGTTAGAAGGATATTTAGAGATTTATAATTAGGAAGAAAAATGGCTCAAGAACTGTATTTTTAAAAATTATATATTTTAAACAACCATCATCAAACTCAATAGTCTTAATACCATTTAAAAACCCTAGTAAATCTGGCAATCAGTTAAATCTATTTAAGGTAACTTAATCTGTACTTGATAATTTTTCTCTCTCTCTTTTGTTTTTTTTAATCTTGTCTTTAAAAAAGTGTTAATTGTCCTATATCTCCAAAATATAATAGGAGGGCATACTGGGATGATAAACTTATTACAATATTATTGAATAGTATCTTTCCTTTACACTGACATTAAAAATATTAACTGCTATTCAAACATAAGCTGTCTTTCCATCACAAACTTGGAAAGCAAATAGAACAGAAATTATATTGTGCATTCAATGCTGATATATATTTGGATAGCTGTCTAATAAATCACGGTCTCCTCTGGAACAATGTTTTCTAAATTCTGACAGGCTTTTTTTGACATAATTGCTGTGTCTCTGTTATTTGTGGAAATATTTTTTAGATCCCAATGGATTTTCTAGTCACAGCCTGAACAAAATCTGATGGATAGTTACACTGCTTAAGAAACTTAAACTCTGAGACTAGTCTCCCTAGCAAAGAAGAGAGAAGACTGTCTAAACTAATGCACCAAGAACTGCTTCTGCGTCATACTGTGAACCACTAAGGGTGCACAACAGTAATTTATTTCCTTCGTAGAAAGAGAGGACATGAAAACATGATTCACTTCTACCCCATAGGCTTTGAGGAGAAAAGAAAAACAAACCTAAATCCCCACTGTGAAGAATCAGGGACTCAGAACTTGAGTTATGCCTCAGTAACCAAACTTGTTTGGTGAAGATTATAATAAGAAAATTCAGAAGGGAACTTTACAAAACAAGATCCTTTGAAGTAACTTGGGGTAGGGTGGTGAGTTATCTAGATTACGTTATTAGTAAGATGCACGCCTATTAAGTATGGGTTTTAAAGCACTCACTTAGGATGGGGAGGTGTTCTATGAGGACCAAAAGACTAGAACCTTACTTCCTATTAATCCAGAGTTGTCGGAAAAGGTATTTCTGCTTCAGAGGTAGATTACTATGTTTCATTTCCCACAAGAACAATTATTGTTTCACGAGAGGAAAAGATGCACTCTATGCATCTTAATATTTTGTCATAAAGCAGAATTCTTGCTTTCAGGTCATCCAATCATTTTCCCTTGAATTGTATTTCAAAACTTTATCACTTTCAGTGTTCCTGTTTGACAATGATAATCTCACTATGAGCATTCTCTTAGATTCCTGAATAAGAAATTTGTCTGATTTTTCCCATAGTCCTAATAGATATATATTGTAATACTTTCAATATATTTCACCTTCTTTGTAACTGAAATCTGTCATTAAATGTTTTATTACATTCTTCTCTTTTTTATCTGATTCTTTTTCTAAAAGATATATAGATAGGGATGATAGCACTGTCTTTAAAGTTATATTCTATTACTCTGTAATATATTCTATTACTCTGAATATATTCTATTACTATGTATGTATATATGTTATGTTAAAAAAATTGTCTTTTTGCTACACTTAAGCTAAAAAGGAGGCAAAGTGATTTTTTGACAAACTGCATAAATGAGTCAAATGTGAATATATATTAATAAGATATAGTGTGCAGATTTTTATGGCTGCTGTACTTAATTAAAATAACTTATGTCTCAGAGTATGATCTGTATGATGCTGATGAATAGTACACTCAGTGGTACATAAAATATACCTCAAATTAGCAAAACATGTTGAATCCCCTCCTACATTTTTGGAAACTCATCCAAAGCTTATTGGATCATTCCCTACTTACTAACAAAACACTGTTCATTATGGGCAGTTCAATTTATTTGTACAAGTATTTTTTAATGGGACTTGATTTTTATAGATCCTGCAGACATCTAGATCTGGCAAACATTTGAAACTGTACGAGTTCAAACACAGAGTTTAAAAAAGAGTTCATCTTTTTTTTTTTACTTCAGTCAGACACTCATGTACTACAACAGCAATCAGAAATGAGAAAATTTAGTTTCCTTTGAGCTTCTGGAATTTCACATAACGCTTTGTGGTTGCTGGTGCTTGTTATAATACTCTTAGCACTCACAAACTGTTTGAATTTTACGAACTTTACCTCCTCACCCTCTACTGACATCCTTCCCACCTTCTAAATATTAACTGTATGTTTATTTTTATTAAAACACAGATTTTTAAAAAAGTGTAATGCTGAGATTTAGAAGCAATGAAAAAAGCAAAAATAAATAAACATATCTATAATTTTTTTCACTCTTATTTAGGCAGATAAGTATAACCTGTGACTAGGGAGCAGATGAAGCTCCTGCTGTCCCAAGGCAAGAACTGAAAATGCTGTCAAAAAAGAGAAAAAAAAGAAAAGTATTTGACATTATGATACCCTTTGTCTTCCCTCTTAGTTTTTAAGTTTATTCACAGTCAACAAAAGTTAGTTACCTAGAAAGCATAAATGAAGAAAAACAGTGATTTGTTAGTTACAGTTCTGACCAGTGACGTCAGAACAAGGTCTGAACCAATCTTTTAAGACAGAAAGGTGGCTGCAGAAACTGAGAAGTTCTTTTAATTACGCTTGTAAATCTGAGAAAATAGATAAAAATATTATGTAATGATTATGTAGTGACAGGAGGTCTCAGGATGACTCTCCCAAGACTTTTAATTTTGATGCAGACAATGCATGCTTTTCTAAAAAATTAACCTTTATACCAGACTCTAAATATTAATTCTTATCTCTATTTATCCAAAGGTAAGGAGAGACATAGGAAACAGGTAAATGGTAGATAAGAAAAAAACTCAACCCCCACAAAAATAACCCCAACCCACCAACCCGCAAAGCTGTAAGATTTCATTATCATATTGTTAACCTGTTCTACTTTCTAATATATAAGTAATTTGGTAAGGATTATAGAAACATGTAGTTGGATAGATGCCATATAACATTGATACAGTGGGTAATCCAGTTTATGGCTACTGGCTAGTGACAGAAACCTCAACGTACTGACTTATTAGCAGAAGTTAAAATAATAGCACACTCAGTTAAGTTACAGATGGTAGGAGCAGAGATGCCCTTTCAGTCAGTGTAATTCATTTTAGTCATTAGTAACATCATTTTTAGGTGGATTACATTAACGTATATGTAAAACTAGCAAGGTACGCATTAAACATCCCCCATGATACCTCATACTTTCTGACAGCAGATTGGATTTCCCAGCAGTTTTATGTCCTCCTGTGCTAACCATCCATGCAGAAAGTACAGCTGCTGGTGGTCAGCTTAGAAATTCAAATGTTATACTTGAAAAATCAGGACAGCATGACTTCTTCATCAGGGCATCTTGCAATGGCTATATAAGGAAGCAACAGCACTCAAGTACAAGAAGGCATAATTCCTACATTTTATGCTGTTGGTGTGAAGTGCTCTCTTGAATAAGCATCAGCACAAACATAAGCTTAAGTTTTTCTGTGAATGGGACACCCTCTAAACTGAATTTATTTTAATTGTAAGTTCTGCTGAAATTAATCAGTTGAGTCGCATGTTACCTTAGCTTTTGATATTTAAAATTACCAGCAGCTACTATTAGGACACTGACCAAAACAAGTCAGCATGGCATAAAAAACAGGAGTGTAACAAAGACAGTCCAATAGCTTTATCAGAATATGCAGATACACAGTTGGAGAGTTACTGTGAACTCAGTGGTGACAAATTCTTTCATAATCATCAAAGACCTTTAACAGATCAAAAGCCCTCAGCTTAAAAATATTCGCAATAAACATTTGGTTCTTCTTGGAAAAAATTAAGCCCAAAGCACAATTCATTTGTTGCAGGTTGTAGCACTGAGGGAATTCAGTAGTTTAAATATTTCTCAAGTATTGTTCTCCCAAACTGTTTAAAAAAGAAAAAAATAAAAAAAGAGAAGGAAACTTCTATGCCTATGAGTGTATATCATGTTCTGTTGAACATCTTTCAGTGTGTCCAAAAGATCAACTAAGAACTTAATTACAATGACACCTATAAGACAGTAGTCAAAAAAAAAAAAAAAAAAGGCTCACAAATTTCTCTTCTACAGATTAAGCCAACAACCAAAGATGAAGTACAGAAAAATCACTGGAAACAACCCAGAGCAAAGCTACCCATTCTTGCACTTGTGAGAATCCCATCAAACTGCAGAATATTGATACCTTTTTTTTTTTCTTTTATGGTCCTGGGTGGTGTTTTTGTTTTGTTTTGTTTTAAATCTGTCCTGCAAGATGTCACCACTTCACCAGGAAAACTAGAGTTTCAGTCATCTCTGTTAAACAGTTCATAAGTACTTCATTATTACATTAGAATACTCTTATGTAGCTTAGACAACCACCTACTTTAAACAACTGCTTAGCAATTATTTACCATTGAGAAATGAGAGGAAAGCAAAACCACTATAGAAGCATACTACATACTGTACATTTCAGGAAATTGTTATGATAGAGATAATATAGCACATCAGATAAAGGGCATGGATTTTGATTACAAATTCAAAATTTGTCCTGAGCTCCTGCATAATGAGTCATAACAATGTCAACTTTGTATTAAGTATCTAGTACAATATACAAGAAACATATTGCAATGTACCTGACAAAACATGTAAAAATTCATCTTTAAATTTATTTTGATGCCTGTAAATGACAGCAAATGTTTTACTGAAATATTCCTCTGTACTAATTCTGTAAGAACTTTATAGTAGGATGCGAATGCCACTTGTCACTCATAAACTAATGACAAAATGCTTCATTTAAAGAATAAATGAAGACATAAAAAAGGAAAACATAAGAAGCATTACATATCCTCTTTTCATAGGTGTTTACTCAAAAAATAAAATTAATAACATAGTAATAAATAAAAATGGTTGTGGAACAAAATTTATTGGGCTTCATTACATGTCAAATCCATAAACAATTCATATTAGTGTTTTACTCCAAAATTTCTTTATTAAAAGAAAGTGTGGAATCAAAAAATGGTTTTGTTTTCTGATGGTAATTCCACAGAGAGATCCAATACTTAGGTTTTGGAAGTGTGCAACTGGGATGAGAAGAAGGAAGGGAAAAGTGTTAAGAAGCAAATTAATAATCTCTACAATACATCAGTTTACTTTTTTTGTTGTTGTTGTTTTTAGTGCTCCATACGATACATTGATTTACATCTTTGACCTGTAGCGGGGTTTAGTTTGTTTCTTTTTTTTTTTCCTGAAAAATTTGAGACTTGAATTTGAATGTGAGAAGTGAAACATATTCTCCACTACCATACTAAAAGTACAAAGACAATTTTCAGCATGAAAACTCCAAAGCAAATCCTTAAAGAATGGTGTAATAAGCCAAATTCTAAGTGTTATAAAGACTTCCTTCCATACCTGCTCTTGTTAGTGTTTTTCTCACACAAGTAATTGCACATTTAGTATTACGTTCATGCCCCTTGACTGAACAGTAAGAAGTAAAAAGTTTCCGCTAATCAGTCATCAATTGTTAGGCTCCTTCAAGTAAACAGGGGGATACCTTATCCATGTGTATAAATACCCAATGGAAGGGAATGAAGAAGATGAAGCTAGTCTCTTCTCAGTGGTGCCTAGTGATAGGATAAGAGGCAATGGCCACACACTGAAATAAAGGAAATTCCACTTCAATATATGAAAACTTTTTTTTTTTTTTAATTTTTTTTTACTGTGAAGGTGGCCGAACACTGGCACGGGTTACCCATAGAGGTTGTGGGGTCTTGATCCCTGGAGACATTAAAAAACTGACTGGACATGGACCTGGGCAACCTGCTGTAGTTGGCCCTGTTTTGAGCAGAGGAGATGATGATCTCCAAAGATGTTTTTCCACCTTAATTAGTCTGTTGCTGGTTTTACATAAAATTGTTCTTATCACATTGTTCATATTTTTAGAGGACGACTCATCTTATGCTAAAATTTGTAAGGTTTAAATGTACTCTTGAAATTTCTGTGTTTTTACATGACTTTAGCAGGAACTTAAGGCAACTGATGGAATATTCACAAAAGTCCAATATTTTTCTTAAGAATTTAGGCATCACTCAAAATAATCCCTTTAGAAAATGAAGAGAAATGGGTTTATCCCGAAGATGATTCATGGCAGGAACCTAATTTTGTACCCTCCAAGTATTACTTTGGACCAGTTTATTTCTCTCTAGTAACTCTATGTGAACTAAGGTGAACTCTATATGAACTATTCTCTCCCAAACTAATTTTAGAGTGTAGTTTCATGACCTCCTTCATTTGGTCATGTATGCATTCCTGGAAGATGATTTCAGGTGCTTTGGTTAGATGTCTAAAGTCTGGTGAGCTGAACCAGGATCTTTTTCAGATATAAAGTTGCAGATTTGTAATATTTGTCAGCTTGACATCCTTATTCTGAAAGTAAAGTGATAATGCACCATTTGATTTAGTTCTGCAGACCCCTTGCTCGCTCTTTAACTATGAAAAAAGTGGTAGTCTTAGCCTGAAAATTTATGTACATTACAGAAATTTGACCATTTACATGATTCTATGTATCTGTATCAGATGTTACTAACAATACTTTGCTTACATAAGAAAAAGATGTAAAAAATCTGGCACACATTGTAAGCTAATAAGCAGAGTGAATCGAATAAGCATGGAAATGTGCTGAAATATTTATAGAATATCTGTTAATTAATATTCAGTGATGCTTCACAAGTAATTATGTACTTGTAATTAAGGTCTATCTGAGTTCTGTATGTCTAAATTAAAAATATTAGTTCCACTTTTAAAGAACCTAATCTTTATATATCCACTGTTTACAACAGTTTAAGAAAACAAATAGGTTTAGGAAACAAATAACCAGATCCTTTATTTGTTGAGGCTGCTATGCAATTCTACACTAGCTAATATCTGATTCATGATTTTTAAGCTACTTAGAATTCTTGTAGTTAAAGTAATATCACATAGCAAGAAGCAGGAGTCATACAACATATTTCAAAGTAAACCACAATCTAACACCCATGATTTGTTTGATTTTAAGGAAAATTAACAGATTCAGCCTTGATCTGCCAATAGAATTCAGTGAGTGATGCTGAAGCTTAGTCACAGTACAGTATAAATTCCTCAAGTAATAACCGGATTACCACAGCTGCTTTTCTTTTCCTCTGCCAAGTGGAAAAAGAAAAACACTACTAAATTCAAATGTTACTAATATGCGCAACACACACTAAATTCTATTTGATTGTAGTAAAGCTAAAATAATAGTTATACTACAGGTCTCATTTCTTTATGATATAAAATAACCCTACCATTTTTTAAATGCCATAACATGACTTCAAATGGTTATACATAGGATCTTAAAGTTTTCTCTCCCTACTTTGGAAGTCTCAAAAAACAGCCAGTACATCTTAGCATAGGAATTGGACTGAGACACCAAAATGGTTTTCCTAGTTTTATAGCCTGCAATGGAGGTAAAGGAAATCTACCAGAACTGTTCTCCTAAAACCACAATAATACATCTTGATGGAAGAAAGTCTTTTCTAATGCTGACAATTCTCTTCTGCTTGAGAAAGAGTTAAGACTTGATTGAAAGTGGCATAAATTACCTTTATAGTAACTGATGTCTTGAACTGTGGAAATATCTAAGTGTTTCTGATAGCTATAGATTACTACACATATATAAAAGACTATTCTACTGTCTGTAAGAAATATTTCAAGAAAACAAAATTTATTGAAGCAAATTTTTGACAGTTTACCCTCTTTTGCAGCTGATAATGCTAAAAGAAAACATAAGAAATAACTGTTTGTATAAAAGTTAATGGAAAGTGAATACTTCATTCTAGATAATTCACTATATTACTCAATTGCTGCAAAATAAAACCAAGAAAGTATACTATAAATTGAGCTTAAAGATGTGTAGTACAAGTTTCTTTTATCTTGTTAATCTGATGAGATTTCAGAACTAAAAGCAATATTTATTTTATAATCTTGTATCTGTGGGACTGTGAGGCTGAAGCTTCACACTATGGCAAGTTGTACTTCTAAAGATCTTTTAAAAGAAGTCACCTATTGAAAATTACTTCTGTTAACTACCTGATTGTTATTGTTAAATTATTGTAAGATGATTAACCTGGGTATGGCAGAGAGAGACTCTTAAGGTTTGAACAATGCTTATATTTCTTTAAAACTGTGTTGTAATTTTTTAATCATAACATGTAAGAATTACAGTGATCTGATATTGATTTTGCTGAGCTTTCTAATCTAATTAATTTACCAAGAAGTAAATTATAAAAAAAGAATTGAAGAACAATTATTTGATAATGAATGTAAGTTGCCCAAAACACATCAGGTGGAACAGATCTACACTAACTTTTGTCTACAATGTACTCCTGTACATCTTCGTCATCTTACACTCCCTTAAAGCACTGGATTGGGTTCACGTGGCAAGGTTTTGATAGCAGGCAGTTGCAGCAAAGACACCAGAAGCTGGCCTCATGTTGAACAGAGTCCTTTCCAAAACAGACCTACCGCTGACCAAAGCTGAGCCCATCAGCAATGCTGGTTGGTGCCTCTGTGATAACATATTTCAGAAAGGATAAAAAAACACTGTGCAGGAGCTGTGAGAGAGGAATGAGACAATGTGAGAGACACATTCTGCAGACACCAAGGTCAATGAAGGAGGAGGGAGAGGAGGTGCTCCAGGTGCTGGAGCGGAGATTACCCTGTAGCCCATGGAGAAGACCATGGTGAAGCAGGTTGTCCCCCTGCAGCCCATGGAGGACCACTGTGGAGCAGCCTGTGGAGGATGGCATGTTGGAGTGGGTGGATGTGCCCTGAAGGAAGCTGTAGCACATGGAGAGCCTATGCTGGAGCAGGCTCCTGGCAGGAGCTTCAGCCCTTAGAGAGAAGTCCATGCTGGAACAGGTTTTCTGGCAAGAACTGTGACCCTATGGGGGACCCATACTGGAGCAGTCCATTCCTGAAGGACTGTACTCCATGAAAAGGACCTATTCTGAAGTCTGTGGGAAGGACCCCTGTTGGAGAAGATCATGAAAGATTGTCTCCTGTGGGAGGCACCCCAAGGTGGAATAGGGGAAGAGCATGAGGAGGAAGGAACAGCAGAGATGAAGCATTATGAACTGACCAAAACCCCCATTCCCCATCCACCTGCACTGCTGATGGGGACCACGTAGAAGAGCTCAGAGTGAAGTTGAGCCTGGGAAAAAGGGAGGGTGGGGGGCAGGTGCTTTTAGTTTTGTTTTTATTTCTCAGTAGCTTAGTCTGTTATTAAGTGGCAATAAATTAAACTAATTTGTGAGTAATCTCACCATTCTTAGCTTTACACATGAGCTTTTCCATCTTATTTTCTCCTCGTGTCCTGTTGAGAAGGAGGAGTGATAGAGCGGCTTGGTGGGCTCCTGGTGGCCAGCCAAGGTCAACCAACCACGACAGGCACTTAAGACAAATGAGTATCCAGGATATGATTGACTCAATTCTAAACAAATAATGGAAGTCTTGTCAGTGTTTTCTTAAGTTTTCTTGGGGGTGGGGTGGGGAAATGGGGGTGATTTTCTCTTTCTAAATGGTCAAGAGCATGTTGTCTATTTCAGATGTTCCAGTTACTTCCACTTGCACTTTATCTCGGTCTGATTTGGTTGAAGACTGAAAAGATAATTCCATGCACTGGTGTTATACATACCTGAAAAGTAACAGATGAAACCAGGAAGATGCTTTCACATGCAGGTGAATTTTAATAAGTAGACTGAAAAGTTAATATTCTCCTGGGCAGTTTTCACAATTACCATTTTAAATAAAAAATTTTAAAAAAAAACAAACAAAAACCGAACCAAACCAAAACAAAAAACCACAAACCCAAAACCCCAAACCCTTGAAGCATAAAATAACAGAATTTTATAATGAAGTGAAACTGAAGTGTACTGTTTTGGAAAAAAAGGATATACTGGGGGAAATTATGTTACTTTAAAATGCCTTTTAAAATAAAACATTATATCTCATTTCCATATCATTGTCCTTTATTTCTATCTAAAAAATGTCATTATACACCTAGGAAATAGGTTTCTTATACCTCTTATTACATATGGCTACAGGGCTCACTTCAGTTAAGGTTTTCTTTCCGTGGATGGAATATCACACCACTATAACTGTCCTACTTTCTTTACCCAAATTACCTCATTCAAGCCTAACTCAGATGCCTTTGAAATGCACTACAATGAGCTATTGTTCCATGCCAATATGAGCTCTTGGCATCTAAGAACTGCAGAGGGACAGGCTTGCTCCTCAGTATTTAAAGTCTGTCTACTTCTTCCAGGTCCTAAAATTGGTAACAACCATATTTTTAACTGCCTTTCAGTATAAAAGTTTAGCAATTATCAGCACACATTTATTTTTAAAATAGTTGAAACTAGTCCCAGAATTTTTTCTCTGGATGATCTGATTTCTGGTTTACAAAAGGGCTAGTGTAAGCCCTTTCAAGGTATGTTAGTGTTAAATAAGAACAATGTATTGGAAAATGAAGTCCAAGTTTTACTACCATAGCGTAGTGCACAATCATTCATTCAGCAGGAACACTACCTCTGCTTTATCTTATACAAAACTTCCAATATAGTTCTGTAGCATTTTGAAAAATTCTGACGCAGCCTGTGATATTCAGCTAAACTGCTTCATTCAGCAAAACTATCTTTGCTCAGTTTTCGTATTATTTCTAGAATAATTTCACAGACAAAATATTTGTTCAGAAAGTTAGTTTATTATTATGTATAATTGTACACAGGAATATAACTTAATTTACATTTCTATATCTAGCCGTCCACCCTACCTTCACATAAGCTTTTTTGCACAGGGAATTTTTTCTGCAGCCTAGTCCAAGATGGAGATAATATAAATATAGTAAGTATATGAACTGAATACAGTTATATTGATAAATAACTACAATGTTTCTTGGGAAGTAATATAGCCACAAGTTTTTAATTTTGTTGTGCTTTAGGTATTTCATCATATGTTTCTGATGTTGAATTGTTAAAGGTTTATTAAAAAAAAAATGAAGTGCCACTTAATAAAACAGCATTTATGTTCACAGATGCTTACATAACTTGAGGAACTGAGAGAAGAAAAAAAATCAAAAAACTGAAAATCATTAAAAAATCCTGAGAAATTAAAATAAACAAATGTAATAAAATTATTTGAGCCATCCTACTAAGGATACATATTTATTGCTGTCTGTTTTTAAAATGGCAAGTACTTCATTTTCCAAAATATTTTTTAAGATCTTAACCAGGGAAGCAGGAGGTCCATATTCGAGTCCAATTATCCTGTCAATATGGTAATGTAAGGCGTTTAACACAAACTTACACTGCCTACTCTCTGAAAAGCTGTCCCCTTTTACTTTAGGCACAAATTATGAGATTCAGCTCCAGATTAATGTTGGAAAGAATCCTATCCAAAAGTAAGTACCGGAAAAGGTGGAGATTAACTGCCTCCTAGGTGCCAGGGCACAGTGCAGGCTGGAGGCTCCCTTGGGTTGGGGAGCAGGGAGTGCGGGTACCTCAGGGCTGGCCATGCCTTCCCTGACACGGTGCTGTCCCACAGGGTTGTAATCATGGTAGGCGTCTTTTGTGGAAAATTAATGATTTTTTTATAAGTAAATACTTTATGAATAGAGACCACTGGTACTAACGCATGAACTTATGTTGCCCTAACATATTTTGGAGAAAACAGGCATTATAAAATATTTTTGTGATATTGTCTAAAACTGTTTGACATGTTGGGGTTTTTTGTAGCAAACCCTTTCAATTCAGCAAAGGCAAAACTTGCAGAAAGTTCCTTTCCTTTGTTGCAAGAGACTCTGCTCGGTTTTTGATGAGATATAAATTATTGAAGATTGCCATCACCGTGCTATTTTTTGAATCATACAGGAGAAATTTTTGCAGCATGATCTAATAATAATAGTTTACAGTCTTTCTAAGACTAGGAATATGCTGAGGCAAGAAATATGCAATCTTTCTAAGACTAGGCCTATGTCTAACTGACCCAGCAGTTAACACGTACTGAGTGGGAAGCAAAGGAGCAGACAGCATGACCTGTGACAGAACAAGATATCCATGGAAGAAAGAACAAAGTGGACAGACTACTTCCTCTTATTTATGTCCAGAAGATATCCCAGTGACAACCACACTTTTTAGGATAACTCTATTCCTACTCGATGCTGATTTAAGTAGTTCCCTGGGCACCAATTTGCTGGAATAAAATTGCTGAATATTAAGAAAGGAAGGAAAAAATATTGAAGTTATGGAAAACTACTTGTTGAAAACTACTTTACAAACAAAAGAAACTAACACCCAAAAATATCTTGAAAAGTTACATGAAGAAATCGTATATTAAAGTTTATTTCATTTCGAAGACAGACATTGAAAAAGCAGAAAATGACAAATACATGTTTGTTTGCATAGTGGTAGTTTGTTTCCTATGTGCATGAGTGTTTGTACTGCTGTACAGAAAATGTAAATAAAAGAACAAATCCAAAACAAAAACTTAAAAAGTTTGTCTTATCTGTTCTGCTCAAGACAAGTATTGTAGTTCCATCTAACATTTCCTACCTCTAAACTCAAGCAAGCAATTTGTGTTTTACCTTCTCTAAATATATGAATATTCTTAACAGGTCAACATGAACAAAAATGTTGAGTTGCTGTGTTATTGTATACCATACTTATTCTATCATAAATCCCAGACAATTACCTTAGTATGATAATCAGTTAATTCTTAATTCCTGCAAGGAAATATTTTCTTGCAAATAATTTTGGGTTTTTTGAAGAGTCTAGCAAAAAATTATCATGTGTAGTTAGATTCCTTGGATTTCTAAATCTTTTTAGCCTGACATGATCCTTTTGTCTAAATTCACAATTAGAAAATCAACCACTGGGATGTATTATATAAAATATCATAAGTATATGTAACATATACACTGCATGATAATCATATACTAAGGAGTTAGTATTCTTTAGCATTCTGCAAAAATGTAATTAAATAAAGTAGAACAATTTTATGTCTTACATATACTTTCTGAACAGCCTTTATTTCTGCTTTAGGTTACCTAATAGCTGAAGACCAAACAGGAAAATAACCTACCATAGAAATAGCTTTGTAACTAAAAAATTATTAATTAATGCATATTTATTTCAAACAAATATGTTTTTCAATCAGGTGTATAAAGCAGTGTGAAGTGCTTGTGTAAGGATAAATGTAAATACTTTATATATTGTCAAATGTAGCCATGGAGAAATAAAAATGGAAGTGACCTGTAAACAAGCACGAGAGGCATATGACATATAAGACCTCAGAGTTTCAAAGTTAATTTGGTGAATTTTTTAATATTGCCTTGACCTAAATACAGCTTTTTGCTGGTATTTTTCAAATGGATGTTGTTTCTATTCCCTTCTTCGTCTTCACAGAAAATTATCTTTATGAATGTAACGCTGATTTCTACTGTCTTCGCGACCTGTGGCTTAGTGGCCCAACAGGATATCCTACCTGTGGATTGCTTAGCAAGCAGTTGGGGAAAACGGCAACAACCACAATAACACAACCAACCAACCAACCAAAATACCCACAGTGGAACAGCATTTTCCACTAAGTAATTAGAAGTCAATATAGGCAAGACAACCCCTTTCACAGTAGCAACAAGATCCTCCTGCACAAGGTATGAGGTGTTTAGTTTTGAGCTTTTCTTGGAGGACATCCAATTTCCAGGTGCAATCTAAGACCCATAATTTTTTGCATTACTGCACTAAATTTGCAAGTACAGCTAGTTCACTTGGGATCAAATGCTTTTTCAAAACAATGGATGCCAGCATCTGATGTCAGTGTCGCTAAGTGCCTGATTACACTAACACCATCATGTGCTGCCAGATCATTTGTCTGAGCTGGCTGTAATCGAACAGCTAGAAGAAATTTAGTATTCAGAACAGTGCTGAATCCAACAAAGGCATTTTAAAAAAATGTTAATGTTGCAGTTAGCTTTGTTTCATTTTGTTTTGGTTTTCAATAGCTAGGTGATATATATGAATAAAGGAACATTGGATTAAATTACAAATTAGAAAATATGATGACCAGTTATAATCTCCACGTGAACCACCTATGTAGCAACAAATCTGTCTTAAAGGGGTCGTTTAATTAATGACTGGAACCAGACAACTTATAATGGAGAAAGGTGAAGTTCACAAAGAATGAAATTAAAAGTATTTATGTTCATTGTCCCATGCATTAATCCACACACACACAAAATACTATATCTTTACTAACCTTTTCAAAAAACATTTTCCTATTCCTAGAAATAATTGTAAATTTTTTAGTTGATTTTATATTGGAAACCGAGTATTGTTTGAAGTCTTATCCTTGTAAAAAATTGTACATGAACTTTTGAAGAGATAGATTTTTTGGGGCATAAACAAGGTTTTTAACCTACAATCAGGGCAGCCAATGACATGGCACACTCAATTTCTTTTCAAATTAGGTAGCTACTGTTTAGATTTGTTCTGCATGACTTAAACAAAGGATTTAAATATATTCACTATGCCATCTGTCCTGCCATGTAGAGTATTGGATTCTGAGGTCCCATTCTGTCCTCCTGGAACTATTCTCAGTGACATATCTCTATGATAAACTACAAATTGTTGAGATGATATTTGATCCATCATCTCAAAATTCTTTGAGGAATCCCTTAATCTGTGGGATAAACCCATTACATTTTTGTTTTGTTTTGTTTCACTTTTTTTTTTGGCAGATTTTTTTCACCTCTCAGCTAAATGAACATTTCATTACTTACCCAACCCAATAAAGCTCTCTGAGAGGAACATACCAGTGCTTTCAGCTTTATCCTGGTTTGAAGGAAACATGTTCAAATTGATTCTTAGTCAGAATTTGAGAGAAAAGGAGCTTCAGCAGTCAACATCTGCATGTCAGATGACTACTCTAATATACAAGAGCTAGTCCTCTAGGTGCTAGCTGTAATGCAGTTACTGCCAGTAGTGGGAGGAATAGAAGAAAGGCAGATTTTTGCAATGGTATCATGAAAACATGAAAGCATGACTTAGTCCTCTGTAGGCAACTATATAGGATTCATCTCATGTAACTTCAGACATCTGCAGATAGAACTAATCTTCTTTAATAGCCAGTGGGAAAACCAGGTACTTTCATCAGACCTATTTGATAAGTTTACCGTGAGATGAGAGGATTCATGAACTAAACATGACTATATTTTTCCACTGGTTTAAAAGAAGTCTAGACAGCTAGCTTAAAAAATTCCCTATGTATACCTATATGTGATCAGCTAAATACAACTTCCAGAAACTAAATGATCATGTGTTCCAGTGAAGACATTATAGTAACTTGGGAAATTTGTCCTATTTTCATGAAAAGTACATTGGTTTTCATTGCAGGGATTAGTCTGGGTTGAAATGCCATTCTTAAGGACAAGTTAGTACATAACATTTTATACTGCGTATTCTGTGACATAATTCAAGACCAGATAGCTGGTGAAGGAAGTGGCTGGCCTAGGAGTTGTAAGTATACTTCTGAAATCTTAACTGACAAGGCTTTTTCATTCATCCCGTCCCAGTCTGTTATATCTCATTGAATTTGAGCTTCTTGTTTATATACTGTGATGTCTTTTGTCCTAATAGGTTAAAATTCACCCAGGTTATAAACCAGACATGGTTCTATCCATAACGTTGTTGGTTTACTTAATAATTCAGTAGTATGAGCCATACGGTCAAGTAAAATTATTTTTTAAGACAAACCCAGTAATAAAATTTCAGGTGAAAAAACGAAAAGGAGGAAGGAGAACTTCTCAGCAGCATGTGAAGGATTGCAAACGGTGACTTCGTACGCCAGAAACCATTCAGACTGATGAGAAACCAAACTAGGGGCACCATGATCACTTCTGAATCTCACATGGCATAGCAGCTGACAGGTGGCTAACACTATTAACAAGAGCAACAGCCGTGCACAGCACAGCGACGACTACCTCTGACATTCAGAATACCAATAGGATGTTAATATCTCAAGTAGACTTTTCTCCTCTGACCCTAATGCAACATTTATAGCCATCACCCGCACTTGCCCTTGAACTCTCTGCCCTCGTTATGCTCTGACCTTTCTGTCTGTGTCTGCGTCCGCACTCAGTCTGCCTGCTACATCACTTTTTCTTGTTCCCTGTGGATTGAGCAATTTTTTTTGTCACTTGTAAATAAAGTTCCCTCAAAATATTTCTACATTCAGAATCTAACCATTATTACATGCATCTGTAAGATACATTGGCAGGAATCTTATATAGCAGTAGTTCTCAGTCATTTTGGAGGAATTTAGCCTGACACTTCCTTAGTGACATATTGCATTGAATTCAGCTTTAGGGTAGACCTGCTGAACTCAATCTAATTAAGAAACTGTTTAGTGAATCTTACCCTTTTTCTTATTTTGCTTGAGTTCTAAGCTTATTAGTAATTTTTTATTTTTCCTTGTAGCTGAGATACAGCATTACCAATTGAGTTTTTAAAAATAGGTCTGCTATTTTTAAAATATTGATGTGCAGGACTTCAAAGAATTCTCTTAGATTGCAGAAGACTATGACTTTTCTTTCAGAATTCTTGACTGCTAAAAAATTTTGCAGTGCAACTGGGTGCTTCTTGAGGGAATTAGAAGCTATTTCATTTGGGTTTTTGTTTACGGAATTCATAAGTTCAACATGAGTTAATGAGCAACATCCAGGAAAGAAACAGTCAAGTCAGGTATAGTTAGCAGTGAGTTATTGTTGAATGTTTTGAATTTCAGGAAAGTGTATGTGATGACAACACCATCTACTCCTCCTCAGTCCGAGTCTTTAATCCTTGCATCATTTTGACTGATACTACCACTGATACATTGAATAATTCCAGTGTAATGAGATAAAAGGTGTATGCAGAAGCATTATTTATTTTGCTATTTTTTTCTTCTGCTCTTATTACTACACATAGCAAATGTATTAAGCTACAAGATGCAACATAAAGGGAAACTGCCATTTGAGATAAAAAGTCAAAATTACCACATCAGTATGAGTTAATTGTGATTCCCTTAACTTGCCATACCAAATAAAGAGATGCCATTGGTTTGTTTTATTTATACCACTCTTCGTATTTCGTTCTGCAGGGCCAACATTTGCCTGTCATGAACAAATTATTGTTAATACCACTGCAACATTTACACATATTTCTTAAAAGCTAAACTTTTCCAATGTCAAATGCTGTGAGGTTGTCATCATTTTTCAACTTAATTCATTCTACTATGTTTCTAAAGAAGCTGCAACTAAAATGTGAACACAAAGGAAGTGATTTTTTAAAAATATGTTTAGTGATAGTTATATTTGGGTTTTTATGGATTTTTCCCTCTTACCAAATTGAAATTAAAAGTGTCAAACTGTTAAATAAAATAACTGTCAAAATATAAAATAAAACAAAATAAATAAAATATAACAAAATATTAAAAAAAATTAAAATGAACATGTTTTAAAGTGAAAGCAATGTGATTCATTCTGATCTTTACTTTTTCTACAAGGTGATTCAGATCTTTACCTGCAATAAAACTTGTAAATCATGGATTATTTTGCACATTTCTTATTCAACTGTGGTGTGTTCAAAATTGTTTCTTTGATTTAGATGCTCATTTTTTTGCTTTCCTTAGAACACTGTTTCTTGAGCCAAGGTCATAGGACATATAATGAGATATAGAGACCAATTTGAAAATTCTGTTCGGGTTTCAGCAAAGATAAAATGTGCAAAATGGTTTGCAAGTTCAGTGTCAGAAATCAGAAAAGCAAATGCCAAATCAATGTAGGAGAATCAAAATTTAAGGCAGGAGTTGAGTGCATTTTCTTTGGTTCTGTCTGTTTTACTTAAAACCCTAACAGATGTGAGTCGCTTATGTTTCTTTGCAGGTCAATCCCTTGAAGATTTCAAAAGAGGTTAGAAGTTTTACAGAGTTCAGCAAATCACTGCATGTGTTCATATTTTCTTTTCTTTTAATATTCTTACTTACAAGAAAGCTTACCAGACATTTTTTAGTCTTATTCTGAAGCTTTCTTTGTTTACACTAGCCTTTAAATTGGACATGTTTTCAGGAAGGATGTTTAAAGGTATCATAAATGCTAGTCTGCTTCTGACAAAAATAGATTTCAAAATAATTTTTGAATGACACACTATGTACAAAACACATATGTAGGAGTAAAGCCAGTGTGTGATTGGCTCAGAAAACTGGAAAAATGTCACCACTTGACTTTCCAGTCAAATTGGCATTTGCATATCTTGCCAACTGACAGATCCCCTTGTACACTGTGTGCACGGTTACTTTTATTTCTGCATTATGGCAGCTGGTGTTCATGTCTGAGATAAAAGCACTTCAGTTTGCCTTTTCTGCTGCTGTTGTCAGTATCAACATTGGATGCTCTATGCTAGATGTAAAAGTTCTTTCAGTTTTATGACTGCTTGCTGTATAACAGTAATTCTGTGAAGCAAATTTTTTTTCCTTAGAACAATATTTTGATGTATTTATCATGACTCCAAATGTTATTTTCAAGTAATCACTACCTTCATTTTGAAAAATTTCAACTAGCAATTTGTTTATGATCTTTTCAAACTTACACATCTATTTTTATATAGCTATATTATTAATAAAATGCAAATAAATGTTTGCGAATCTGTAGCATCATAGATTTTTTTCATTCTGCTGTGTGTTTCATACATATATGTGCAGTGAATTCCACTTAGCTAAACATAATGAAATTAAAAGGTAGAGCTTTTAAGTAATAAACTATTTTTTTTTAGTGATACGGATTTAACACCTTTAGTATACAAAAACTAGGTCTTAATCATATCAGACTTTTATGTACACGTAAGAACACTTTCACACTGTTGCAATACTGCTATCTTTATATTGTTGAAATTTAGACCATTAACTTACCTTTTATGCTGAGTTGGACAGTATTGCTTGCACTGCTCTGCAATACCCTTTGTTGCAGGAATATAGTGTTTCCTTGAAATCTCAGTTGGGTCTTTAGGCCATTTTTACCAGGAGTTTTTGTGACTTTTGTGATGCTTTGTTGTTTCTTCCTGTAAAAGACAATATCTGTCACCGCATTATCCATTCTACTAAAAATTATCTCAATTTCATATTTTAATACAAACTTTTATTACTTTTTAACATTTTGACTATATAGAAATCTCTTAACAAACTTATCCATACTAAGAATGATTCTAAAGATGGTGTAAATTTTTTGTGGGTATTTCTTTATTCTTTCAGTCAAAAAACATACTGTCATACTCCATGCTATTTGGTTATATATATATATTTTCATAATGGAGTCATAGTAGTCACTTTACAAAGCATGAAAAAGGAGGCCTGTAGTCAAATTACAAGCATTAGACAATGTGAGAGTTCAGACCTCTCACCATTTCTATCAGACTTCTGTGATTTGGGGCTGATCCATTACTCCGTAAGCAGCGGATTTTAATTTTTGAAGTAATTTAGGTGACACAAGATCTTTCCTCACCCAGCTGTTTTTTCTGACTTAGAAATGTTTAATTTCCTGGTAAATGGCATTATAAATGGCAGTAGTGATTTCTTGCATTTTTTCAGCAAACTTTTCTGTAAGGCCTAATTTCTTCTCCTGAGAAAATAGAAGGCAGCTGCATAAGCAGCAAGTGCCAAAGAGTCCCTAGAACATCTGGGAGGTTGCTCTTGCTGCCAGTGAAAACTGATGGAAAACTGGGCTGCCAGCACTCTACTTCCTTCTGTTTTCCCTCTTCCTTTCATTCTCCAGTTCATCTTCTAGTGATAGAAGCAGTAGTAGCAACCTCTCATGTGGTGTAATAGCACAGGAGTATGTGTTCAGCACTTGCTACAGCATCAAGCTGGAGATTCAAAACCTCTCTGTAGACCGAAAACTGGTGAGTTTGTAACTCTAAAAGGACTTGTCCAAAGCTTCTGAATATCTGTGTGATTTATGTTATAGGTTAGTATCACAAGGCAAATATAAGAAGTAGATTTATGAAAAAGTAGACTACAAATAATCTGGAAATGCATCCATTACTGACAGCAAATTAAATTTGTCAGAGACAAAGCAGTGCTGACCCCTTGGTAGTATGTGGTGAGAGAGAGACATGAGAGATTATCTAGTTGTCCAAAAAGGGCAGAGAAGAAAGAATTTCATCCCAGATACCGGGCAGCATGTGTTCTAATATGGCAGAAGGAATTAATCAACGAAGAAGCAAGTATATAGAGTACAATTAGGAGGCTAATAGGTTTGATGGGTTGCCAGGACCTTGTTTTATTTTGTTTTGGTTTTCTGGAGTGAAATTTCAAAGAAAACCTAAGATTTGAGGACATCCAGCATTCCCCTCAGAAGCTGTTTGTCATTAATACCTTGTGATAATGTTCTTTGGATGGACGAATGCATTTAGAACTTAAGAAAGTGCATATTCTTGCTAAAGTAAACTAAGATTTCATCTTTAATGTTACTACCAAACTAACTTCTGAAGATAGATAGGTGTTCTTGTAACAGTACAGAGTGTTCGTTTTTCTTTGTATATTCTTGAATTATATACATTTCAGAATTCATTCCGCTTCAGTGTTTGAATTACTACAGTGGATCCCGTTCTGGAGTTACTAAAAATACTTTGATATCATAAATTAAATACATTTCTGATTTTTGCTCTTTGTTTAATGTTAATTTTGTAGGTAACAATACAAGAATGTGAAATATAAAAGTAGACGAGCTTTAGGAAAAAAAAACCAAAATATTTTACTTTTCCTAAATTTAAAGATGCTATTACAAATACAAATTTATTCACATAGAATAGTATGTTCCCTTTGACACTCTTGTGTACATTCATACAGTCATTTCAAAAGGTAACGGAAAATAATAAATACAATAGAGGAGAGTACATACAAGGATAAAAGTAGTTTAGAAAACTGGTGGTTGAATAGAAATCCAACATTTTTTTGAAGTTGGAAGCAAACAATCAAATGCAACCAGAGAAATTCAAGAAGTAGAAAACTTTTCAAATTTATTCTCTAACAAACGTGTAATTAACATCCACAAATTTATCAGATGCTTAACATGAAAAGTTTGTATGCATCCTATTTGCAAAGGCACTTTCTTTAATCCCCCACTAAAGAATCTCAAACTGGGTTTGTGATAGCAGTATTGCTTTATGTCAAAGTAACTTAACCAAATCTGGACTAACTTCTACCTTTGAAACAATTTCCTTTGAAAACATGTTTAATTCTAAATAACTTTCTAAATTTTCCTGAGAAACATGTTTCTGATAAGGTTCTCACCTGCTTTTTCAGAAACCTCTAAGGTAAAAAAAATCACTAATATGTGTAAAGATTTTGGAAAAAGAGATAAATATAAAGGAATGAGACAGATGAAGGAAGTATTTTTGTATATATTTGTGAACATTGTGAACTGTCATATCGATAACAAGGAAATTTCTGGAGCCCAGCAATACAATTTCTGAAAAAAAGAGTGAGAGGTGACAACAGCGACAAAAAGATAATCAGTTAAATTTTAAATTTGGTGCCCATGGTTTAATCAATGAAAACTCTTACATTTAGCTTCTATAAATCTATATTTAAAATTATAACCTTAAATGCTGGTAAATATATCAGTCAGCTAATGAAAGCAAGAGAACTATTGTAGTTGTGGCCAAGGAAAGAACCCCTTTCTACTTAAACTGGTAAATTTTCACGCTGAAGTCACATTCACATATAAAAAATTTTCTCAACAAAGAAGGAAGGGCAAATCATGTTACCAGAACAATTTACTAAGTTTACGTTGTGGCTGGTAGTCATTAAAAAATTTAAGAAATATGATCAGATTTTATTTTTCTTTTTTTTTTTTCCTCATGTAAATTTTTATTAGATTAGATAACATGACTTTCAAGGTGCTCATGTTTCGGACCTTGTAGAAGTTTGGAAATCTACTGAACATTTTGAATGGGGCAATGTAAAAAGCAATTTCAGCTTTACAGTTCTTCTTTTATTTATATAATAATAGAATCATAAAATGGTTAGAGTTAGAAGAGATCTTGAAGATCATCTAGTTCCAACTCCCCTGCCATATGCAGGGACAACTGCCACTAGACTAGGTTGCTCAAAGCCCCATCCAATCTGGTCTGGAACGCTACCAGGAATGGGGCATCCACAACTTCCCTGGGCAACCTGTTCCAGTGCTTCACCACCCTAAATCATTACTTCCTAATATCTAAACTA
>VYXH01010611.1:2526-23425 GCA_013397275.1 Burhinus bistriatus
TTTTGGAAAAAAAAAAAAAAAAAAAAAAAAAAGTGGAAAGAAAACTATGATAGTAACACAGAATAATACCTGCTATGATAAAATTACTCTCCCTGATTAAGCAAGTGTTTCACAATACCTTGCCATGCCTTGCAGATGAGCAATATTATGATTGAAACTTCTGTGCAGAAAGAACAATGCTATGAGATCAGGACTTGTTTAGATGCTTTTATTTATTTATTTGTTCTCTTTAATCAAGATGTTACAGCTTTCTTAGTTGAAGATCCATTTAGAAAGCAATTAGTATATTGATTTTAAGACTGCTGCTTTTCTTGATGGCATGTAGAAAACTGCTGGCTTAAAATTACTCAACTTTACCTTTTGTACATTAACTTTTTTTTAACTGAGGGAAACAACATAACCATAAGTGCAAAGAAACAGGCTAAAAGCAGTCTTTAAATTCATTGCTGCAATTCTATGCAAACAAGTAGAGTAGAAAAAGATTTGGAGGGTTTTCTTTGGGCAAATGTGAAAGGCAGATTAAGCAAAAGAGTAAATTTACTTTTAAAAAGTAATTAGCTCAGTAGACTGTTATCCCTGTAAGTGGATGGATTATATGAGGAACAGGTAAATATATCAAAGCAAAACATTTTGAAGTTTATAGGAGAACAAAACAGATAAAAGTACTTGTCAGAAGAAAGCAATAGCACTAGGAAGTATGATAGCACAACACAGTGAGTCATAGTACCACTTCCCCTTCACAATCTTTGCTGACTCTTACAGAAAATCTCTCTAGAGTTTGAGGGTTTTTTTCCTATGTTATTTGTAGAAAAAGTTATAAAGTTCTCTGAAATACTTGTGAAATCTGTTCTTTTTATACATTAAGAATTCATAACTTCGGTTTGAAAGTTTCTTCTCAAGTTTTAAAGAAAGAGGAAGTGTGAGAAGATCTTCAGTGCTGTAAATCTGGATTCTGCCATCTCTCTTTTGCATGTCCTTTGCTTGAAGTGCCATATAATTCCCTTCATTAAGTGCTATAGAGTACTGGAATTCCTTCAGCTGACTGCTAATACCTGCCAAACATGCAACAGCACATTTTCACATGCATCGTATATCCTTACCTTCCTTTCCAGATAACTTTGAATACAAGGTGTTGTTGAACTCTGACAAATCTTGGGTTTTCATAAAGTGTTTAAAAGTAATTTTCTGAGGCATTTGCTTTCAAAAACATTTAGGCACCTATCTGCTTCTTGAATTGACTTCCAAGGCAGAAATGCGTTTAGAATTGAAGATTTGTATTTTATTAATTAAGTTGTAATGTAAGATAGCCAGTGCAGCTGGTACCTTTCCAACTTGTGCTTTTGTTCCTTCCCAAATGTCCTCTTTGACTGATAGTTTACTGGTAATGTATGGCAATTGTATTTCTTTGCTTTTAAGTAGTACTTTAGTTAGAATCTGCTGGAGTTTCCATTAGATTTGCCTTTTTTTTAGAAATAGTTCTTAGTTCTGTTGTTTGCAGCACTGCAGGATCCTTTGTTATTTGCTAACTAGCTGATGGAGTCTGTATTTTAAAAAACTGTTAATAAGGAAACTCAGAATGTCTTTCTTAATTCGCTGTTACTGTGCCAAGCACGCTTTGCGTTAACCCTGTCTAAGCAAGTTTTTCATAATAAATCCAAAGGCAAAAGTGAGAAGTGAGAGACTGGAAGTTTGATACCAAACGTTACACTGAAGCTCATTGTTTACTTTTAAAGTACTTGCTGTACCTGTATGTAAAGGTTTGACATTGTTCATTGGTTTTGCTAGCATGTAATAACATTTCAAGTTGTTCCAGGGATATGACATTCAGAAATTTGATAAAGGCTCTCAAATTGTTTCTTCAAACCCAAATGTCTGTGGTGAGAGATTTTTGCTCTCTGTTATTATTGCTAGGATGAAGATGTTCTGAGTCAAAAATCTAGCCTGCTCTTCACCTCAGCCACTTCCTTTATTCTGCTTTAAAGAGTTTTCTTGGCACTAGACTTGTAAGAAGTGAGTGATTTTCCTGTTCTTATCGTCAAAATCTCTCAACGCTTCCCTAAACTTTACCTTGATCTTCACCTTCAGCTTTCCCAGATTTTAACTTTCTATTTCTGCTTTTACTTCTTTGGGACTGGAAACAATGCACTGTTTTATTCTGCATGTTTAAATTATTTTAGAGAAGGATTACAGAGTGCTAGGGTGTTGGGTTTTTTTTTTTACATTGGACATTTTCTGTTACTTAAAAAATCTGTTTGTTGCTTTCTTGTTTAAGGTCTTTCCAACAGGTCCTCCTGGTTGTGGCAGATAGTGCAAGCTTGCCCATTAAAAACTCGCTAACCAAGATTTTACAACTTCACAGCCAAAACTTTCAGTAACCTTTTCAACACCCTAGGAATATGATTCGTTGGTCTCTGATACACAAATGTGTCTCTGGGAGATGTTCCATTCGGCGGACAAAGAGAACAGAAAACTGAAGTTAAGAAAAAATTAAAAGACGTTTCCCCCACTGATACAATGAAGAAAAAAGGCAATAAACTTGATCTTATGGAGAATGATATTGAAGTTGAACACTTTTTAGCTGGAGTCACCAGCTCACAACCAGGACTTAAGCCTGTAAAGTTGTTCCGTGGGAGGAAGCTGCCTGCTTGCTTGAAAACTGTGATCCAGTTTTATTTCATGGAAGGGGAAGGAGCATCACAGCATGCTGAGTTATAATTCACAGAAAAAACAGGTCTTGTTTGTCAGAGTGTGCTGGCCACATTGTTTGCTTCTCCGTCCATAAGAAGTTGTACCTCTGTTTTCTGTCACTGCTGCCTGCTTCCAGTTTACCCAACCAAAAAAGTTCCCACTTTAACATCTGTTTCTGATTGCACTGGATCTATCCTGCCTTCTTTTGAGAGTGTCCTGAAGCCCAGGGCACTTCTCAAATCCAGTAAAGGTTTTATTCCATATTTTAATAACACTATATTTTTAGGATACAGAATTGAAATTAATTCTGAATACTGATGGAGCTTGAATATGGTCTGACTTGGGGATCCTGACAAAACCTTTCTGCCATGGGTTGTTCATTTCAGGGGTTGTCCAGGGAAGACCTTGAGATGTGGTATCTGCCTGCCACTGGTCACTTGATATTCTGGGGTTGACAAGTGGGCCAAGCACAGAGTTTCAGTGACAGCAAGTAGGTCCACCCTGGACTTTGAGCTGAAGGAGGTGTTCAGGGCCACTCTCTGAGGTGCTCTACAGCAGCTGGAAGATGACATTAGCAGGAAGAAGCATGTTTGGAAGGCTCTTTGAGCCTATTGCAGTTCTAATGGTATTAGAGCAGAGCTATACCAAGTAAGATGATGTTTTGTTTTATTTTTGAAGGAAAACCTAGGCATTTTCCACTAACAACAAAATGGTAGAAACACCTCCAGCCTGCACAGCTTTAAGGCAGCTTGCATTCCTTCTGAAGCTTTTCACACACTAAACTGTGATCTGTACCACTGCATTTTGACATCTTAACCATAGATCAAACCGTAGGGCATTGCCACTCTGCAAGGCCTAAAATCATACCAGAAAAACCCTTTGAAGAAACTATCAATAAATAAGCCTTACATGAAAAGACAAAGTTTTATTGGTTTCTCATCTTCTTCTTCTTTGTGTAACGTCAACCACCACCAAAAACTGCCAGTATGTGGATTAGTAAATAGCTTCTTGAGCAACCATTGATATGCTGTAATCTTCTAGCATGAGATAAAAGATTCTGCAAATCAAAGACCAGAGAGAATTTTTATTGAATATTTAGATGTTTTCCAGTACTAAGTTTTTCAGGGATTTTAAATCTCAGTATTAATAATTTTTGGTTTGTTTTGGGTTTTTTCTTCTTTGTGATGTTTCCTCAAAAGTGGGGGAGTTTGTTGCTTTTTAAATCTCTTTCTTTTGTTTCCCCCAAAATTTGTTGTCCTCTTCTCACAAGGAAATTAAGCAGTCTGATATAATAAGGACACATCACAAACAGCAGGTGTTAAGAAGTTTAAGAGAAGAGTGAAAGAACAGAGTATAAAAGTTTGATCCAAAGATCCATTATTACACAAACTGCGATTTCAGCAGTCTTGTCTTCTGTTGGAACTGTAAATATAGGAAGGAATTAAGATTTAGGTTTTGCACGAAGAAAAATAAGTTAGGAACAATAGTGAACTGATGTAATTATATTTAAGTGATTTAAATGACTGAACATTAAAAAATTGTAAATAGCGTAGGAAACAGAGTAGAAAGCAACTATCATTAGGAAAGGCCATTGCAATCAAACTAGACCAAGTTTAGGGTAGGATTTAGTCTTAGGGCTTAGTCAGCATGAATTATGCTTACAGACCAATGGTAGTAAAGCACCTCAGAAGTTTCTGTGAGGCTTTTGCCAGTGAAAAAAGAAATCTTTCATTACAACTTGAATGATATCTTCCGTGGTTGAGAAAAATATATTGTGTGCATGGTCAACATTAGCAAAAATGTGCCATGAATAGTTACAAGTGTTCAAAACCTACAACAGATAAAAAAAAACAATAGGCTTTATTTCTTTGAAATAATAGGATAAAATAAAAATCCAGCATTTCTTGGAAGTTTTGGAATGGGGTCAGAATGCATAATGAAAGAACTGTGAAATCTGGACCCAGTTTTACTACAGCTGATCATGACTCAAAACAGTCAGCAATTTCAGGAAAGAATTATAATTTTCCCATCACTTGTCATATTAGAGATTTTTATCTTTGCATTCCCTTCCAATTGCAGCAATCCTACAAATACATACAGCCAGCTTGTACTGTGTTACAGTACAAACTGTACAAGAATATGCCTGGAATTAAACCTAAATAGCTCTTTGAAAAAATAATTGTGTTAAATTCTGCTCCAAGATGCATGACTCAAATATTCATCAGCATCTATGGCTCTTTCTAAATCTCTTTTACAAAGATTTTGGCACAAAAAGAACTCATCAGATTTGACATTTGCATTTTCAGATCCTTTTAGTTTACAGTTAATGGACAGTAGACAAAGATGAAAGATGCCCAGTGCAAATAGTTTCTCTCAACATTTCCAAGAGAATTACTTAGACATAGCATTATTATCATACAGTGATCACAAAAATGGGATTAATGGTTAGCCACAAAGTATATGAGTCATGAAGCGTTCTTCTGGTGCTTACTTCAGAGGCTGTTTTCCATTGGTGTAACCTATGAGAAGAAATATAAGGTAAAGGATCTCTATCTAACAATCTAATTTAAAAAAAAATAAAAAGAACCAGTAAGAGAGGTCTTTGTCTTTGAGAAGGAATTACTAACAGTTTTGCTATGTACTCTCTTTCTTAGCTGAATTTAGGAACACGTAATCACATCAGTCCGGAGTTCACTGTAGTGAGCCCGTTTTATCCCCACTTCATCTCACCTTTTAAGATTGCTAAGCAATAGGTTTCTCACTTCATTCACTTCTAGGTCACCTTACGCTGCCATATGATCCTGTGGCAGGTTTTCTTTTAGAAAGTAAAGAACATAACATCGGTAACAAATTTCTATGCATCTGCTTGCAGATAGTTTGAAGTTTCTTTATACCCTCTCTGTCTTGTTATCTGTAACATCATAGACAAGATTCTCAGAGCAAACTGCTACCAGGCATCTTAAAGACCAAAATTCATCTTAGTATTTTTACAGTAGAAAGAGTGCTCTTTTGAGTCCTTAGAGTCAGTGCTCCAAGGGAGTGGATCTCACACATTTCCCAGCGCAGTTACCTTCTGAGGCTGAATGCCTGATTCTGACTCTACTAATACTGATCTATGTCAACCTAGTTCCAGGGGCTTCAGAGAAACTCCTGTGGAATGACAACTGCCCTCATTGAGCAAGTACGTACATGATGAGTACCAGCTTAACATGGAAAGGAAAAAAAATCCTGTGAGTTCATTTTAAGTTATCTCCTAAAGTTTGACTGTACTTTTCCTTCTGCTGCTCTGATCTATTTTAATTTCTGGGGAAAAAGAAAACTGATCTTTCAGTCTGTCAGTACACAGAGGTACCATAATAATTTTCCAAATCTTTTTATCAGTGCAACCTTTCCAACATCAATAAAGCACACAGCATGTTTCTGCTCAACACAAGTAGTCTGTATCTTCCCATTGTAAGCACAGAATTAATTCCGTGGAAACAGATAGAGTGATATCACTTCAAAATTAGGGTAACTTAGCTCAAAACCAGGACCATCAAACATAAAGAGAGGAAGTCAGCAAACAAAATTAGCATTGCTGAGCAGTACTCAGGACTGAGAGGGTCAGCAGATTTTGAAAGATCCCATACCAATTAGATGAGGCACATCAACAGTTTCAGGAGTGATGGCACAGTTACTTGGAATCCTATGACTCAGCAAGGTTATTTGGGTTGGCAAGAGATTGGGGTTTTTTTACGAAGTTGTATATTTTTGCATGTCTTATGCAACTGCCACGTGTTACCAGGGCTGTTGCTCTGGAACAGATAGGGGCCTTATCCTCTGTTTTGTTGATGTGTACATCTTTTTTCTTGGTTTTATATAAAGTAATAAAATCCCTTGAATGGTAGAACAAACAAATACTTGCAGTTGGTCTGCTGCTGGAAACATGCCTGTTGCTAATTTCACTTTTTGTTTTCAGCACTGTATTGAAGTAACTCAGTGGCCAATATCAGCTCAGAGGGGGCTTTTGTTCTCTTCGTTGTGGATGCTTTTTAAGTTGTTTCACAGAACAAAGAGTAAGAGTCCATGGAGTTCAAAAAGGCATGAGGAGACTTTTCCTGACATTCCCAAGAATATCCTAGAAACCCATGACCCCAAGGGAACAGGCGGATATGGGGCCTGGATCCCTTCTCAGCAAATGCAAAGTCTAGACAGAACCTGCTGCTACTTTTTTCAGTGCTCTCCTCTTGCTGCAGCCAGATGGAGGGGATAAAGCCTCAAGGTTGTTTCACTCAGCTCCTGCATTTTAGACAGCAGGTCTTACTGTTTGAACATGTTATTCCATAACAGAACTTACTTGCCTTCACTGAAGAGTAGTTGATATGCTTACCAACATCCCCGAGTTTTCCTCAGCTTCTAACCTTGTAGTAACATGGGTAGCTCATAAAAGACGCCTTTGTTGTTTTTAGAGGTACTTGACGGTCATGACCTTGTATAAAGACACTGAGTCCAGAAGATGATCTGGGCAATCAATGTTTCCAATGTATCCTCAGTAAATGCAGACTCACAAATGGAGTCATCTTTGCTCCAAATCAGGTCTGGAGATTTTCACTTTTTTTTCAAGCTATGGCATGCGTATATTTTTGAGGGGCATCGTGTTTATGCTATGCAAAAAATTCATTGAGAATGTGACCTCTAGGAGAAGTGTGGTCTGGCATCCTTTTTCACCCTGTTGTTTCTGGAGTGCCCTTGCACCCTGTTACATTTTGTCACTGTGCAAAGATGCATGTTTGGAATTCCCAGGTACAATTTCCAGGATTATTTAATGGAGGCTGTAAGGAGACTCGGCAAAGCAAAGAACCTCCTGATTTTGGCTTGTAAAATACAACCCTGCAGCAACAGGGCTTTACACACTTACGCAGGTTAAATGATATACAAACAGGTGACACACTTCTAACACACTATCGCCATTTTTCATCAAGTGCTTCGTCTCCTTTGCTGAGATGTAAAAGCCTATTTCAGGAGCTCACAAAATGTTGTTGCACAGAAAGCTTATGTTATCCTAGACCTCTGGGTGAATTATTAACATGGCATCATGTCAGGTGCTCTTTGTCCCCTTTTTCTCTTACTCAGTTCTGATAATTAGTTGAAACTCAACGTTCAAGAATACTGCCTTTGTTAAATGCCTGCAGGATGAGGTAAGGCTATAGGATTAATTCCAACATTTTACGGATGCACACATAGTCTAGCAGGGAGCAGCTTTGAGAGGCAAAAAAGTAGATGACTCGCTTTTTCTCTCCTTTCCACACAAACCCAAGTATGTGAAATTTAGATGAGCTTTTACTGTGGCACTTACTAGGCCTGATTTGATATTTATGCTCATGACTTGCTCTCTCTCTACAGATTTTAGCAGAATCACTACTCGCTCATTTCATTGCAAATGAGGCCTGAATTAAAGTTAACATTTCTATGTCACTCGTTTATAGGCTTTTCTCCAGCAAAAAACTGGAAGAGAGGATGACAGATGTTCTTCCTGACTTTGGGGTGAGATTTTCCCCACTTCTTGTGTAGAGTGAGCTTGACAGTGAATCTCAGGGTACACAGTAACTGCCATGGCAATACCAAGGAAGGCTGCATATCTGGTATCAGTTCTATCTCAAAAAACGTGAGACAAAGAATAGAGAGGAAGAAAAGAATAGGAACGAGTGAATGCCAAATTCTCCTTTGTGGTATAATTTGTGTAGTCAGTTATGTCAGGGAAGAGAGGGTGTACAACTCTGCCAAGCCAAAATGGTAGTACTTCCTGACCATGGCAACTTGCATAAGGTACAGAGAGAATGTGCTCAAGGGTTTATGTGGAATTGGAACAAGGCTCTCAAGTGCTGTGAGCATAAAATCAAGGTAAGTAAGACAAATTCAGAATGCAACAAACCACCACTGGAAGGTCTTCCAGATTATAAGCAACCTACATCTTCCAATAAGTAGTAGTTTCTGGTTTTGATGAAGTTTGCAATGGCTTGGCCTGGACTGAAACTACATAATTGATAGTCTTATAAATGTTACTGGCAACTACAACTCCCAATTAATGTTAATGATGTATTCTCCTCATGTTTTAGGAAAGAACCTCAAAAGCTTTGAAAGGAGCTTTTATTAATTCCTGCATGTCCTTCCTGGGTCTCTGTAGATATATAGTTTATAGGTATATTGTACTATGATTGTTTTTATTCTTTTCTTCACCATTTTTTCCTGAAAAATTAATGCTTATCAGACTTTTGAATCAACATTTAAAATTAGTTTTCATTGCTTGTGATCAGTTCAGTGCTACTGGTAGCTTACTATAATGATACCTCTGTTTGCAATTGAAACCAAGTTATTAGGACCCTTTCATTGCAGGCTAAATGTTTATTACTGTTTTCAAGTGGAGAACTAGGTTATATATCTATCATCTCCTTTGCCCTTTGATTCTTTCAAGACCTCTGTGTTTACAACCCACTTCACCCTCACCATAGCAATGATGCCTCCTATGACCCAGCAGGTCACACTTCACATACTAAGCAAGCAAGGAGAGGTAGTTTTTCCACTCAAAGGGCCACTGTTTCTTGGTGGATCTTGGGAAGAGCAGCGTAACACAACTCATTGTGTTTGGGGTTTTCTAACAGCACCCTGAGCTTGATTCCATAATTAGCTTAAACTGTATAGAATAATTTGATAGAAATTCTATGTCTGCCTTCAGGTGATTTAGTTGTGGTATGTTTTGAGCAAACTGGCAAAAAGCACTTGAACATGTCAGTGGCTTCTTTTTGCTTTTAGGTTAAACCCAAACTTCAATTTAAATTTAGACTTGAGTATGGTCCTGAAGCAGGACATACAACTTAGGGCAACATCAGTTATCCTACTTATCTTTTTGTGCAAGCAGAGAGTGGTAAATTTACACTTACTCTGTGCAGCCCCAAAATAAGTAGAATGTTTAGTGTGCTTTGTCAGGAAGATTTTCTGAACAAGAGAAGAGAAAAGATGCTATAGGAAAAGCCTTTTTCCTCTCCTTTCTTGGTATTGATTTTAGCATAAAAGGGTATCCTAAAGCCATTAAACACAAAGAAACAGCAGTAATAATAATAAATATTAGACTGTCCAGTGGGAATTAATTTGATGCAATCTGTTGCATTCATTGGGCAAAAAGCCAGATACTAGCCTTCTCCTTCAGCTTTCCCCTAGTACAGGTGGTCAGAATTACATCCAGCAGCTTTGGCTTTGCTCAATAACCATGATCCTCCCAAGCCCAGTGTAAAACCCAGCTGGTCAGCTTCCTGAGGATCTTTGCATTGCTGGGATTCTCAGGTGGCACAGAGTCACCAAAGCCATTGATCTGTGCAGAGAGCATGTTTGGGAGAGGCGCAGGCCTGGGCCACACTGATCTCCAGCTGCTTCAGCAAACTTTTTGCCATCAGAGTGCTGCAGTTTGTGTGACCAGTGGGCCCAACACCATCAATCCCTTGGTCCAAAGGAGCATGAAGATAACTTTTAATCATAATTTCCCTTAAGGCCCTTGTTTCTCTGCTAACAGCCTTCATCATGTGTGATGAATTGAACAATAGCCTTGCATATGGCCATAATTCATGCAGTGAAAGTAACAGCTCCATCAGTAAGGCATGAAAAACTGATCAGACCAAGCATTTTGGCGTCAGCTTGTTCCTGTATGTTAAATGCCCTGTTGGAGGTCACACAGTGATGTGAAAGTTAAATGAAGAACAATGGGATTGGCAAACTCAATTCTTTTTGTCCTTTGAGCCATTGAGCATGGCCTTATTGACTGTCATGGTGGGATTAGGGATCAAAGAAGAAAGTATAAAGTAAATGCAACAAAGTCACTATTATGTAAGTCCCTTTTAGCTAAAAAAGAATCAACCGCCCCCACCTTTATTCACACTAGGTTTGCTTAGCAATGTATATAGCATGCTGTTGCCATAAAGAAGGCCCACCAAGCTGAAAAGTCCAACTGCCAGCACCAATTCTGCATCCACTACTCCCTAGAGTGAAGCAGGGCCCTTGAGTAACTGAGACACACAACTTCAAGTAGTAGAAAAAGTGTAGCAAGAAATACCACAGTGGATTTGAGTGCCACTGTTTTCTTTCTCATTCAACCTTTAAGCAGCATTTCCATTAGTTAGGTAATCTCACCTTATAGCAAACATTGGTTCAGCTTTGGTTTAAGTAATTGTGATAGAAATCACTGGTAGTGTGCAGATTCTATTTCAGCAGGTTCCCTTACATTAGTTTAATAATTTTAATACAGTTTCTACTCAATATGTATCTAGATCACAAAATTGCTACCATAATTAATGCTTTTGTGGACTGTCTTAACAAAGTCACAAAGGAGAAAATTGGCATTGAAACTAGACAACTTTTACCCAGTGCTCTTTGGCTTCTAAAAAAGGGTTGAAAAAAAAAAAAAGCTGTATGGTAGAATGCAGCTACCACAGATTTTAAGCTTCCAGGGTAAAAGATTGCCATTTGGCAGAAAAGTTTTGATTCCTCATTGGGTAAAAGTCAAATTGATCATGAATAAAGGCTTAGTGCAATAATGGTGCCATCTAACACTATTTCCAGTTCCTTGATGGATTAAGTTACAACATAATTACAACTGTGTGCTGTGCAAAGCAGTGGGTTAACAAGTGAAATCACAATGCTGTCAGTCTTGCTTTTGTGATTTTAAGTAGTCAGCCATGGTTCTAGCAGCAACTTTGTTTTGTGTTTTTCCAACAGATTTATGCTGGAATTTTCAGAGAATTTTCAGGGAATGAGGAGGCCAGGTCACCCTGCCTCTCATCAGCTTAATCAACCTCCCCGTGTCCATTCCTGGAATAGCTGAAGTTGGATGATTTACATGTGTAACCAAGCCTGCAGTGTACCCACTGATTGGCAGGTTCGAGTACATTTTTGGTCAAAAGGGAAAAATGCGTGATATTGAGGAAATGGTTGTATTTTCTTCTGTCTACCTAGTTGTACTTGTAATGCTTTCTCCTGTGTACCTAGTTGCAACTATGCATGAGGTTTGCATTTTCTAGTTATAACAAAGGTATGTTGGAACTTCTAACTAGACACATAGAAAGGCGTTCTTTGTTACAGTCCACTGAACTAGCCCATCTCATTTGTGAATCATTAATGATACTGACTGCTGGGTAAATTTACTTTGGTTGTAAATCTATAAATGGCATGGGAAGATGTGGTAGAATGATTTTTCATACTTAGCTTCTAAATGAGAACATTATCGTTTCAAAGAAGGTAGAGGAAACATATAAATTAACATTTTGGAAGGAAACACAGCAATTTTATAAAGCTAACCTGTTTCATTCTGTAATATCAATTTTACCATTCTGTTTCCTGTAGCTATATATTGCAATGAGTAAGTATACACAGTCATGCAGAAGTTGTCCACTTTAAGACCGTCCATTATGGGAAAAGCTTTTTAAAGCTGGTTCTTGAGGAGGCTTATTTACAGTGGTTTACAGACAGGATTTAAAAAGCTGGTAATTCAAAATGCATTTGATGTTATTTGGGGTGATAAAGCAATCCAAGGTAGGAAACAGCAAGTCTGAATGTGAAAAAGCATTTTCCTGAGGACCATGGCCTAGAAAAATGGGCAGTTGTGTTTTCATACAGACATAGCCACTCCAACTACAAGGTATCTTGTAGTTAGGTGCAGCAAGTATGAAGAGGTTCATATTCAGAATGGAAGAGTGCTGTTTGGTATTTTTTGCCTCTTATTGAAGAGATAGCTTTATAGCAAACAGAGCTTAATTGAACTATTTTCGATTAGCGCAGAGCTGGTATAAATTCAGGAATACACTGTGGCTTTGGCACAGGTGCATGGGAGAACTCCTGTAACTACATACAAGCAATGGAGTAATAACTACGCCCAACCCCCCACCCTCAAATTTCCATCTTGTGAGAAATTCTGATGTTTCAAAATGGGGTTTTGTTCTGAAATAGGACAAAACCAAACACCAACACTTTATAGAATAAGAACTTCAGGCAACTTTCATTCAGAAATTATGTTCTCTGGAGGAATATAGCTGTCACCTAATTTCTTTACTACCTTCACTATTTTGCTACAGGAGGGGTTGCAGGACATAATGAAAAACTGATCTAGGCTCAAGCACTCACAGAAAAGCACTTGGCTTTGGGGTATTTCAAGCCATGTTATTCCCCACTGCATACGGAACTTGTACACTTTTCACTTTAAGGGCTCTGTCTACATCAAAAAGAAAAAACAAATTCTGAAACGCTTGAATTCAGCAACTCTCAAGTCTTCATGGTAGCTTGCAAGATTCACTAACAATATTTGCTAAACCATGGGGCAAGTTTCCTACATTAAATTAAAATGCAGTGTAAATAAGAATGCACTGGGCAAAGTTCATTTTTAATAAAGCTCACATGTATATCAGTTAGTGAATTTGGGCTTAGTAGTTTTCATTCTGCTCATGGTTGACTCAGAGGCAACCTTGCTAATAATTTCATAGTAAAATCAGGTTGGACCATTATTTTCAAAGGTCTCTTTGCAAACATATAACAGGATTTTTTCCCCCTAATTAATTTATTCATTTGTATTTTGTCCTTAGATTTGTAGTCTAATTTAGGGGTGTGGTAAACGGTAACTTCTTACTTCCTAAGCATGCTAGTTTCTTAGGATGTGTTTTGGACAACATGGATATTAGCATGCATCAGCTTCTGTCTCTATCTTTTATTAGCATTTCATCTAATGCACAGTAAAATTACAGCTCTTTTCCTTACATTAAATGCTCTAACTTCTTAATTGCTTGAGTATGTTAGAAACAATAACCAGACAGAAAAGCAAAATCCCTTTATGTGTTGTATTGTAGAATCACATGAACAAAGAAACCAACAAAAATTATCACAGCACAAAAATATAATTAAATATTCTTCTTTTATTTGTGTCTCCACCCAGGGTGTAAACACACACTGAGGCATTCATTTATCTCTATAAATCTCTAGCCTCACTATAACAATAATTAAATCCAGACTTAAAACTCTGACCCAAGTGTTTTTTAGAAGAAATCTCTGAGATCTTTTTTTTTTCTATTTCTGTTTCTAATTTTACAAATCCATACAAATACTAGTAGTTTTATGGTGAAGGACAATGGCTGGATCAGTCTCCTTTAAAGGCATCTTACAATAAGATGTTCTCCTGGTCACTGAGTTATAATTTTCCAGTTTTATTTTGTACCACGCACATACACCTTTTAATTTTACCTTTTACATAAAAAAGAATTTTATGATACAGGACAAAAATAACTTATGATTATATGAAAAATAACTGTAACAAATCACAAAATTATATATAGTAGTAGTGAAAAAAGTGTAACTAATTCTTTTGGAAAATTACGTTTCATGGTATCCAACAGATTATGTCTTTAGAACAAATATCAGCCAGATATACAGTATGGCAAATGGAGTTCATAAGTGTATATGTAAGCATGTATAAATATGTAGAATACTCTGTCAGATATACGAAAAACTTACTCCCACTTTCCTCTCCAAAGTGCTTTGTGTAAAAAATATTACACAACATGCTGCTTTCTGTGCAGAATAAAGGGATTTTCTTCTTGAATAAAACCCCACTCAGCTAATTTTAAATTGTGGTCTTTTTCTTTTGCTTTATCTGTTCCTAGGAAATATTAAAAAAACCCTAAACCACCAAACTAATCCACAACAAAATTTCACACAAACAACAAAAAAGTGCTGTTTAAAAAAATCTGCTATAAAATTACATTGGGAAAACAGGGAATAAACAGTTAAAATGTAATTTTCATACTCATTCACACCTCTTCAAAGAAAGTTGAAAACAAAATACAATGTGACAGATGACCTTAGCACTGCAATACTTCAGCATCCAGTATTAGCAAACCATAATGCCTATATGTGTATGTGTATATATACATGTATATATATACATAGAAAGGCAGATCCAAATACACACATGCACTCGCACACACTCACACACGTACACATGTGCTTTGAAACTATATTTTAAATTCCAGTGTACACCCATTTTTAATGCAGACATAAATAGACAATTTGAGTCTGAAAACAAGAGAAGTGTATAAAAGAATGATTGTAAATAATTTCATTAGAATATTGTTTAATGTCCATAGTGTAAAATAACTTCATCTCTTAGGTGTGAATCCCTTTAGAAAGTTAACAATCCAGCAAGTAGAATAACAACACAAAAATCACTGAGGCACAAGTATTTGCATATGTCAGTAACTGGCATTATGCTATGTATTTTCACAAGCACCATTTTTCATTGTAACATGTGACAAACATGAATCCCTATTTAAATATCCAAAATACATGAGATAAAATGGTTCTTTTTTATACAATTTTCCTCAGTGATATAAGCTGATCCCCCAAAGTCAGTCTGACTTCAAACAGAATAATGAAATAATCATGAAGAATCCTCTTTGTCTTTAATACAGAAGTAAACAAAGGTGTACCTTTTTACAGACTGGTAGCCCACTCTCATGTGCTTGATTTGACTGTACTCTAGCTCCTTCTTTTTAAGATCAAGGCTCATAGAAAGTTGTAAATATATATGTAATATTTTATATATATGTATATGAAAGAATGAATGAGTGACTTGCAAAAGTTTCCTTTTTCAAATGCAACTGATGAACCCCCAAATTATGAATACCCTTTTTGAATTCTGCCTTCCCACTTTCCCTTTGGTCAGGATCTTTCGTGATGTATAAGCTGCCTCTCTACTGGACAGCTTGAACATTCAGACACTACAGAAGAAAAACATTTCAAAAGATTTAAAAGTCAAGGTGGTACAGATCTGAAGTCAGCAGCAATACTTCAGTCTTGTACACAGCAACTTGCAAATTCTGGAAAACCAACTGGTTAAAAGAACCTCGAAGGATTTATATATACAAAAGCATGTATGTAGATATACATGCATATGTACACACTGGGCCCGATCCTGCTCTAATTGATTTCAGTGGAACAAAACATAGTCCCACACATCTGAAATTGAAGTGTTCAGTGTGCCTAATTACTCCTGCTGAACCAAGTTATGCATGTGCAGTGACCACAGAATGGGCTTTAAGACAGCACAAAATTAAAGCTTTATTAAAAAGTGAAACTCACTGTCAATGCACTGGGCCAGATTGTACATTAATGCAAAAGAATTGCATCTTTTTGCCTGGGTCTGTATAGCTGTGTAGGGAAACCTGATGTCATTTATCCCAATGTAAACCACATATAGTAACAACTAGACCTACTATCGCAAGCTGAAGCAGAGGGACACATTCACTTGAGATGTGAGAAGCAGAATAAAAGGGGGAAGAATTTAATACAGCATTATCTGTATTTAAGCTATATTACTTCATACTGTACATCATTTATGTGCATGGTTTATCCATATATTCTTTGTATTTACTGGATGAAAATCTCTCCAGCAAATATGTAAGCACGTATGCCTGTATGTAAGAACATATGTCATGAATATAAACCTCAATAGATCGCCAGTGTCTATAAACATCTGGACATAAATTCATCTATGCAACATAATGGCAAATTAAATTATGAATTTGACCCAAGCTGCACTCAACAACTCTCAAAAGTGTCTCAGGATAAGAAAATGTTTGTATAAACATCTTTTTAAATTAATCTTTCTGGAGAAGTGATTTCAGAAGCATAGTAGAGGTCTAGCCTGTAAGAATGAACTTTGGATTTTTGTCCTTCTTATTAAATCAGATCAGAAGAATATTAAGATGCACACTACACAGTAAGAAGTCCACAAAATGGATGAACAGGGATTAATAACCTAAAAACTCAGTCTTACATAATGTAAGAATTGCTCCCAAGGTATACAGGATCACAATGATGACACATCTCCACTGCAAAATACTGTTTTTAACTCATACCCTTCTAGCTTTCACAAAGGGCAACCTCATTTGCTTGCATACTGGACTAAATTCAAGGACCAGAGCCTGACATTGAGTAGAAAAATCAAACCCACCAAACCAGTTCAGTTTTACATCTCTAAATAACCAGAGGGAACATCTCAAACTTAAGAGTAGCTCTTCTTCCTGAAAATGTGTTACGGAAATGAAAAATGTTAGGGCAACAGAAATTTAATTGAATCAGTACAGATTGCTTTTAAAGAAATCCATGCAATTTGAGGAAGAATCTTTTCTACAGGGTATTTTAAGCCTTCCTACAGAGTACTACAGCACAGTAATAAAGCTCTACAATATAATTAAAAATCAAAAGAAAGTTAAAACATACTTATTCTTATCTAGCAGCTGTGCTAAATATAGACAAAGTCCATATACCTTCTCATGTAGTGCATTTAACCCTTCTTATTCATTGCATAAAGCACTGGGTCAGAAGGAATATTGGAAAAATAGCAGTGGCCACATTATACGGTTTAAAATACAGAGGGAAGGAAAAGACACCCAAACCATGGGCTGTAAGAAATCCAGTACCAATGATCTTCGGCTCCAAAAAGAAGCTACACTAATGCCTCCAGTGGGTAGTGCCAGGATGTATGTCTAATTTCTCTCCCTTTTTGATACTGGTGTGTGTTTAACTTTGGAAGCACCACATGCAAACAGGTTGTGCAAAAAGCTGTGTGCCTTTGAAATGTTTGTAGTATGTTCTGGTTTTACTTCTTTTCCTTTTTTTTTTTTTAAAAAAAAAAAGGAATTTTCTAAAGCTGTGTTCTTCAGCAAGTCCACCCATTCAGCTTGAAAGGATTACAGCCAACAACCAGTTTTCTTATTCAGTCTGTGAATTCCCTTTGAGAAATTAAAAGAAGAAAGAACAAAAAGAGTAGAGTTTCTATGCTACAGATGAAAAGAAATGAAACAATTACTAAAGTTTTGGCAAAGCTTGCTTTCTCCAAACATTCTCCTCAGCTGACTGCTTGATGAATGCTTGGTGATTGCTTTTTTCCTCTCCATTATGTATGTATATCAACCCATATCCCCATACATACGTGGCAGTTTCATGGAGAGAAAAATTTTGTAGAGAAATATCAGAAGGGCAAGATGAAATGGAATCAAGTTCTTGTAACTAGATTTATATTGCCTTAGCTTTCAGTGTAGACAGAAGAAAGCTGACTAGAACAACGATCCACTGCGTTTACTTGTAGGAAACTGCTATCCTCTGGCATGCTGTGAGCTGAATCACCAAAGACACCTGTGGACCCTGCTGGAAAGTCATAAACTGGAAAAAAATACAAAACCAATTAATTAACTAGGATAAATATATCATGAAGAATGTACTAATACTTATGCAGAGAATGGAAAATGGCTTCAAATCAAATAGACAAACAAAACAAACAAGCCAACGTATGTACAAAATTAATAACATAATTACTGCTTACCAAGGAAGGAAGTTCAGTTCTGTCAGAATCAAGTCTGAACTACAGCAGATTTCATCACAACTAGCACTTGCCCATTTAATGGGTGCTAAAATTGTGACAATTTTAAAAATAAGCTTTATGCTTGCTTATTGAATTTCATCATACCCAACATATAAGAGGCAATAAAATATTGTAGAACTCATTTGCTGTAAAGCAGACCCTGGCACAGAAATGACTAGATGACTAACTTCTACAAGTGATAGTAGTAAGCACAAGAGTAGCTGTTTGCAGAACAACTCCCATCTTCTGGATTACATCTTTACGTACTGTGAGATGGCTCTCTGAAGTTACAGGTGCATTGGCTTTTTAATGATCTACTAAAGGACCACGACATAGAAGAGATTTCAAAGCACAATAAATGTTAAGTGAAATCATCCTGTGTGGAAAGACAATAAAAGACTTGGGCATCAGTTGTGCTTATGCCCTAAGATTAGGCCCACTGTCTTGTGCTGATCCTCTGCACAGCGGCAACTTTCACACACACCTCCCCCCCAGAGCAGCCTGCAAGCCCCTTATGTATTTTTCAGCTAGGCAGAGACTAAGTCACGTGTGCACAGAAAAGTGTGCACCCAGGCAGTTCTTGTCATGGAAATGTGAATAAATGAAATTAAAGACTGAGATAAATCAAACACGCATAAAGCAAAATTAGTGTTTTGAATCATCTCAGGTCCCTGCTGCAATGCTTACAGCAAAGAGAAGTGGCTGCGCAAATATCACACAGGGCTCAGTGGACTGTATTTCAAAGCAAATACATGAACCAGTGACTGTCTGACCCCCAGAGATTAGAACCTTGAGAAGCCCTTGACAGTGTGCAGTCTGCACGCAGGCCAGATGTTACTGTTGACCCATGGTGACTGGGTCCCAATGCCAACCACTCCACAAAGGTCTGAAAACCATTTCCTCTTTGTGAAGGGTCAAGTCTGCCATGACAGGTCCCAGTCACATACGCAGCTTGAGCAGACCTGTCAAAGCCCCACAAACTGTACACAACCGTCCACAAAGTCCCCAGCTGTCATTTACCTGTAATACCAGAATGAGCTGAAAAAGTTCGATGGAAAATGTCAAGCCCTGCCTGGCCTGCTGATGTAGGAACTAAGCAGTCTTCAAAAGGAGGAACCATATTGCAAGAAACACCATGTTGTATGTTCTTCTGAGTGTCAGCATAATGTGGAGGGCAGAAAGTCTGAAGCTGCCCATAAAAACCTACAACAAGGAGAAGAAAGTGTCAGTGAAACTCCTGGACAGAGACACAAGGAATAGCACATGGAACTGTGGCTGTGAGAACGATAAAAACCTTGACTGCAATAGCACCAGGACTTCAACTATTTTCCACCAATACACCAGCTTTGATATGAAGCTCCCTAAGACTTCCTCCAGTTGCTACTAATTCTGTATACAATCTGCTTCATGGACATCCTGATTCCAGCATGACTTGTAAGAGGTACTGACTGGCTAGAAGCTGAAATTTCCAGTAAATTTCTCCCTTTACTCTGCAGTCCTGCTGACTGAACGGGTACTCTCCAGGTTTCACACTGGGCCGCTTCCTGAAAAATCTAAGAAAATGCTTAATTCAAAATAAAGATTACTCAAGGAAGGTCTGAATAAAATCTGAGGGTCTGTCACTGATGCCAGGACAGCTGACTGGTAGTGGGGACGTGCATATGAGACTCAGAACAGCTGCTAGCTGATGATCCATGGAGCCTGATGTTCGTAAGTACAGGGTGAGAGTCTAACCCACTCATCGGTAGCAATCAGTCCACATGGAAGAGAACCAAGACTATTGTATCACATGACATAAAAGATCCCCATCAGGGTTTTTGTTCTTTAAGTTGTTTTTTGTTCCTTAAGTGATATTTGAGAGAGAGGCACATAAGCACTGAGTAAATTCACATTGAAGTCCATTCTAAAACATATATTTATATAATCAAACCCACACTTCTTGGTAAAACAGGGATGCGTATGCAATCTAAGAAACACAGAGAGACGTTCTGCAGTAGGTTGGCCTGAAGATTTTTCTGATGGAAGCAATGTCTTTTCTCCTACTTAAAAAATTGCTGCTAAGTCTAAGTTTCAGAGATTTTGCTCATAGTCTGAAACACGGCTTTTATAGGTAAAAGACTGTGGTATGCATTTATTTCTGTTTTCTATAATATGTTCTTAGCCTATACATCAGAAATGAAACCATTATAAATTCAGTATTACAATTTCTTTTAAGAAAAACTGTGAATCAAGATCCTCTCTACCAGTGCTGTGGCTCCTTGTTCTCACCACTCTCTTCCCAAACATAAAGGAAAAAGGAGAAAGACAGTGCATTTCCTCCAAGGTGTTAAATAGAAATTGTAGGCCTTGACTGTCCAAAAATAGGCCCAGGAGTGAAGACAGTCTCTGAGGATTTTATTAGCAAACAGCTTATTGACTAAAGGATGGTGTGCTATTCTCTTGATAAGGAGATGTTGTGGTAAGTCATACCAAAATGCCACCATCAGAAAAATGACCCCCCTACCTCAGAAAGCATCTTATTTCTTATTTCCTGTGTCTCAAGTTTATTCCAGAGAACTTACTGTCAATAGAAAAAGCTGATGTGCAGGGCTGCCTCCTCTAGCCAGTCTGGTTAACCAACATCCATCTGTTGGTTCCAGCTGAATTTCCTTTTAGTGTAGAAAGATCAATAAAAAGAAACAAAACCTTCCCTAAACACTTATAACATCAACATCAGAAAAAAAGGAAAAAAAGGGGAAAAGAGGGATTGAAAAACATCTTTTAATGCATCTTCTGTATATA